>CM070772.1:22596759-22944259 GCA_036346955.1 Dipus sagitta | reverse complement strand
TAGAAGTAAAACATTAATGAAAATCACCATCCAATACTTTGAATAGCATTTCTAGTTCCTTTAATAATATGGCATAAAATTAAAAGCAAAAAAGGAAATTGAAAGTAATATTTAACTTATATTTACACTTGTATCATGACCAATTTGGAAAAGGCCAGTGAAGTCACCCTCTTACCTGTCCACAATGGGAAACTGGGCATGTAACAACAGTGGCATACGGTAAATTGTAGTAACAAAAGATCCATTAGTGCTGTGTTTTCTGGACACAATAAAAATGGCAGTGTAATTTTGAACAAAGGAAATGACCCTATTCCTTTGAAACAAGTGTGCTTCTAGTACTTAGATGCACATAACATTCTAGTGATAGACATTTTAATATAAACTTCAAGGTATTTATAAATATCAATGTGCTTTGACCTACATGGATGCACAGTATTTCTACATTGCTCAAGATTATTGAAAACACTTCTTTAGACTTGCCTCTAAGGAGACAGCCCATGCCATCCAGAACTACAGTGACCAACCAGATTCAGTCACGTAGGATAACTGCCTTCTCCATTATTAAGGCAGAATACAGTAGAAGCAATAATTCTTATGAGCATATATTGAATAATATTAAATTTAATTACCACATTTTCATGCACTCCTATCATGAAATCATTATTTCCCTACCCTTTGCCCTCTGGTGTACCCTCTCATGCTGGTGTCCTTCTTTTCAAACAATTTCCTCCCTATTCATGTTAAATTTTATATGTAAATATATACTTAAGTCTAGTGAGCATATTTGGAAGAACATGTGATATGTGTGTTTGTGACTTGGGCTTATTTCACTTAATGTGATGATTATACTTTGCAACTCCATTCTGAAAATGATATGAATCTCCATTATTCTTTTTTCCATATTTTATTTTTGTTTATTTATTTGAGAGAGCGAGAGAGGCAGTCAGAGGGACAGAGAGAGAATGGACATGGGTCCTCGGGAATCGAACCTGGATCCTCTGGCTTTGCAGGCATGCACCTTAACCACTAAGCCATCTCTCCAGCTCTAACTCCATTATTCTTAGTGGCTGAATAGTACTCCAATGTCTTTGTATTACACATTTGCCCATTTATACAATGATTCACAGCTAGACTCATTCCATAACTTAGCTATTGTGACAAATATTATGATAACCATGGGCATACTTGTGTTTTGGGAATATGTTGGCTTAGATTCCTTTCGGTATCCTGGAAAAGATTAGCTAGATACTAAGGTAGTTGTATATCTAATTTTGAGAAGAGCCTCCTAACTGGCTTTCATAGTAAATCCACAATGACTTCTAAAGTGCTTTCTTTCCCAGCACTCAGATTTAAGAGCCACAGCTTTGGAAGCACTTCCATTTCAGTGATTGCCATTTCCCTGTCTGGCATAATACACAAGTTGTGTTTGAAATGGTGACCACTCCATCACCACTTCTAAAAGTGATATGCTCAAGAAGCTGAAGATGCTGTGCTGAGGAGGGCCTGAAATCCTTGACTTGAATCTACATAGCATTCCACGTCTCTCTAGGATCTGCAAGTGAAGAGGGAACACAGGGGTTAAACAGATAAAGGTTTGATCTTGAGGAGGAAGAAATGACTATTTCCTTCTCCCATCCAGCATGATTAAAAGAAACCGTGAAGACCACTCTAAGAACTTGCGCTTGTGCCCAGTGAAGTATGTGAAATATAAAAGGATAGTGGTCAACATACCAAAGAAAAATTTTCTCCATATCAAAGCACCTTGCATCAGAGTCATCATGGACTTCCATTGAGAACTTCACTGATATTCCATGTGTTAATGACTGTTGCAATCACTGACCTGCAAGTTTAGCAAGGGCAGAGTTCTTGTCTGCCTAATTCATTGCTCCAGCCTAGAAGTTGGGAAGATAATAATAATTTAAGTACCAAAATAAGGAATCAATGTTATGAAGAATAGAAGATGTGATGCCTCCCATGTTGTGGGTGAATCCTTTATTTTTATTTACCTCTAGAACAAATAACACTAGAGTATTTAGAAGTTAAAATTGATATATAAAGTTTTTATTATGTGTTAGGAATTTATGGAATTGCTAAGTATATATCTAACTGATACTGGGGTGTGTGACTATAGATTTCATTGAAGCTTTTTGGGATGGAGGTCAATTAGGGGTCAAAATGACACAAGCCTCCATGCATCTATGGAAAAAAAATAACATTGTATGGTAAACAATATGCACATTTATTTCTTTAACAATGTGTATAGTGGACATTTTGCCTCCTTCATGCCCATTATAATTTGGTTCAGGGAAATTATAATGTATATTATAAATATAGATATATATTATATTAAAATATATATATTAAATCACTGGGTAGAATATGAAGTTGACTCTGTGGACTGATAGAAACAGAATTTTCCTTGGTTTGAATAATAGCTGGAATTGATTATTAAATTGAAAGAATATTTAATCTGGAAGGAGAAAGCAAATTCAAAAGGCAGGCAATAGCTAAAGAAAAGTCTTAAAATATTTTTCAAGATGGCAAGTAAAAACCAGCATACACCTGTTATTATAGAGATGATCGGATCTAATAAATATGATTTATAAACAAGAGAGGAGGAGAAACAGAGAAGCAATCACAGCACTGGCTCCAGCAAGGGGCTTAGATAATCCATCCCTCCTAACAAGAAGGAAGGCAGATCACTGAGCGAATGGAGAACCCTGTGCACGCATGGAGTATCCATGACAGGCTCATTTTCTTTCTCATGACTCTTTGCCAACCCCTCCAAAGATTTTTGTGATGGCCAAACCTTTATTCTTCCTTTGTTCCCACCAGCGTCACACAATATTCGCCATTTATTCACCAAGTGATGAAGGCCAGGATCTTTCTTCCCCTTTTGGCTGGGCTGCATCTGCTGCGCTTTTATGAAACATTGCCATTCTCACACACAATTCCTTCCACAACACTTAACGTGCACTTGGCAGCTGAAAAGACTCAATAAAATATCCATGAAGAAAATAGTTCTTCGAATTTTCCTTTCAGTCCAGACACCACTCTCCTGTGCCTCATTTGAATGTCTGTTTATCTGACTGCTCAATGACACCTTGTTTGTCACTGTCAAAGTACTTTCTACAATGTGTAGGAATGTACCTATTACCTAATTACATGGTCCACTACGTTTGTGGTAAAACACAGATTACCTAACTCTATGCTCCACTCACCCTGTGCTTCTTCCCGCCAGCACTTCACTGCCAAGGAAACTACAGGGGCTCCATAATCTTCTATTTAATGGTTTCAAAACTCCTGGATTGCACTTCCCGGAAGGGTTGAAAGCTTTTAAAGATTCGTAAAGAAGTTCACACAAACAGTTATCATTGTGCTGGGAAGATGGCCAGGGATTAGAGGTGCTTACTTGTAAAGTCTGTGGACACTGGTTCAATTCCCATATCACTCACATAAGACTGATGCAAAAAGGGGCAGAAAGGTCAGGGGTTCATCTGCAGAGAGTGGCAAGAAGCTCTGGTGTTCCCATACATATACACACGTGGAAATTAGTATATTCAAAAAAGGTGGTGGAACACTACTTTAATCCCAGCATTTGGGAGGCAGAGGTAGAGGGATTGACATCAGTTTGGGGCCAATCTGAGATTACATAATTCTAGATCAGCCTGGGCTAGAGAGAGACCCTACGCCCAAAAAAAAAAAAAAACAAAACAAAACAAAGAAAGCAAAAGAGAGAGACAGAGAGAGACAGAGAGAGAGGTTCCAGTAGTTTTGGCGATATAAAACAAAGAAGAAGCAAAGGAGAGACAGAGAGAGACAGAGAGAGAGGTTCCAGTAGTTTTGGCGATATGGTTGGCATAGGTCTTGACTTCAATGCACTGGACCCTGGGTGAGGTCCTCAGTACTGCAAAACAAGCAAATAATAAAAGTGACTTGCTATCCTCAAAACTGACACAAATTGAATCACAAAATCAATACAGGAGGTAGAGAGATGTACTTTTCAAAACAGTCTTGGGCAGGAGAGATGGTTCAGCAGATAAGGCACTTGCCTGTGAAGCCTTAGGATTCAGGTTCAATTCCCTAATATCCATGTAAGCCAAATGCACAACTCAAGACACATTGTGTCTGGAGTCTGTTTGCAGTAGCCAGAGGCCCTGGTGTACCAATTTGCTCTCTCTCTCTCTGCCTCTTTCTCCCTCAAATAAACAAATAAATATTCAAAAATAATAGTTTTTCTCCAGGGTACAAGCGTTACAATGTTAAAATTGTGCTATCTGGTGGTTTCAATGTAAAATGCTCCCCATATGGTCATATTTTGGAATGTCTAATATCTAATGTGGAATATCTCCTAGCAGTGTTCAAAAAGGTTGAGGAATATTTTGGGGGTGGACCCTTGCAGGAGGAAGCGCATTGCTGTGGGCTGGGTCTTGAAGTTTCCGCCCCTCATGCCCTTGTTCCTCTGCCTCCTGTCTGCTGGAGTAGTGGCTACAGTTACCTGCTCTGGCCTGCCATGCTTCTCCAGCCGTGATGGACTCTATACATCAAATCAAAGGCATTTTCTTCCATAAATTTCTTCTGTCGGGTAATTTTCCTCAGTAATGAGAAAGTAACTTGATACATGTTGTCCGAATCTATGTTAGACAGATGGTTCAGCAGCAAAGAACACTTCCAATACCACCATGAGAGCCTGGGAAGGCTTGTAGAACTAACTGTTCGACTCATGGAGTTCAGTCTTCAGAACTTAAATAATCAGTTAGGTCTGGACACCTGCCTCTGAAAACTTAGTCTCATAAAGAAATAGGGCCTCCAGAAGTTGTAAAATCAGGGAGAGACTAACTCTCAAGAACTTGCAGAGGAGGAATGAAGCAGGGCACCCAACATATAGCTGCAGCCAAAAAACAGTACGCTGCCCCAGATAAGACCATGGGGTACTGCATGGCCACATCCCCTCATTACAAAAGACACACAGCAAACACACCCACACACTGAAAGAAAAAAAAAAGAGAGAGAGAAAACTAACTGCATTTTAAAAATGTATAAATTCTTATTCTTTTAAAATCAAATAATGGTTGCCAATAGTTGTCCTAGTTTCAGTCAAAATAATCACAGAATTCGGTAACTTGATTCAGTATGCCTCAGAGAGTGCATGCCACAGCAGAGAATAAATAATACTGAATGTCACAACAAATTGCCTGAACACAGAGGGTACAGAGAGGTCGTTCAGATCACAAAACTCATTGATCTCCTTTAGCATTTCATACGATGGGGAATGAACGCACCAACACTTTTCTGGTGTCTGGTTTCTGTGCTCTGAATTTCAGAGGCAATCATGAAGGTGTTATGTACTACTTAGTAATCAAAATAGCATTTTCATTATTATCTGTGATCTTTTAATACCTCCTCTGGGATTCTCCAAGAGATTCAATTTCATTTGAACAAAACATTTTTGAGCATAGATAGCATAAATAAAGGCATGGCCTCAAAATATTTCAAAAAGTATCAGTGAAATTAATGACAAATAGAAGCTGTGCTAAGACAGTTATAAATAAGGTCCATATTTTCTTAAGGGAGAGTCTTGGCAAAAGGTTAATTCTATCAGAAAAAAAATATTTAATTTAATTTGAAAATATTTAATCTATTTAATTTTGAATGTAAAAAGCATATTTAAGTAATATTTGTGGGAGTGGAGAAATGGCTTAGTGGTTAAGGTGCTTGCCTATGAATCTAAGGACTCAGGTTTGATTCCCAATTACATGTAAGCCAGATGCATAAGGTGGTGCATATATCTGGAGTTCTTTTGCAGTGGCCAGAGGCCTTGGAACACCCATTATTCTCCCCTTTCTCTCTCTATAAATAAATAATTAAAATATAAAATAAAATTTAAAAAGAGAAATATTTGTGGATAACTACATTCCTAATTTTAAAAATCCATTTTATTTCTATAGTGGACTGAGTATGTACATATGTATATATGCATGTATGTATATATGTATGTACTTATTTCAAGTTAAGGACTCACTACAGCCCAGGTTGACCTAGAATTCATTACATAGTCTCAGGGTGGCCTGGAACTCATGGCAATCCTCCTACCTCTGCCTTCCAAATTCTGGGATTAAAGGTATGCGCCACCACACCCAGCATTATTTATTTATTTATTTGAGAGAGAGACAGAGAAAGGAAGAGAAAAGAAAGTGGGTGTGGGTGCACCAGGTCCTCCTTTCACTGCAAATGAACTCCAAATGCATGAACCACTTACTGCATTAGGCTTTGCATCGGAACTGGGGAATGAAAACCAGGACATCAGGCTTTAACCACTGGAAAATCACGCCAGACCAAATGTACATTTTTGTATATCATGTATACATACTCAAATCTTATTTTTTTATGTTTGCTTCTTATTATCTTTTTCTCTAAATGAGCAACTGTATTATTAGGGAAATTAACAACTCTAACTTAAACAGCTAAATTGTAGGAAGTTAAAATTCCTGTCTTCATTTCCTGGAAGGTTTTGTTCCATTCTGTTAACCTTGTTTTCTCATTAATTACTAAGTTATTAAGAGATACTTGCCATCTATACGCATCGTACTTTCTCTCAGATCTTACTTCATTCAAGCTGGAGTTAAGCAAAGCATGGCTTAATTTATCTTAATTTATCCCTGAGCTATAGGCAAGACAGTGGAACTTTGAGCCAACATGTGAGTGTTCTGGGTTTTTTTAAGAAATAAAACGTCATTCAGTATCATGCATTTGCCTTGTAAAGCCCATCCCCTTTGCTCATCACCAAAACCAATTTCAATGGCTGTCATTTGATTTCACAGTAACCCACAAAAGTACTTTATATAATCACAAATATATTTGAATGCATATACAATTTTAAAGAGTATTGCATTTGATTTTGACTATTACATTTTGTATCAATATGTTTATGTTCTTGTTGAAGTATTTATTTCAATTTACTTATCTTATAGTTTTATTATATTAATTTTAAAACTGCATTATCTTTTCTTTCATACACACACACGCACACACATGTAATTTGATTGGTTTTTGAGGAAGGGTCTCACTCTAGCTCAGGTTGATCTTGAATTCACTATGTAGTCTCAGGCTGGCAATCTTCCTACCTCTACATCCTGAGTTTTGGGATTCAAGGAAAGTGCCACTTATCCAGCTTCACCATTCTATAGTTATTAATGAAAAATTATCTGTTACATTTTTCTAAATGGGTTCCATTATAAATGCTTCATAAAAAAGCACTGTCCCTAATCCTTATGTACATATGCACACATTTCACTACAGCATGTAGTAGATGTAAAATTCCAAAGCTCTGGATCTTGTCCATGTTTAAATCGCATTTCTTGCCAAATATCTCCTCAAAATTGTTATGAAAATTTATAAATATTCCAGCAGTGCAAAAATAAGAAGACTTTTATTTTCTAATACCTCATTAAAAATTTACATCACTGAAGGAAACCTAAAACAAACCCAATTCACAGGGAAATTCACAGAAGAGGGCGCAGAAAGAATGCTAGAGTCACATTTTGGGTCATTATGCACAGAGACATAACCTCCAATCCATAACTGATGGATAACTCCACAATTCCCGACCCATATTCCCCAATGAGGAGGGTCCCTGCAGAGAGGGAAGGACAGGGAGGAGGCTAACAATAGTACCAACATGACTGTATACACTGTGTACATAACAAATAAAAAAATAAATTACCTGATCAGATTTTTAAATGCTGCCAATCAGGAAGTATTGAGATTACGAATTTTGTAACTGAAGATAAAGACTGTTAAATTAAATATGTGTTAAATTTGTACAGTGCATTCCACAGCTAAATGGAATAGAAGACTTACATCCAGTTAATTGTTGAAGAGAAAACATAGGCACATTCCTGGTTCCGCAAAAGCCCTCTTCACATTTCTTGCTGCAGTATCTTCCAGAGAATAATAAGTGTTCTGATCTCTTAAATCCAAATATACTTTTATCTAGTTGTTAATGGCATAGCATTAGACTACAACAGTGTGTACTTTTGTGTGTACTTTTTTTGGAATTTTTCATTCAACACCTTGGTCATGAGTCTCTACCATATTTTTAGGTATGACTTCATGTATACTCATCTTTTACTGTCTAACTCAGTTTATTTACACATTATAGCATGGTAGGTAAGTCATTTAGTACTACTGTACCATGACCAGACCAAAACCAGTTTATGTAAACCCACTTGAAGATTAATATCACTTAAAACCAATGCTTGCCTGGACACAGCAGAACTGAGGCTTCTGCTGGCTGCATTTGGTTTGTAATGCCTTATGACAGTTTTACAACTACAATGAACTAGCTAAGTTTACCACTGGAAGATCTAGCAACAGAACCATTGGAATATGACTACTGCTAAAATTTCTTCCTCATCTAAGTCACAGAGAAATTCTAGATCCAAAGTGTGAGAATAAAGGATAATCTATTAGAAGGTATGAAGGTAAGCCTATAAAATTTGAAACATATGTGACACTAAGCATTCCACTTTTGTGTCCCTCAGCAGTATCAGGTACTTATCAAGGATATCCTTTGAAAACTTATATTAATTGATCTGCCCAATTAATGCAGTACAAAACTACAGTAAGCAACCCATTTGTTTTTGGATTTTAGACCAATTGTAGTCTCTTATGGTGAAAATATTTGCACATTAGTAGATGCTTTTGTATTTAAAATAGTTTTTATACATTATACTTAGATGTCAGGATCTAGGCGATGGGGATGGATACCTTGAGTGATTTTTATCATCCTCAAATTTCACTGTGCAGCTTTATCCCCACACATTCATGAGCATATTCCTTCCATCATTTTTGAAAAGTTATATTCATTGTTGAATCCATTTCAAAATAAAGTCATCAAGGGCTGGAGAGATGGCTTAGCGGTTAAGTGCTTGCCTATGAAGCCTAAGGACCCCGGTTCTAGGCTCGATTCCCCAGGACCCACGTTAGCCAGATGCACAAGGGGGTGCACGCGTCTGGAGTTCGTTTGCAGTGGTTGGAAGCCCTGGCACACCCATTCTCTCTCTCTCTCTCTCTCTGTCTGCCTCTTTCTGTCTCTGTGTCACTCTCAAATAAATAAATTAAAAAAAAAGTCATCAAGTAGTATCTGATTAAAAGGTTTATACTGGACAAATCCAGTATTTTATAGTGATGAAAAATATTGTCAAGAGAAGTGAAATGCCTAGTGGTCAAGAATATAGTAAAATATTTAAGATATGAGCCAAATTTTGTATACTTCTGGGTCAAGTGTTACATATGTTCTCCTTGGACAGGTCATGATTAGTCCTTCATACCTACTGCTTACGTAGCTCTCAAAGTGTTCATAATCATGATGTTCATTCTGTCTTCTCCTAGCCTCTATTAAACCTGCATAAAAAGTTATTTTGTTTTTCCTTGGCTTTTCTATACATGACATAGAGTTCATTAAATGAATTTTAATCCTGACATTCAACTTGTGGCAGTTATAGAGGAACAATGTACCCTTACATACACTGTTTGGACAGATATAAAGTGAAGACAATAAAAACATCAACTAGCAGAGACTTGTGTGGATAATATAAAATACTTCAATTGTGTAATGTCTTGTAAATGTTAAGCAAATATACATATTTATATGAAACTGGGATTTTTAATTTTAGTTATTATGGAAAATCATAGCTGCATCTCATTTTGCTTTAGCCATTTGATGTTTCTGACATTTACATTGTTACTTGAATAGTAATAAAAAGTCGATTTATTAAGTGAAGAGAGCTAGCAATGTCCAAAAAAGTCTATTAAAAACTCAGAAAGTTGTATTTCCTAGGAAATAAATTGTCAATAATTTTAAGAGGTCATTGGATGTCTTATAAATTAAAGCTTATTTATACTTATAAGTAGGAAAGAGTATCATGAGAGTAGAGATATTTGGTATTCAGAGAAAAAAATCTGGAATGTTATATGCCATAGAATTATTCTTCAAAATACTTTAGGAAAAAAACGTAGACTTCCTCAAGGGGGGGGAAATTGAAGTGAACTGTATGATAAAAATGAAGAGGAACATAATTATAAAGGGTTAATACTTCAAGAAGACAAGATAAACTTTAATTTGCATATGTCAAATATCAGAATTTTAATGTATATATCAAAGAGTGATAGTTATTGCAAGAAGAAATAGAAAATTGCACTCTATGATTGGCAGTTTTTCTCAGCTCTATCACAAATTGTCAAATCCAGCAGGCGAAAAATTACCAAGGACTGAGTTGAACTCAACAGCACCACCAACTAACTGGATATAATTGACAGCTATAGACTATCCAGCAGCCCCAGATTATACTCTTCTCAAACTCAGAAGGAACATTTACAAATATAGATCACATTCTGAACATAGCACACATTTTTTAACATTTTCATTGGTACATATTCACTGAATATGGTACTAAGTTACATAAGGACATTTACATAGAAGTTTAACTGTACTTTCAACTTATTTGCTCAAACCTTCCCAGTTCTCACTTATCTATTAGTTCCCCATAGTTGCCTTTATGAGACTAATTTAGTTTTCTTAATCAGGTAATCTTCATTTATATCCATTGTCCTGCAAATGATATTTTATTCTACTTTCTAGCTAAAAAAGTTCCATATGCTCAGGTATTTTTTATCCATTCCGCATTGGTGGACACTGAGGTTGGTTCCATAATTTAGCTATTGTGATAGTGCTACAGGAAACATTTATGCTCAGGTATTTATGTGACAGGCTGACTTGGAATCCTAGTGATATTCAGTACATGTATTTTATTGTTTTCTTTACTTAGGAACCTCAATGCTTATTTGCATAATGGCTAGGCTGGCCCATAACCTCCCTGCTAGGTGTGACAAGCAGCAGCAGCAGCAGCAGCAGCAGCAGCAGCAGCAGAGACGAAACAAAGGGGATTATTCAATTTCATCAGCCCTTTGCAAAGTTAAGAAATCTGAAGGAAAGACAGCTGAGATCAACTAAGGAGCAACTGAAAGGGATTCAGGCACAACTGTGTGAGCAACTCCAGGAGGCATCACTCTCCCATCCCCCAACCATCAGCACTGTGAACCTCCCACATTCAGCACAGCCAATCAGAGCTCCAGCTCCACAGCACAACACAGAGGGATTAAGGTGGGCACTCAGTATTGGTGAGATTGGAAGCCACCCCAAAAGGTAACCAGGCTGACTGAGAAAAAAAAATGTACATAGGCCTTCATTGGAAGTTGGAAGAGGAAAGGCTAATAATCTCTCTGTGTCAGGGCAAGATATCAGTTATATATTCTTGGTTGGCTTTACCATTTTCAAACAAGGTGAATTCGGGGGTTGAATATTGTTGCTTTTGATGCTTACATATTGATAAGACCTTTGTTTTTTGCTTCTGTCATTATTGGTGGCAGGATGTGATTTATATCCAGGCTGACCTGGAATGCAATTCAGAACAGAACAACACACACCTTTAGGGATTTTGGCTTTATAAGACTATCTGTTTCTTTTAATCCCCACAGTTGCACACTGTGTGCAGGTTTTTATTGAATGTGTATATTGCTCAAATGAAGTTTAAAATTTGCCAGTAAATTGTCCTACACAGTCCACTAGAATACTTGCTTAGCAAGCAAACTAAGCTTAGTTATGTGACTGGATTTGGGTACAAGAGCTACACCTGACACCTTAAACTCATATCCTGAAAATATATAAAGGTGGATTGCCACATCTAAGAACACTGCAAATAAGTAGAAAACCCAAGCATCAAATCAATTCAGGATGCAAAAGTTGCTATATTATAATACAAGAAACACAAAGAATAAAGACAATACAGTCCCACCAAAAATTATAAATCCATCAGAAATGATCACCAAAGAGACTGTTTTAGATGAAATGCCTGACAAAGATAAAAAATGATTATCTGCATATTCAGAGAAATCAAAGAAGAAACGAAAGTAATCAAAGAAGCAAACAAAGGAATTAAAGAAGAAAACAAATTCCTGAAAGAGACCCCATGAAACCAGCTTAATGAAATGAGGAGGTCATTACAAGACATGAATAAGGAAACAGAAATACTGAAGAAAACTAGGATGAAATCCTAGCTCTGAAGAAAATAGTCAGTCAAATATAAAACTCTGTGCAAAGTCTCACCAATAGAATTGATGAAGGAGAGAACAAAATATCTAAACTAGAAGACCAGGTGGCAGACCTAATAGAGTCCAACAGAGAGAAAGACAAGCTAATAGTAAGGTATGAATGGGAATTTCAAGATATCCAGGACACAATGAAAGATCAAACATAAGGACTCAGGGTACAATAGAAGGAGTGGAATTTCAATCCAGAGGCTTAGTAGGCGTTTTCAACAAAATCATAGAAGAAAAATTTCCCCAAATTGGAAAAAGGAATGCCAATTCAGAAACACGACGCTTTTAGAAAACCAAACAGTCAAAATCTGGAAAGAACCTCTCTTTGCCATGTTATAATTAAACTACTGAACATGCAAACAAAAGAAAATATATTGAAAGCAGTTAGAGAGAAAAAGCAAATCACCTACAAATGCAAGTCTGTCAGAATAATTTCAGATTACTCAACTTTAAAAGCCAGAAGGGCTTGGAATGATATATCCCAAGTTCTGAAAGATACAACCGTCACCTAAGTTTACTTTATCTTGCAAAGCTATCTATCCAAATGGATAGAGAAATAAGGACATTCCACAAGAAAAACCGGCTAAAGGAATTTATGACAACTAAATCAGCTGTGCACAAAATATTGAAGGAATTCTTCATGCTGAAGAGAAAGCAAAACACACACAGGATGAAATAGGAAAAAAATAAACCACACTCAAATAACAGTTAAAACAAGTGAGTAAATGCAAAACAGGAAGCACTACAAAATAAGAATGGTGAGCATGAACACATACCTTTCAATAATAACTCTTAATATAAATGGCCTCAATGCCCCAACCAAACAACATAGGCTAGCAGACTGGATGAAAGACAGAATCCTGCCATTTGTTACCTCTAGGAAACTCATCTCTCAATAAAAATTAGATACTGTCTTAAGGTAAAAGAATAGAAAATGGTATTTCCAGAAAATGTGCCTAGGAAATAAGCAGGGGTTGCTGTCCTAGTATGTGACAGGATAGATTTCAAACCAACATTAGTGAGGAAAGATAACGAAGGTCATTTTATACTGATTAAAGGAGCACTCCAACAGGAGGACATTACAATCCTAAACATATATGCACCTAACATCAGGGCTCCCAGTTTCATCAAATAAACACTATTAGACTTAAGGTCACAAATAACATCAACTACAATGGTAGTGGATGACATCATTACCCCACTGTCATTAATTGACAGGTCATCCTGGCAAAAAAATAAACAGAGACATCTGAATTAAATGATGTCATGGAACAAATGGACTTAAGAGATATCTATGGAACATTTCATCCAAATGCTGCAAAATACACACTTTTTTTTTTTTTCTCAGCATCACATGGAACACTCTCTAAAATAGAACATATATTAGGACACCAAGCAAATGTCAACAAATACAGGAAAATTGAACTAATCCCTTGTACTCTATCTGACCACAATGGAATTAAACTGTAAATCAGCAACAAGAAAAGCTACAGAACATATGGAAATTCATGAAGACTAAACAGTACACTATTGAATGATGAACGGGTCATTGAATAAATCAAAAAAGAAATCAATAAATTCATAGAGTCAAACGATGATGATAATACAACATACCAAAACATTTGGGGCACAATGAAGGCAGACCTAAGAGGGAAATTTATAGCTCTAAGTGCCTATACTAGGAAATTAGAGAGTTAACAGGTAAGCAATTTAATACATCACCTTAAGGCCTTGGTAAAAGAAGAACAAGGCAAAGAAAAGTCAGAAGACAGGAAGAAATCATAAGGATTAGGGCAGAAATTAATGAAATAGAAACCAAAAAACAATCCAAAGAATCAATGAAACAAAGAATTGGTTCTTTGAAAGGATAAATAAGATTTATAAACTCATAGCAAATCTGACCAAAACAAAGAGAGAAGAGAATAAAATTAGTAAAATTAGAGATGTAAAAGGCCCCACTACAACAGATATCAAAGAAATTCAGAAAATTATAAAGATATACTTTAAGAATATATATGCCCCTAAGTTTAAAAATCTGAAAGAAGTGGATGATTTCCTTGGTTAATGTGACCTACCAAAATTAAATCAAGATGAGATAAACCATTTAAATAGACCTATAAAAAGTACAGAGATCCAGGCAGTTATAAAAAGTTTCCCAAATATGTCCAGGCCCAGATGGATTTACTGGTGAATTTACCAGACCTTCATGGAAGAACTAACACCAATGCTTCTCAAACTTTTCCATAAAATATTAAAAGAAGGAATTCTACCAAACTTCTTCTATGAAGCCAGCATCACCCTCATACCAAAACCAATAAAGACATAACAAAAAAAAAAAAAAAAAAAGAAAATTACAGACCAATCTCCCTCATGAACATAGATGGAACAATTTTGATCAAAATATTGGCAAACAGAATACAAGGATATATCAAAAAGATTATTCACCCTGACTAAGTTGGCTTTATCCCAGGGATGCAAGGATGGTTCAACATATGCAAATTGATAAATGTAATACATCACATAAATGGTCTGAAGGAAAAAAATCACATGATCATCTCAATAGATGCAGAGAAGGCAGTTGACAAAATCGAACAGCCCTTCCTGGTAAAAGTAATCCAGAAATTATGTATTGAAGGAACATATCTCAGCATAATAAAAGCTATTTATGACACTATAGCCAACATAATACTAAATGGGGAAAAACTTGAAGATTTTCCACTAAAGTCAGAAAGAAGACAAGGGTGTCCACTGTCCACACTTTTATTTAATATAGTACTGGAAGTCTTAGCTACAACAATAAGGTAAGAGACACTCATAAAAGGGATGCAAATTGGAAAGGAAGAGATCAAATTATCATTATTGGCAGATGATATGATTCTATACATAAAAGGCCCTAAAGATTCTACCAGCAAACTCTTAGAGCTAAGAAACACTTTTAACAACATAGCAGGATACAAAATATACACACAGAAATCAATAATTTCCTATATAATAACAACAAACATGTTGAGGAGGAAATCAGGGAACATCCCCCATTCAAAATTGCCTCAAAAATAATAAATAAAGTACCATGGAATAAATTTAACCAAGGAAATGAAGGATCTCTACAATGAGAACTTTAAAATCATCAAGTGAATGTTAAATAAAAATACATATTATCCTTCTTGGAATATCCCTTTTTAAACATTAGATCAGGCTTAGCTAAACACAGTAAGAAAAATGGTTAGAAAGGAACATTTTAGCTCTTAACATTTTGATGTAAATGTTCTATTGGCTAATTAAAATAAGACAAGAGATAATGAGAAAAAAAATCATCAAGCGAGAAATTGTAGAAGACACAAGGAAATGGAAAGAAACACCATGTTCTTGGATTGGAAGAATCAATATGGTGAAAATGTCAATCTTACCAAAAGCAATCTACACATTTAATACAATCCCATAAAGAAATAGAAAAAATATCCTAAAATTCATTATGAGGCAAAAAAAGCCTTGAATAGACTAAACAATTTTGATCAAAAAAATAAGGCTGGTGGTATCAACATATCAGATTTTAAGCTATATTACAAAGCTATAGTATCAAAAACACCATGGTATTGGCACAAAGAAAGAAATGTAGATCAATGGAACACAATAAAGAATGCAGGTTTTAATCCAAGCAGCTATTATCATCTGATTTTTGACAAAAAATGCTAAAAAATATTCATTGGAGAAAAGACAGCCTCTTCAACAAGTGGTGCTAAGAAAACTGCAAATGTATATGTAGAAGGATGAAAATAAATCCCTGTCTTTCTCCATGTAGAAGAATCAAATCCAAGTATATCAGGGTCCTTAGTATTATACCTGTAACTCTGAAATTGCTGTAATTAAAGGTAGGGAAAAACCCTTCAACATATTGGCATAGATAATGACTTTCTGAATATAACCCCAATAGCCCTGGAAATAAAACCACTAATCAACCACTGCGATGAAGTTACAAAGCTTTTGTACAGCAAATGACACTGTGAACAGAGCAAAGGGACAACTTACAGAATGGGAGAAAATCTTTGCCAGCTACATATCTGACAGAGGAATAATATCCAGAATATACAAAGAACTGTAAACACAGAACAATAAGACATAAAAAAAAAAACAATTAAAAAATGGGCTATGGAACTAAATAGTGAGTTCTCACCAGAAGAAACACAAATGGAATATAAACATCTAAAAAAGTGTTCTAAGTCCTCAGCCATCAGTAAAATGCAAATTAAAACTACTTTGAGATTCCATCTCTTTCCTGTTAGAATGGCTCCAATCAGGAAAACAAATGACAGTAAATGTTAAGGATGCAGTAAAAGGGGAACCCTTCTACACTGTTGGTGGGAATGTAATCTGGTACAGCCATTATGGAAATCAGTGTGGAGGTTCTTGAGATAGCTAAAACTAGATTTGCCATATAACCCAGCTATACCCTCCTAGGCATATATCCTAATGACTCTTCTCATTACGTTAGAGATACTTGCACAGCCGTGTTTATTGATGCTTTATTCACAATAGCTGGGAAGTGGAACCAGCCTAGATGTCCATTCACAGATGAATGGATAATAAAGATGTGGTACACTTACACATGGAGTTCTATTCAGTAGTAAATAAAAATGGAGTTGTGAAATTTGCAGGGAAATGGATTGATCTGGAAAGGATTATACTAAGTGAGGTAATCCAAGCCCAGAAAGCCAAACATCGCATGTTCTCTCTCATATGTAGATGCTAGATGCAAATGTATAGACTTGTGTGTGAGCTAGAACCAAAAATTAGTAGCAGAGGTTCATAAGCTAGAAAAAGGCTGTAAGGGAGGGAGGAAAGGGAAAGACTTAAGGGGTTGTTATTGTGTATTTGTAAGTTGAAGAACAGATTAAAGGGAAGATAAAGGCCTAAGATAGGTCATGGGAAGAGATTGTGTAAAAGAATGACTGGGGTAGGGTCAATCAAAATTCAAGATATTCTGAATAAGACATATGAAACCCTACTGCTTTGAATAATGGCACATCCAGAAGCCATAGATTGTTACTAGAAAATTTTCAGTGCCATGGATGTGATACCTTCCAGTGAGTTGTTGGCCAGGGAGGTAACTGTTTCCTCCAAAACATTACAGGTTATTGCCAAGGCCCTTAGTTTCCCATGAGAAAGAGGTGGTAAGACCATATTGTTGAAGACTTCACATGCCTGAGTGGCAGTCACTGAGAAATCAAGCTGGTGCTGAGCAGAAACCTTCTCCCTGTAGCCCAGTCAACTGAAAGCTGGAAAATGCTGTAGTGTATGGAGCCTTATCGGAGACAGAAGTCATCAGTGGTGGAAACAGAGGACACTGGAGCATCAAGCTATGGCCAGATAGGCCAAAAAACTGAACAAGTGCAATAGTGGCATGTCTGCTCTGGGGGAAACCAACTGCTTGTTAAGTGGACTGAAGGCCGCCTCTGTGGGAGGGAATACATGCCTGGTACTGAAAACCTAATCAAACGCCTATGGCAGGGGCGGTCATGAGCCTTAGGGGTATAAAACCTGCTCTTGTCAGGATAAATGCATATATTATCCTCACCAAATTTCCCTGAAAGCATTACACTTAATATTCATACTCATGCACTAATGCTACTCTCACTTCTGGTTAGAGAAGCTTCTCTTTACACATGGTGATGACCCAAAAGGCAACATAGTGCTGAGAAGAAGGGATAGAGGAGTGTTCAGCACTGAAACATCTCACACCTTCCAAAGCTCATGGTCTATTTCAGAAGAGGTTTTGGAAAGAATGGAAAATCTGAAGGAAGGGTACCACTCCTTACATACAACTGTCCAGACACAAATTGGCCTCAATATTGCTGATCTCATAGTGCCTAGAAATACTTGCACAAGACCCTTATAATAGGAGAAAAAGATGATGACATCAAATTAAAAGAGAGACTAATGGAGAGAGGGAGGGGATATGACTGACAGCAGAGTTATGAAGGGGAAAGTGGGGGAGGGTAGGGAATTTTTTTTTTTTTTGTAAATAAAGTCTTCTCTTTCTGCCTCTCTCTCTTCTCTCTTTCTCTCCATATACATACATATATATATATATATATATATATAATGTCAGAAATACATTGATAGATGGAAAGGTTGATTTAAGATTACAGGTGCAGCTGAAAATAAGAATAATTGGCAAAACAAGCAAGTGTGCTATTTTCTTGGTGAACCTGGTACCAGCAAAAGAGTGAAGGAGATCAACACAGAGAACAATCAACTCCTACCAAATCAGATATCCAGAGACACAGAGGCTCTCAAGACCTCATCACTGAAACAGACCCAAAATAACCCAACATGGATCAGGGAGATTTTGTAGAAGAGGTGGTGGAAAGAATGTCAGAGCCTCATGTTGGGTCATGATACACAAAGACATTTCTTCCTACTCATAACTGTGGGCTAACTCCACAATGCATGACCCATATACCTCAACAAGGAGGGGCCAGGGTGAAGGGGTAGGACATGGAGGAGGCTAACAATGGTACCAAATTGACTGTATTCAGTGAGTACAAAACTAATTGATAAAAAAACAAACAAGATTACAGGTGCATTGTAGAGTCCATCGTGGAAGGAATGGCATGGCAGACAAGGCTTGAATCAGCTCGCCATAGTCAGTGTGCAGTGAAGAAATAGATAGCTATGAATGCAACTGCTCAGCTGTGTCTCTCCTTTTTATATAGTTCAGTTCCACCCCATGGATTAGTGCCAACCAAAGTTAAGGTCGGTGTTCCTACCTGACTTAACTGAAATATAATCCTTCATATACCTTCACCAAGGTTCTGCTAATCTACACAATCCCTTAAAGGTCATTCTACATTCTGTTTAGTTGATAATCAATATAAACCATCATAATCAACTATACCAAAAGTTTTTATATATTTTTTTAATTTTTATTACAGATCATATATATATATATATATATATATATATATATATATATATATATATGTGTGTGTGTGTGTGTGTGTGTGTGTGTGTGTGTGTGTATATATATATAGAGAGAGAGAGAGAAATGGATGCACCAGGAACTTCACCTGCTGCCAACAAACTCCTGATGTGTGTGTTTCTTTTTGTGCATGTGCAGCAGTGCGCACTTGTGTCACTGTGCATCTGGCTACATGGGATCTGGAGATTCGAACATGAGTTCTTAACCTTCACTGGCAAGAACCTTAACGACTAAGCAATCTTTCCAGTCCTATATATATAGTTTTTTCTTTATTAGTTAGTTTTGTATTCAGCAAATGCAGTCAGTTTGGTACCATTATTAGGCTCATCCGTGACCTACCCCCTCCCCTTGGCCCCTCCTTGTTGAGGTATACGGGTCATGCATTGTGCAGTTAGCTCACAGTAATGTGTAAGATAAATGTCTCTGCATATCATGACCCAACATGTGGCTCTGACATTCCTTCCGCCTCCTCTTCCGCAAAATTTCCCTGAGCCATGTTGGGTTCATTTTTGGTCTGCTTCAGTGATGAGGTGTTGGGGGCCTCTGAGGCTCTGGCTCTCTGATTTGGTAGGAGTTGATTTTTCTCTGTGCTGATCTCCTTCCCCCTTGTGCTAGTATCCGGTTCATCAGGAAAACAGCCCCCTTGCTTGTTTCTCCAATTTTTCTTAGTTTCAGCAGGGGCCCTTTTGAGGTATGATGGGGTGGCTCTCTCCTTAGCATCTACATCTATCTGAAAAAGAGAAGCAGATTCTCCAACGGAGAGTAAGTTAGCAACAGGACAAAAGAGATAACGCTTACTTTTTTTAATAGAGAATTTAATAGGTGTAGGCCCTCTTGTAGCCCATGATAGATGGTTGCTTGATATTGGTGAGTGGGCTTATGCTTGGATATGGTTCTTACTTGTTTCCCAGCTCCAGCTATGGGTCCCGTACCACTGAGGGGATCAGTTAGCCAAATTAAGAGCAGTTGGTTCCCCACCATAGCTGTGTGCCACTACTGCACTTGTGTGAGCATCACAACAAGTTATTTGCTGCTAAGTAGGTTAGACCATGAGTTGCTTGGACAGATATTGGTCATTTTCCCCCAGTCGCCCATGTAGCACCTTCTGGCACTAGATGCTCTTACTGTCTGGGGACTGACTCTCTTCCAACTTCCAGCCATGCCATTCTATTTTGCATGTCAACCACATAAGGTGTCTTCAGCAGTACAGTCCTATATTTTTTACCTTTTAAATTTTGTTTATTTTTATTTATTTATGTGAAAGAGACAGACAGAGAGGAAAAGAGGCAGAGAGAGAGAGAGAAAGAGAATGGGCGCACCAGGGTCTCCAGCCACTGCAAATGAATTCCAGACGAGTTCACCCCCTTGTGCATCTGGCTTACATGGGTCTTGGGAATCAAGCCTCAAACCCGGGTCCTTAGGCTTCATAGGAAAGTGCTTAACCACTAAGCCATTTCTCCAGCCATACTTTTTGCCTTTTAAAAAAGATGGAAAAGCTCAGGAAGACTTTGGCCAGGCTAAACAAAAAATACAGACTCAAATTATAAACATCACCACAAGGAATAAAAGATGTGAATGGAACTACATATTAAAATCAGAAGCAATACTCAATATATATCTAAAACAGTAAATGCTGGATCCTCATTGTTCACTATTGCATTTCATTAATCATTTAAGAAATAAATGATGTAATTTGTCTACAGTGACTCCCAGAAAATAAGAAACAACTGGAGTATTTCATAGCTTTTTATTGGTTCATCGTTATCTTAGTACCAAAATCAAAGGCATTTACATTGTAGCTATAGAATGTTGTTATCTTTTTCCTATACATCAGCAATAAATATATTCTGATATGAAAATCCATTATCATTTAATTTAGCAAGCAAACGATACCATGTAGGTCTCATCAAATGTTTGTGATATATATAAAACATATCCTTCTAACTCCACATGGTGTAAACTTAAAAAACAATGGGGTTAAACTGAAGATCAATACTATTGGGAGATCAGACCTAATGATTAGTGATTGGACCATTAAGATTCATACTCATGAATTAATTAAAACCATTTTCATTTTGTTAAATAGAGAGATGACAGATAGATGGCTAGGTAGATAAACATAGATATAGACATATTAAATCTGTGGCTGCATATGAGAGAAATCATGTTTTTTCATTATGAGTCTAGCTTATTTTGGTTAACATGATGATTCCAATTTTTATACATTTTCCTGGAAATAACACGATTTCAATTTTGTTTTTTTTAATATTCTTAATTTATTTATGTATTTATTTATTTGAGATAGTAAGAGGAAGCTAGCAAGAGTGAAAGAGGGAGAGAGGCAGAGTGAGAGAATGGACACCACAGGGACCCCAGCCAATACAAACAAACTCCAGATGCATGTGCCACCTTATGTGTTTGGCTTTACGTGGGTACTGGGGACTCAAACCATGGTCATTAGGCATTTCAGGCAAAGTACTTTAACTGCTGAGAAATCTCACCAGCCCCACTTTCAGTTTTCTTAATGGCTAAATGTTTATGAATAAATAAGACTACTTATCTATATCTCTATCAATTAGCATCTATTTATCAGAAATCACCTATCTACCTATCTATCTACCTATCTATCATATATCTATTTATCTATCATCTACATATGTCTCTATCATCTATCGATCTTTATCTCTCTTATGAATAGTGTAGCAATAAATATGGATGTAAAAGTATCTCTGTGGTATATTGACTAAGGTTCCTTCATGAACATACCCAGAAGTTCTTTTGCTAGATTATAAAGCAGTTCTAATTTGAGATTTAGGATTAACATGCATACTGATGGCCAAAGTGGCCATATCAGTTTTCATTGTTGCCAGTAGTGTATAGGAGTTCTTCTTCCCCTGAATCCTCCCATTTATTATTTGTTTATTTACTTATTTATTTATTTAGATGATAGCTATCCTCATGGTGAGATAAAATCGTACAATCTCAAAGCTCTTCTGACTTGCATTCCCATGGTGACTAAACATGTGGAAGCATTTTTCACTTACTTGCTGTTTTCATGTATTTTGTCGGGAAACATCTGTTCACTTTGTTAGCTTACTTACCACCTTAATTGTTTTCGGTTTTTAAATTTTGGAGATATTCGTCGAGTCAGATATTAATTTCCTGTCACATATATATCTGACAAAGATTTTTCTACATTATGTAGGCTGTTTCCACATTTCCTTCACTGGGCAGAAGATTTATACTTACTTGTAATATCGTTGTTCAAAGCATGGTATTATTTACCAGTTTATGCAGTCCTTTGCACAAATCCTTGGCTATACCTGGATCTGGAAGTGTTACCCTCAGTTTCAGAGTTTCAAGTTTTGTTTTAATATCTGGTATCCACTTTGTATTTATCTCATTTTTCAACATGTCCGTGTGCTGTGAAGTATGCATCACCATCATCATCATCATCATCATAAAATACCTCATTTAATCCCACGGCATGTACAAAGTGACACCCAGCACCGATACTGTCACACACAGTTTCTTAAACAATGAAACATACTCTTATATATAACCTATTTAAAAAATGGAAATCTTCTACTTATCTCAAAATCTACAGCAGCTTTATACACATAACTGAAAAAATATAACTTCAGAAGCAGCCAAGAATTCCTTCAGTAGATGAAAATAAGTAAACAATGTGCTGTCTAGACAACCGAAGGTCGAGTTCTAAACATTTTAAAAAGCTACAGTTATGAATATAAACAGAAGAAATTTAGCACCATATTATTAAGTGAAATAAGGCAATCTGTAAAATCTGCATATTTTATGAGATTAGTCTACACACAGGCAACTATTTTGTTAAAGGATAACTATGGTTACAATAAAAAAATTGACAAAGATTAAGAGAAGGAGTAATTCTGAATCAATATTTTGGTACTTTTAGGGAAGAAGAAAATTAATGTGAATACTATAATGATGGACATATATCACTATGTATTTGCCATTGTCCTTAAATTGTGTGACACC
This sequence comes from Dipus sagitta, assembly GCA_036346955.1. Taxonomy (NCBI): domain Eukaryota; kingdom Metazoa; phylum Chordata; class Mammalia; order Rodentia; family Dipodidae; genus Dipus; species Dipus sagitta. The sequence goes on along the minus strand of CM070772.1, from coordinate 22,921,104 downwards.
AAGAGGAATATTAATATAAGTTACAAGTTTTATGAAATAATATATCAAATATAGCTTCATTAGTTGTGCCCTATGTATTACATTTTGCTGCTGATAGAAGGAGTTTGTGTGTGCATAAGGACAGTGCATATATAGAAACATCTCATTTACACTGAGTTTCTTATAAATTTTAAGGAGCCCAAAACCACCTAACTGAGTGAACCAACAAATGCCTCATTCTTTTCCCTTAATCTGTCATGTGCGTGTGTGCGTGTCTTTTATTATCCAGAGAAGAAAGAAAAAAATAATAATTAGCATACTATATGGGACAGTAAGATGATTTGCTCAGGCATTTTTCTTGTTTTCTCCAATATTTCATAGAATGTACCGATGATGTTTAAATTTTAAATCTAGTTCGTAACTTGTGCTCTAAAATTGTAGGACTGATTTGATATTAGATTAGAAATCAGGAATATGGCAAAATCCTAACTTGTGACCTGATCACAGTAATTGATAATGCTTTGAGATTCCTTTCTGGGGACTGGCTATGAATCCAACATGAATTGTAAAGGATTCTTACATTATGCTGCTTTGGAACTTAACAAGTGAACAGATATGGACTAATTAAAAAGTTTCCAAAAAAGATATACTGCTACCTGCCAGAAATACAGTATGACGGGTCAAGTTTTAGGATTTGTATCAGTTTTCAAATAAGTTTCTTGTCTTCTCCAGGAAGCTCTGAACCACGAAGGAACAAAGATAAAGGGACTCGTCATTTCATCTCATGTGATGGGAAGACATTTGCTATGGGATCCAAGTTCCTTGGCAGGGAGCCTTTCTGGACTTAGCATCATGGGCTGAGGCCTCCAGCCTATCACTTCTGCATCATGTGTGTCCTTCCAAGTTGCCACTCCCTATGGAGTAAGCATCATGAGTGAATCTTAACCCTGACCCTATTACACTCCTGTGCTGCTATTTTTTTTATTTCCATGAGAATAAATTTAACACTAATATTGATTTATTATAAATCTGTGATTTTGAAAGTAGTTATTATATGCATTTATTGAACAGCTAAAATAAAAATGATAAAGTTGGCTGATATCAGAGACTAGGGAAAACTTGGCTTAGAATTATAGGGCAGTCATGAGATTTTGGAGGATATTACTTCTGCTTCAAGAATCTAGGAAAATTTCAGTAAAAAGGTTATATTTGAAGATTTTGAAACTACCACGAGAAGCCAATCCTGCCCTATTTTCTGAAAAAAAAAAAAAACTTAAAATGTGCAATAGTAAACTATATTCTTCCTGGAAGTTCATATGTGCTCTCATCTACATATAGAGATTTATAACTTTCAAATTTTAGTCATTAATTGCAGTCACTTCACTGCTAAATTAAGAGTGACTTCTGTTATAGGACATTCTCCTTTCTCACTTCACCACACAGAGTCAACACGCCAATGAACAACTGCCTTGATTCCACGTGCCAAATATTGTATTTTCCTTTTTTTCCTCTCTTCAGACTAATTTTTAACTTTGTGCCAAAGTATATTTTACCTGGTACTTTTGTAGCTGGGTTTGTATATCCCGTGAGAGTTTGCCTTAGGTAGCATGGGTAGCTGTCTGTCTCTTGGAATCATGTCAGAGATATGGACCCTACATGCCACTGGCTCCCCAGGACCTAGTGGGAATCAGTATATCTGCCACGTGCTCTGTCCTCACCCTACCATCTTCCACACATTTTTATCACCCCTCATTTTTAGAAGTATCTAGGAATTCATATCTCTTCCCAACACACATTTTTCAGTTCATGCGGCATAGGATTTCTGAGAGTTCCTTTCTTGCTACTTCATAGTAAGGCATGATCAAGTTTTAAAACCACATCCTCTTATTGGTCACTGTTTGCTGGGAAGTTCCTTTTCAATTCTTCACTTAAATTTTTATGGTACAATACAGAAATTTAGATATCATTACGACATTTTCAAACACAGGTTGTTTTAGTTGAAACTCTGCTCTCCTCATCTCCCCAGCCCCTCTCCCTCTCCTCTCCCATTTCTGTTTACAAATCACAAGTGTCCTTGCCTACTTCCACCAACCTACTTACTTGCCATCTCTTATTACCCTCACGTGGTCACCAATCTGGAGTTTTCAGGTTTCACCCATGCTTGACCCCATTATACACATACATATAGACATTAGATGTTAGGATGCATATGAGATAGAAGATGAAGTTTTGAGTTTTCTGAGTTTTGGACACCTCATTTAATATATTCCTGTCCATATCCATATGTTTTTTCTGTAAATTGCATTATTTCATTTTCAGTAATTGCCAATTAAAATCCAATTGTGCAAGTGTACTGTATCTTCATTATCCCATATTTATAGGTGGGAATCTAATAAGTTTCCACTTCCTAGCAATTCTATGTAGAAGAGAAATACACAAGGCTATTCAAGCACCTCTGCATTAGAGCGTAGGGTCTTTGGGGCATATTCTCAGAAGTGGTTCAGCTTGACCACATGGCAGTTTACTAGAAATTTTTTGAGAGACCCCCCCATATTGATTTCCAGAATGGCTGTACTAATGAAGCAGTTATGGTCACCTCTTCAGAGGTGGGGTCAGACAGTGTAGAGTTTCTTCCTAACATTTTGTTTTGCATCTAAATTGTCATTGGATAAAGCAATGAAACATTTCTGTTTGTTTAATTTAATTTGTTTGTTTAATTTATTCTTTTTTTATTTTTAATTTTTAATTTATTTTTATTTTTATTCATTTATTTGAGAGCTACAGACAGAGAGAGGAAGAGGCAGAGACAGAGAGAGAGAGAGACAGAATGGGTGCACCAGGGCCTCCAGCCACTGCAAACGAACTCTAGACGTGTGCACCCCCTTGTGCATCTGGCTAACGTAAGTCCTGGGAATCGAGCCTCGAACCAGGGTCCTTAGGCTTCACAGGCAAGCACTTAACCAGTAAGCAATCTCTCCAGCCCAGTTTGTTTAATTTATTCTTAAAGAAGTGTTATATTTAAGCATATCAATAAAAATTGTTTAATTTAAAATGAAATTAATATTTAATGGTTATATTTGTCTGAGAGTAATCATCATTTGTGTCTACTATTCCTGTCCAGTTAGCATAATATATAAGCTATTTTCCAAAAAAAAATCTTTAATATTCAAATGCATGCATTTGAACAGTCAGAACCTTCTTGCTTATTAGTATATTCATTAGTCAATGTGTATAATTTGTATTTTATACATATCCATTTTTATTTTGAATACATATTACCTCAGAATAAAGTTTAGTTTTGAAATACCTATCTTCTTCTGAGTAGTTCTACATCATTTCTACAAAGTGGCTCAGAAAAACTGCAGCCTGGGCCCACATAAACTTATTTGTTTATGCCAACTGTGGAAGTTAATTGTAATAATAAATTTTGGGTTTAGATTTGCATGAAAGCTTAACTTCTGATAGCAGTGTCTCTGGGCATTAGAAGGATGCTTTATTATGCTATTTTATGTCCACAGCCAAGGCTGGCAACAACCTTTTTCTCTGATCTTAGTTCATTCAGGGTACTAAAACAAATATGATAAAATGGGTGCCTTATTAGAAATAGTATGTTTTATTGACTATGGTAGCTTAAATGTGTGCCCTACAATATATTCATGATTTTATTAAAGTTTGTAATTTATACCTGCAGCCACATAGGTGAAGGAGGTGTCACTGGACAGATCTTAAGGTCCAACCCTAAGAAGTGGTAGTTGATTTGGAATTCCAGTCTAAAAATATGCCAAGTGTAGGATCTTTGGCTGGAGTCCCTGAAGTGTTCTCTCTCTCTCTCTCTCTCTCTCTCTCTCTTCCTTGTAAAAGAGGGCCATCTTCTTCCACCATCATGGAAGTAAGCAATAGGGAGACTACTAAAAAGGTTTACTATAGAGTTACCAACAGACTCAGTTATTCTCTTACTGGGCATTTATCCTAAATTCTCCATGCCTCAGTTAAGAGAGATTTGCTCAGCCATGTTTAGAGCTTCTCATTTCATAATAGCTGAAAATATTTCTTTAAGAGTTTCCTAGGCTTAATTTTTAGTGTATCTCTGAAGCCACATCATATATTATAGGTTTTCTTCTTTTCCTTACTATTGTACATAATATTGATGATATTATGTCTAATCATAGGCCAAAAAAACCCTCCAGAATTTAAAGAATCAAATATCAAAAGTCATCATTTGACTCTAAAGCCATTATTTGACACACAAATTCTATGTTAGACGACATTCTCCATTACAACCACACATGGGAAGATTTTGAGTACTTGTGTTGAAGGAGTGATGGCGGAAGATAAAGATAGGAAGAAGAAGGCAGAGAAATATACAAACAAAAGCAAAAGAGAAAGAGAATAGGAAATGATCAAAGATTGAAGACTTTGGGAGTCAAGTGGAGGGAAAGGAAGAGTGGCGAATATTGTAGAGGAAAAGAGGAGAGAAGAGAAAGAGAGAAGAGCAAGAAGACACTTTAAAGCAATCAGCTAAGACAATTTTGTCGACTAGAAATTATTCTAGGGAGGCCATCAGTAAAGAAATTCTTGCATTCTTGAGTGCACATACTATGGACAGATTTGGTTTTCCTTCACATGACTGCTATGTTTTCTGTAAAGCTCACGAATGAATCAGCAAGGCCTCTTATCATTGCAGAATATAATCTGATTGACTCATATCTATTGATTTAAATATTAATTATATAAAATATATATTAAAATAATATCTTGACTGACGTATAACCAAACAATAGCATTATACTACATAAAACAGTACATGTAAAATTGGTAAAATAACATTTTATTTAAGGCTAATAGCAAGTTCATATTTAAGTAATGATTAGTTGTTCCATTGAACAATTTATTTTAGAAAATTTAGTTTGCTGTGTAGGATCAATATTTACACATCTGCTTTTGATAATATTTTGTATTTGCTAAACTTACCCCTTTGTTATTTTAGTACTTAACATATTTCATCTCCTTCCATGCTAGCAAGGTAAAAGGTAAAATGTGCTATACTGGAAAATTCTTGGAAATAAAATTAGAATTAAATATCTTCAGACTTGATTAGCATAATGCATATGTTTAACTACTGACCATCTAGAAAATTGGACAGACTTCTTTTCACATATTGAAAGACCATTAGAAAATAAATAGCAATGGCATTTTTGGTTGCTGAAAAATAAAATAGCAATGCTTCATCACAGTTCTCTATAATAAACTTTGCAATACGAAGAGAAAACTGACAAAAAAGATCAATGAATAGCATCAACTTAGAGAAAACTGAAACCCACAAACATACTGTTCAACAAAAGTCCTCATATAAATTTACTTTAAAAGTATTTACTGGACAGAAATAGAATCAATATTGTAAAGTTATCATAGAACTCTATCATCTGGTACATAGTTATACATTACTTCTGGCTTGCATGCAGCAATGTAAACTAGAGAATTTAAGCAAAGATGATTGGAACTTATGTTTTATGCAACTGCCTTATAATAATGAAGTTCAGTAAAGAAGGCTAGAAAAAGTGTGTTACTTTCTATAAAGTTTTCTGGGTTATGGTTTTTATCATACTGATTTGGTCTTTCATGCACATGCTTGCTAGATGGTCATTATGAAATACTTTAACGATGCCATAAAATCAAGAAATTCTTACAATGAACTTCCATTTCCCTTTTTTTTTTTTTTTTGTTTTGGACCATTAATTTTCCGCTATACTGCCTCCTCAGGAAGCTAACCTCCACTTCAATGCAATTACATATTTGATGAGTGCATGTATGATTGGAATATATTAAAAACAAGAACATGAGTACTCATTCTTATGAACATATGTCTACATTAATAAGTTATAAAATAATAATCTAGGGATAAATGGTAAATTGTTCAACAGTCATCAGATATAGTGAGGAATTACATTAGAAATAAGTGCTTTCCTCCCTCATAGCCATTTATTCCAAGCTATAAGGATAGCACTTATAAGATCTGCCCATATGTGACAAATTTTTATTTACATTTTTTCTGAATTTTGTTGAACTAATAATTTTATAATAAAATTGAATTTCTAAAAATTATCTCTCTTGTTAACAAATTAACATTATTTTCAAAATAAGAAACAAAATGATAACTCTAAAATGTAAGTTTTGATTAATCCAGCAAATACATTTGGCATGTGCAGTGGAGAGAAGAAATGTGTATTATTTTATAACACAACAATAAAAAGCTTTTACTATGATATCCCAATTGCAAGATCTATGTAAGTGGTTGATTTTCTTGATCTTTTAATGCTCATTCTATAACTTTTTTCATAATAGCTAAAATTAGTAATAAGAATTTTAAAACTATATATCACTTTATCATGAATCTTTTCTGATCCAAAAAACATTCAGGTAATAAATCTAGCATCTGTACATTACATTTTAATACTTTAATGCTTGTGTTTTATGTAAGTTCTAATTAAGTTATTGCTAAGTTACCTATTTTGCATGAAATGTACACTACTACTGTTTTAGTGATTCACTCTCTCACCACTTCTCCCTCTCTTTCTCTCTCTCTCTCTCTTTTCTCTCTCTCTGTCTCTCACCACACACACAATATCACCTAAAATAGAATCTAAAAATTATAATGAATTCAATCATAAACACTACAAATGTTTAAGACCTTGTCAATCTATTTATATATGAACTGCCTTTATACAATGCTTGTTTTATTCAACAGAGAAATCTATAAGATCAAGCACAGCTCTGAAGATCTCCAGCTGGGGGAGAGTAGTCTGCCAAAGCTAATTAATCCTAATGTTTCCTGACTTCAAAGTATGTTGTAGTTCCCTTGCCTGACCTTGCCTATCCATCAGGTCTCAATCCATTACCAGCTGTTCTGGAGCACCAGAGAACAATAGGTAGTCAGCAAGCTATAGACACTTCCTCAGAATCGTTACCATGTTTCGATTCCAGTAGTAATGGTTTCTACTGACCTAAGAAGTGCTAAGCATCTTCTCTTATGCTTTTCAGAGATTACTTTTCTAGACTTTATCCCCAAAAGATACCATACGATTTTCAATTTTAAAATACTTCTCTCAGTGACTATTCCATGGAACTCATAGTTCCATCTTCTTGATTGAGCTTTACCAGGTAGAACTGCAAAATAGCATGTAGTTTTGGTAGACCTTGGTGAACATGTCTTTGGTTTTTGACACTGCATATGTCAATTGAGAAGAGAAAGAGGGAGAAGACTAAGCTATATATATAAAATCTTATATTTACTATCTTAAGATAGAGCACTGACAGGATTTTATTTTGTTTGTTTGCTTGTTTTATTAACAGCTTTCATACTTCATTTGTTTTTCATAGTATGATCAACCATGATAATTCTCTGCACTTTCCCACTTTCTCGTTCACAAATCCACAAACCATCATAGACTCTCCCTCTCTCCATTAGTCTCTCTTTTACTTTGATGTCATCATCTTTTCCTCATTTTAAGTCCAACTCACAAATAAGACTAAACATTTGTAGCTAGGTTCAACATATGACAGAGAACATTTGGCTTTCATTTTTTTTTTTTTACAGGCCAGCTGATTTATTTTATTTTATTTTATTTTTATTTATTAGTTTTGTACTCAGTGAATACAGTCAAGATAGTACCATTGTTATACTTGTCCATATCCTACCCCCATGCATTGTGGAGTTAGCCCACAGTTATGGGTAGGAGAAATGCCTCTGCATATCATGACCCAATGTGTGGCTCTGACATTCTTTCTTCTTCAAAATTTCCTTGAGCCATATTGGGTTCACTTTGGGTCTGCTTCAGTGATGAGGTGCTGGGAGCCTCTGTGTCTCTGGATATGTGATTTGGTAGGAGTTGATTGTTGTGTTTCTCTCAGTGGAATGTGACCCATAGCTGGAGCTGGGAAACAAGTCACAACCATATCGAAACATGAGCCTGCTCTCCATTATCAAGCTACCACCAATTGTGGGCTACAAGAGGGCCTATACCTATTAAATTCTCCATCTATTATCCCATTTGTCTGGTGCTAACTTTACTCTCTGTTGGAGAATCTGCTCTTTTTCAGAGAGACACAGATCCTAAGGAGAGAACCACCCCATCATACCTCAAAAGGACCCCAGCTGAAACTAAGAATAATTGGCAAAACAAGCAAGGGTACTATTTTCTTGGTGAACTGGGTACCAGCACAAGAACATTTGTCTTTCTTTGCCTAGGTTACCTCACTTAGTATAATCCTTCCCTGATCCATCCATTTGCCAGAAAATTTCATAATTTCATTTTTCTTTACTGCCGAATAGAACTCCGTTGTATAAAAGTACCACAATTTCGTTATCCATTCATCAGCTGAGGGACATCTAGGCTGGTTCCATTTCCTAGCTACTGTGAATGAAGTGGAAGTAAACATGGATGTTCCATTATCTCTAAGGGAGTGAGAACAGTCCTTAGGATATGTGTCTAGGAGTGCTATAGCTGGGTCATCTGGTAAATCATTTTTAGCTGTCTCGGGAACCACCACACTGATTTCCACAATGGTTGTATCACATTAAATTTCCACCTACAGTGTAGTACATACAGTTCCTCTTTTTCCACATCCTTACCAATATTTATTGTCATTTGTTTTCTTCATGATATCCATTTTGACAGGAGTGAGATGAAATTTCAAAGTAGTTTTAATTTGCTGGTTGTTGAACATTTTTTAAGATGTTTATATACCATCTGTATTTCTTCTTTTGAGAACTCTCTATTTAGTTCCATAGCCCAATTTTAGTTTTCTGAGTTCTTTGTATATCCTAGATATTAATCCTCTGTCAGATGTGTAGCTGACAAAGATTTTCTCCCATTCTGTAGGTTGTCTCTTTGCTCTATTCACAGTGTCCTTTTCTGTACAAAAGCTTTGCAATTTCATGAGGTCTCAGTGCTTGAATAGTGGTTTTATGTCCTGAGCAACTGGGGTTACATTCAGAAAGTCTTTGCCTATGTCAATATGTTGAAGGATTTCCCCTACTTTTTCCTCTAGCAGTTTCAGATATTAAGATCTTTGATACATTCTACTTGACTCTTTTTTTAATGTTTTAAAATATTTTTATTTATTTATTTGAGAGTGACAGACAGAGAGAGAGAGAGGCAGAGAAAGAGAGAATAGGAGCGCCAGGGCCTCCAGCCACTGCAAACAAACTCCAGAAGCATGTGCCCCCTTGTGCATCTGGCTAACGTGGGTCCTGGGGACTCGAGCCTCAAACTGGGGTCCTTAGGCTTCTCAGGCAAGCGTTTAACTGCTAAGCCATGTCTCCAGCCCTCTACTTGACTCTCGTGATGGGGAGAGATAATGATTTGTTTTCATCCTTTTCCATATAGATATTGTGCTTTTCTCAGCACACCATTTGTTAAAGAGGCCCTCTTTTCTCCAGTGAATATTTTTGTTGAAATTGGCTGCTTGGATTTACATCTGTGTCCTCTATCCTATTGTGCTGATCTATGCATCTGTCTTTGTTCCAGGACCATGCTGTTTTTCTTACTATGGCTTTGTACTATAGCTTAAAATCAAGTATGGTGATAGCTCCAGCCTTATTTTTGTTGCTCATTTTTTTTTTTTTTACCTATTAAAGGATTTTTTCATTTCAAATGAATTTTAGATTTTTTGTTTCTATTTTCTGTGAAGAATGTCATTGGAATTTTAATGAGGATTGCATTAAATGTGTAGATTCCTTTTAGTAAGACTGACATTTTCACAATATTGGTTCTTCCAGTCCAAGAACATGGTATGCCTTTCCATTTCCTAGTATCCTCTGCAATTTATTGCTTTATTTTTTAATTTTTTTTAATAGTTTTCATTGTAAAGGTCACTTCCTTGGTTGGGCTTATGCCAAGGTACTTTATTTATTTATTTATTATTTCAAATATATAATAAATAAAAGTAGGGACAGTGGAAATGCTTGTACTGTTCCTGATTTTAGTGGAATAGATACAAGTTTTCCCCACTTAGTATTAAATTGTCAAAAATAGCCTTTATTATGTTGAGATATGTTCTTTCCATATCCAGTTTATATAGTACTTTTACCACAAAGGGATGTTGTATTTTGAGAAATGCCTTCTCTGCATCTATTGAGATGATCATGTGATTTTTTTCTCTCAGTCCATTTATATAGTATATTACATTTATTGGTTTGCATATATTGACTTATCCCTGCATCCCTAGGATAACCCCTACTTGGTCAGGGTGAATGATATTTTTGATATATTCTTGTGTTCTGTTTGCCAACATTTTGTTGAGAATTTTACATCTATGTTTATGAGACAGAGTCATCTGTAATTTTCTTTTTTAGTTCTGTCTTGTCGGGATTTGTAACAGGATGATGCTGCCTTTAGAGAATGAGTTTGGTAGAATGCCTTCTACTTCTCTTTTATGGAAAAGTTTGAGAAACATTGTTGTTAGCTCTTCCAGGAAGGTCTGGAAAAATTCACCAGTTAATACATTTGTGTCTGGACTTTTTTTAGTTAGGATATTTTTTTTATATGACTACTTGGATCTCCATACGTTATAGGTTTATTTAAAAAGGTTTATCTCATCTTGATTTAATTTTGGAAGGTAAATCAAGGAAATAATCCATTTCTTTCATATTTTCAAACTTAGAGGAGTATATATTCTTAAAGTGTGTCCTTATGTTTTCTGGATTTCTTTTGTATCTGGTGTAATTGTGCCTTTTTCATCTTTAATGTTTTTGATTTTTGTCTCTGCTCAGATTTTCTAATCTTGTTTATCCTTTCAAAGAACCAACTATTTGTTTCATTGAATCTTTGTAATTCTTTTTTGTTTCTATTTCATTCATTTCTGCTCTAATCTTTATTGATTATTCTCATCTACTAATATTTGGTTTGCATTGTTCTTCTTTTTCCAAGGCCTTCAGGTAAAGCATTAAGATGTTAACCTGCAACCTTTCTAATTTCTTTCTATAGGCACTTAAAGCTATAAATTTCCCTCTTAGAACTGCCTTCAATGTATCCCAAAAATATTGGTATGTTGTATTCTTGTTATCATTTCATTCCATGATTTTCAATTTACTTTTTGATTTCTTCAATGACCCATTCATCATTCAGCAGTGTACTTTTCAGTACTTTCCATGATTTTTGTAGGCTCTGTGATTTCTTTGTTGCTGATTTATAGTTTAATCTCATATTGATCAGATAGAGTAGAAGGAATTATCTCAATTTTCCTGAACTTATAAAATTTGCTTCATGTCCTAATATATCATCTATTTTAGAGAGTGTTCCATGTACTTCTGAAAGTTAAGTGTATTCTGCAGCATTTGGATGATATGCTCTGTAAATATCTGTTAGGTCCATTTCTTCTGTGATATCATTTAGTCCAGATGTCTGTCTATATTTTTTCTGGGATGACCAGTCTATTGATAAAAGTGAGGTATGACAGTCACCCACTACAGTTGTGCTTGGTGTTTTTGTGACCTTAGGACTAGTAGTGTTTCTTTGATAAAATTGGGAGCACCCATGTTAGGTGCATATATGTTTAGAATTGTAATGTCTTCTTGTTGAATTGTTCCTATAATCAATGTCAACTTCTTTATCTTTCTTCGTTAATGATGGTTTGAAATCACTCTTGTCAGATATTACTACAGCAACACCTGCTTGTTTCCTAGGTCCATTTGCTCTAAATTCTGTTTTCCATCCTTTTACCCTAATAAAGTGTCTATTTTTTATGGAGAGATGAGTTTCTTAAATGCAATAAATTTCAGTATTCTGCCTTTAATCCAGTCTGAAAGCCTGTGTCTTTTGGTTGGGGCATTGAGTCCATTGATATTAACAGTTATTATTGAAAGGTATGTATTTATTCTTACCATTCTTCTTGTTTTGTAGTGCTTCCTATTTTCCCTTTACTCTCTTGAATTAACTGTTATTTGAGTGTTTTTTTTCCCCCTATTTTCTCATGGGTGTGCTTTGCTTTCTCTTCAGCATGAAGGATCCCTTCAAGTATCCTCTGTAGAGCTGGCTTAATGTTCATATATTACTTTAGCCTGTATTTTTTGTGCAATATCCTTATTTCTCTATCTGTGTGGATAGCTTCACTGGAAAAAGTAATATTGGTTTAAAGTTGTTATGTTTCAGAACTTGGAATAAATTATTCCAAGCCCTTCTGGCTTTTAAAGTTTGTGTTGAGTAATCCTGATGGGCTTGCATTTATAAGTGATTTGCTTTTTTTCTCTAACTAATATCAATATATTTTCTTTGATTAGCATGTTTGGTAGTATAATTATAACATGGAAAGGAGAGGTTCTTTCCAAGTCTGTTTGGTGTTCTAAACTGTATCTGCATTGGCACTTCTTACCCAATTTGGGGGAATTTTTCTTTTTCTATGAGTTTGTTAAAAACACATTTTATACCATTGGAGTAAAATTCTTCTCTTTCTACTGCCCTGGATTCTTATGTTTCATCTTTCCATAGTGTCCTAAATGTCTTCAAATTCTCATTCATACCATCTTACTAGCATGCCTTTCTCTTTGTTCGATGGTATTAGATCTGCCACTGGTCTTCTACGTTAGAAATTATGTTCTTTCCTTCATCCATTCTATTGGTCAGACTTCCTACAGGGCTTTTTACTTGACTTACTGTGTTTTTCATTTCTAGTCTTTCTGATTTATTTTTCTTCCATATTTCTATTTCCTTACTCATGTCTCCTATTGACCTCCTTATTTCATTAAATTGGTTTCCTGTGTCTTCTCTGATTCCTTTCATTTCTTCTTTGATTTCTTTGAACATAGTTATAATCATTCTTCTGAAATCTTTCTCAGACATTTTATCTAAATCAGTCTCACTGGAGGTCATTTCTGATTGATTTATAATTTTTGGTGGAACAATATTGTCTTGATGTTTTTATCTTTTATGTATTATAGACATTTTTGCATCTTGGGTTAATGTGATGCTTGGGTTTCTAATTATTTTCATTATTTTTAGATGTGTAAATCTGACATTATTTATCTTCTGATTAGGAGATTAAGGTTCCAGGTGTGGCTCTTTGACTTGCAGTGCAACAGCAAATGTGACCCTAGGTGTTGGGTTTGCCTATATTGTGGGTATTCTAGTGATCTGGGTGGATCAAAAGGCAGCCAAGTTCTAAAATCCAACTGAACAATATACACATTCAATCAAAACCAGCATAGAGTTAAATTAGAATGGGTATTAAAACAAACAGATGATCTAATAAAGTCAAAGTCTCTAAGGATGTGTGTTACCTCACAACCTTAATCCTGTCAACTGGGAGGCTGAGATTTCTGGTCTGTAAAGGGTTCTGGGAAAATCTGATGCTGAGTGAGACTCTGCCCCCATGAATTACAGAAGAACAGAAAAAGGCACTATAATTCAGAAAGCAACAGAGGACAACCCCAAAATATAGCTTATTTAAGAATGTCAAATCCAACCATCATATTTAACACATAACATGCTCTGATATGAAAGGTGAGATTAGCACTTCCAATGCAAGCCTGTATACCAGGCTATTTGTGTGTGTGTGTGGGGGGGGGTGTTACTGATGGCTTTGGTCTCAGCTGTGTGCCAGGTGCTCATCACTCCCTCTTTATTGTGCTGTGGACTCAGGTAGACTGGCTAGGTCAGTGGCTGCTCAGATCACCTGTGCTGGTCTTCAGTGATTGCCAGCATTGGCAGTTGGGGGAGTGTAGGCTGGTTTCTCCTGTGGTTTAGACAGGGCCTGGCAGCCACGTGGGCCAATGCCATAGCTAGAGACACTTCTTCCTGCTGGTGTGGTGTCTAGAAGCTCTGGGTCTCTTCTACTTCTCTGCTGTGGGTAATAATTTCTTACACATTGGCACATTTTTGGTAGAAGAATGTATTTCATTGTTTTTCTGCTTATTTACCCACTATGCTGCTTTGGTGTAGCTCCTGTGCCACCATCTTCAAAGGTTTTGTATTTCAATGAAATGCTATATTTGATACTTTGGAATTTCTATAGAACTTATTTTTGGACTATTTAAAAATCTGTTAATGATTCATTTACAGGCTATCATGGGTTTCTTAGTTTGATGGACCACTTGCCAATACTGTGGTGATTCTTAGTTCATACAAAGAATGACTAGGTTATAACTGGTTTATCTGGCATATTGATATAATTATACAGGCAAACTTCTTGGAATACTTCCCACTAAATTAGATACAGTGAACTATTTCAGTGCTATTATCAGCCCTGTGGGTGCTACAGATACTTTTTTTTTAAGTTTGAAACTACCTAATTTTCCCACTGCAGAAAGGACATGCACTGCACAGCAAAAATAATGACCTTTACTGGGTTTGAACCATGAAGATATCTATTATAAAGGGTCATTAAAGATGTTTAAACATTTTAGTCCTAAAGTTAACATTATACATTTTTCGCAACTTTCTACTGAATTGATTCCTGGCATTCAAATGATTACAGATTGTAAGTTACTGCACAATAACTAAATTTATATGAATAGATAATCATAATCCAGACTACAGGCATTCATTTTTTTCTTAGCATAGCATATGATGCTTAATGATTGGAATAAAGCCTTCATGTGTGTGTATTTCAGTTGAAAAAAAAGGAACATGCATGAGAAAATATTTGTCCTTTTCACTTTCATCAACCAAAGGTGAACATTAATTAAATGTTTCTGAAAGTTTCCCATAAGATATATTAAGATAGAAAATAAAAAATAAATATTACAAATTAAGCATATGGTAAAACAAGAGAGAGGTAGTTATTAGAATCTGATGGCTTAGTTCATTTGTTACTTAAAACATATTTTTCTGATTTATTTTAGCTATTTCAAAATAATGTAACCACATTGTGTAATTTATATCAATATACTACATATTCATTTGCTTATATGGTTTGTTAACAAAATACCACCTTCAATGTTCAGACTTTGATCTTTTACATTTGAAGTTTATTCATACTCAAGCATTTTAAAGTTAGAATTTAGCTTTACACCCCAGGTTATCAAAGAGCTTCTAGAACTAGCTTTCCTTCTTCCTGGGTCTCCAAAGTGCTGAAATTACAGGTGAGAACTTCACTCCTCATATTCGCCTGTTGAATAGTCATTCATCCCATATATACAGTATTGAACAAGTTAGACAGCATATGTCTATTTTTAATATCAGGTTATATGTACTATCACTGTTTAAAATGACACTTTAGAATTCAAAATGCAATTAAACAATTATATATTACAAATTACTAAATGAACTGAAAATCATATACATATAAATTTAGGAAATATTTAACCATGTGTTATTTACACTGTTTAAGATATGGGAAAAATAGTTTCACTATAGGTGAGAAATGAGCAGAATAGTAGAGAGTAAGAGAACACACCTTTTAAGTATATGTCTGAGCTACCTATTATAAGAGTGATAATACTAAGTCATTTGTTTGTGGAAATGTACTAAGTCACATATGAAGAGTATATTACCTATAAAGAATATACTGCTGCAAATATATTATCTATATTTCTCTCAGCTTATATACCCATATAATATCTACCATCTATCTACAATCTACCATGTATCTCACTTATGATATATCTACTGAAGTGTCTGTTGAACTTCATTTCCATGTATTAGAATTTTGAGCCTGAAAAATAAAATAATCATGATGAATTTTGAAATCCTATTTTTCCTTTGAGATTATTTTTATTATTTTATATTTCTGAAAATAAGCACTTATCCGTGAGTAAAAATATTTTTCTGAATTCCTTGATAGATAAGTTTACCAATATGTGTTGAAAATTCCAACAAACTACCCAATATTATTAAAAGAACAGTTAGTATTAATTAATTCTGTAAGTCATTCCTGTCTTTCATAAGAAGATAGTGCAGTTCTAGAAATCACCCTTTCCTTATACTTTTATTACTTATCTGTGACAGATACTGAAGGCTCTTCATCTTAAAAAAGATAATTCACCATAAAATTGAGATTAAGCAGGTAGAATGATTTTTCCACTTCTGTTCAATGATCAAAAATTGAAAATAAATCTTATCTCAAATGCTCTGAAAAGAAAGAACACATACAAAACATGTAACAGAAAATCCCAGAGATTTCTTGAATCCTCAAAACATCTAAAGATTATAAAAGTTTTGTTGTCTGTCTAGACTTCTGCTAGTTTTTTTAAACAATAGGCCCATGTATATCTGAACATATATAGTATATGTTTGGGGTACAATGGCAGAGGCAATTTATGCTCTAGATATTTTAGACATGGTTTATTATGAGAGCATATTTGTACCTCATTTTTGTGGAAGGAGTCTGCATGTATAACTTGAATATAACTCAACAGGTGCCCATTGCTAATGGTTTGTTTCTTTGATTTAATTCTTAGGTAAGATAACATTCAGACAGAAGCTCAGGAATAAAATAGGATTCAAAGGTCTTAGAGTAAAATATAGGATCAACCCCTGACACAGAAAGTAAGAAGACAGAAAGTAGTAAAGCTCCAACACCATGAATCACAGATAATATCTTAGCACATGTGAACTGGCCAGAGAGATAATACTGAGTTTTGAATATTGCCTTTGTTCTAGTTCCCTATAAAAATGCTAATGACAATAGATCATGATGAGAGAACTTGGTATCAGTCCAACTTCTCAGATTACTATCTCTCAAAATAAAGCTCAACTTAAAGATTCAATTTCTCTAAGCTGGAGAAATGGCTCAGTAGGTAAGATCATTTGCCACACAAGCATGTTGCCTTAGCCCAAATGAGTTTTATTTATAAGCACATGCATGAAAGGCTGGACTTGGCCATGAATACATGTAACTCCAGCTGTGTGGAGGACAGTGCAGTAACCACCTGGGATGCCAGTCTAACTAAAATTTCAACAGTTCCCAATTCAGTGAGAGACTGCATCTGAAGCAAAGAGACAGATGAGAGACAGAGAACACCCAGTGTTCTCCTATGTCCTCTGCAGTTGTGCTCACAATGGGTACACACAAGCACGCATGCGGGTGCACATGCACACAAAATAATAATAACAAAATAAAAAGATTCAACTGGGCCTTTACTCCTTCCTGACTTTTCATGGGTGAGAGTTCTGTGTACTTTTGTATTTTCTGGTCTTTGTCTATATGGCAAGTAGCCCCGAGTGCTTACAACTATTCTTTTAGTGCAACTCTTCTTACACGACTATGGATCATTAGGGTTATTGTTGGCTAGCAAAAGTAATTTCTACTAAGGAGTACCCTGAGGTTATCTAGAATATTACAGAGAAATTATATTATTTATAATGTTTTTGATTTCATTTCTATAACTATTTTGATAAGTTATAATTTTTAAAATATTCAGTCATTATGTAGCTAACAATATTGAAACTGAGAGAAATAGATTTTTGTAATGTATGTAGATCATAAACTATATCTGACTTTTTTAAATTTGGAAACAAACAATGTTAATGCATCACCACACTGTAATTATCAATGCGTTGACCATCAAACATCAACTCATCAATATTATCATATTGCCAAGTGGTGAAAGTTTATTCTGAGAAAAAGCAATTATCATCAGGCAAACATTTCCAATACTTTAAACAATATTTTGATATCTCTCAATACTCATTATGTTTTCATTTAAATTAACATATTTTGTATATAAATTTTTACTTCTAAGTTTTTTGTATTACTTAAATCATTTGAGTCAACCTTAGAAATCTTGAATACATTTGTCTAAAATACAGATGGTCAATCTTGCCAGGCATTCTTAAATCGAAATACTTGTTCAAGGAATATCTGCTACCATCTAACATATTGCTGAAGGGCATCTCTCTGCCAAATAATAGAATGGAATAAGATCTCATGGGAGATTCTGAGAAGAAAATGAAACTACAAAACATTTAAATGCATTTTATTATTTGAGGAAACTTGTCACTTCTCATTTCTGTGTTTTTATTCTTTTCCAGTATAAAGAATAAATACCTTTTTATTTGACAGTTTTGCCAAGGACAATGTAGTGATTATTTATGCAGTAGAACTTCACATGTTTTTTGTGGTGGTTTCATTCAGATGTTCCCTATAAACTTATATATTCTGAATGCTAGGTTCCCCAGCTGGTGGCAATTTGAAAAGTGGAGCCTCCTAGAGGCCGTGCATTTTGAGGGTGGGCTTATGAATGTTATAGCCAACTTACCCTTGCCAGTGTTTGGCACACTCTCCTGTTGCTGTTGTCTACATGACGTTGGGCATAAGGTGATGTCCACCCTCAGTTCATGCCACCCTTTTCCCTTACCATCACTGGTCTTCCCTTCAAGTCTATAATACAAACAAAAAATTTTCCTCCCACAAACTGCTCTTGCTCAAGGGTTTTCTTCCAGAAACATGAAGTTGAAACATTTTGTCTTCCTAGGAGAAAAAAAAAAAAATAAAGATTCCAAACCTTAGTACATAAACCTAAAGATCTGCTTACATTCCTAGAACGTGACCTCCTTCTCGGGTCACCTCCACGTTCTTTACATTGTCAGAGGAATTGATATCAGAGAGAAAACAAGAATACAAAGGAAAGAGTAAGTCTAAAATTAGAGGATGTGGCTCTTGAGGAGACAAAAAGTAGAAATGGATTAAAGTAGTAAAACTGAATTCAAACCTAAAGACTGAGGCAAAACTTGAACAAAATGTGGGCATAGCATGATATGCAATCCTTTCTGAAATGGTGCTATAATGTAGACAAGTGTTGGACTGGAATTTCTCAGGGAGTAACATGATAAGAAAGCATCATGCATCAATTATGTTCAATCAAGAGAAATACAATATCATTCACACAATTTCATGCATGTGGGATGGAAAGGAATTATACTTCGTGTAAAGTGTTAAAAGTTATTTTAGCCGGGCGTGGTGGCGCACGCCTTTAATCCCAGCACTCGGAGGCAGAGGTAGGAGGATCGCCGTGAGTTCGAGGCCACCCTGAGACTCCATAGTGAATTCCAGGTCAGCCTGGGCTAGAATGAAACCCTACCTCGAAAAACCAAAAAAAAAAAAAAAAAAAAAAAAAAAAAAAAAAAAAAAAAAAGTTATTTTATGCACAAAATTTAATAATAAAGATATATAGAGTACTTGTAGTAAATAAATAAAATGGTATAAATCTACTTTTATTAAAACATGATTATAATGAAGTAACTTAATATACTTTGTTCTATTATCTCTCGGGGACACATCTACAGCAATATAATATTAATTAAGAGAAACCTAGGAAAATTATAGATATTATTTTTTCAAGTGTCTTCTAAAATTTTTAATTAAGTGTATTTTCATTAAATTTATTTAGTAAATAGAATAACTATAATAAATTAACTTACTAAATTTAATTTAAATGAATTTAATGAGTAGATTGAAATTTAATGAATTGTAATTTTCCACTAATGCAATATTATTATTTACTAAAGCACTTATGTTCACAAATTACAGAAAAATCTTTCACCTGTTATTTTTGACACATCAGGGAATTTGCAATGACTTGAAGAAATATTTCTAGACTGTCAAGGCATGATATATTTTATTTATTTATATACTGATTTAATACTTTTATAGGAGTGAAAATTGAGAAGCAAAAATAAATAAATAAATAAATAATCAGGAGTTGTGGCATGTGCTTTTAATCCCAGCAATTGGGAGGAAGAGGTAGGAGCATTGCTGTGATTTCAAGGCCACCCTTAAATCTTCAGATTACATACTGATTTTTAGGACAGCTTGGGCTACAGTGAGAACCGACTTTGAAAAAATAAACAAAGAAAGAGAGAAATAAAAGAACAACATGTGCCTAATGTAATTTCATTTTGTGTCATAACTATTTAATCCCGTCAGTTTATATGCTATCTTTATCAAATACAGTCTTTAAAAATGGATTTCAAAAGGCTCTGGGCAGATAGTCAAGTCCTTATCCTGTAAGCATGAGGTCTTTAGTGCTATCCATGTAAACATAAAAGTTGGTTTATTAGTGAATAAAATCCCAGAATTGGGAAGCATAATCTCTGTCACTTGCTGGCCAGCCAGTCTAGTGTATTTAAGCAGATACAAAATCATTGAGAAACTCTGTTTCAAGAAAGGAAGTCAGAACTTAGAGACATAGATCCTAAGGAGATAACCACCCCATCATACCTCAAAAGGGCCCCAGCTAAAACTAAGAATAATTTGTGAAACAAACAAGGGTGCTCTTTTCTTTTTTTATAATTTTTTTGTTTATTTTTATTTATTTGAAAATGACAGACAGAGAGAAAAAGAAGCAGATAGAGAGAGAGAATGGGCACACCAGGGCTTCCAGCCACTGCAAACGAACTCCAGATGTGTGCACCCCCTTGTGTATCTGGCTAAGGTGGGTCCTGAAGAATCGAGCCTCGAACCAGGGTCCTTAGGCTTCACAGGCAAGTGCTTAACTGCTAAGCCATCTCTCCAGCCCAGCCCTAGGATTTTTTAAATGTTTCTTTCATTTAATAATGCAAAACAGGAATGCTGACTTGATATACATCCATATCTAAACTTTCTCTCATATTCTCAACTTGGAAAAAATATTCAAACAATATAAGATTTAAACAGGGCAAACATCAAAAACTCTGGTTAATGACATGTCTCCAAATCTGATAACTCTAACCACTGACAAGTCTCAGGAGTTCCAATACCACCCCTCCAGCTAGGCTACTCATAGTCCTGGAGTCCTGGAAAACATCCAGGGCCAGCAGCTCTCCTTGGTAGCCATCCCATAGCTCTGGCATCTCCATTGGGTCTCCACTACAAGCCATGGTTCATCCTCATGTCTATTTTGGGTCTCCACACAGGTATCCCAACAAGCCTGCTTCACCCTGTCCATGCCCATTTCCAAAATTCAAAAGCATATTGTAAATTCTATGACCCTCTCTTTCCTGTGTTTATTATTTTCCATAATACTAGGTGTGCTACAAATGTGTTAATCCAGGGGGAAATAAAGCAGACTTTGAGGAATAGGACACCTCTTAAGCTTTCAGGCCCCTTCAAAAGACTATATTCTTCCTGTTGTCCCAATGCAGATTAGCTAGGCCAATACCAATGGCTGTAAGGTTGCAAACAATTGCAGCTGAATGGGCAGAAAATTTGGCTATAAACCTTTGTTCACACCAGTCCATTTCTATGCAAAGCAACCCTGCACAAGTTCTCAGGACATAGGCACAACAGGAAGCTTCTCACACAAACTGCTTCTGGTCCAGTCCAGATAAAGTTCTTTCTCAACTTCATAAGCTGAACCTCACAGTACATAGTTCTTACTGCATTCAGATCTTTCAATTCTGACCAGCATCAAGCTGTATTTACAGCACTGCAAGGAATCTATTTGGCCAAGATTTCCAATCCTTCCACATTCCTCCTGCAAAGAAGTGCCAAAAGGCAAGGCCAAAGCCACAGAATCATGTCTCTTGCAACAATTACCCCACTTCTTGTTACCAATATTATTGTTGCAGTCGGGTTTCTATTGCTGGCATATTACACCTAAGAAGAGCAACTTATCGGGGGAAAAAGTTTATTTTGGCTTACAGACTCAAAGGGAAACTCCATGATGACAGGGGAAAATGATGACATGTGTGGAAGGTGGGCAGCACCTCCCGGGCAACATAATATGGACATCAGCAACAGGAGAATGTGCCAAATACTTGCAAGAGGAAGCTGGCTATAAAAACCATAAGCCCACCCCCAACAATGCATGGCCTCCAGGAAGCTTTAATTATCAAATTGCCATCAGCTGGGGATCTAGTATTCAGAACACCTAAGTTTATGGAGGACCTCTTAAGCAAACCACCTCAGCAGCTCTGTGCCCCTTGATGTCATGTGGGCATCACACAAGCAATTTTCAGAAGCAGTAATCACTCCTCATATACTGGCAGGTGTCAGAAGTTGAGAGATATATTTTTATTTAAAATAACTTCATATATATGTTTATTAGATATTAATTAGCAGCACATTACTAGGATTGCATGTGTAGGTTATTGTGATGAAAACATTTAGAACAACCAGCAAAAGTCTATGGTTTCAGGATAGATTTGTATATTTTAATTGTTGTTACATATGAAGTTAGAATATAAAATTGCTTTCACTTTCACATGAGAAGATAATCATTAAAAGTTTAGTGCTTGCCAACCTTTGCAAGGGCAGTTTCAATAAGGTAGTGTTAATAAAAGAATGCATTTGAAGTACTACTTAAAATATTCCTACAGCAACCTAATGCATCCTTACAATTTATAAGGTAGCTCTTTCATGAAACTCTCTTTGAGGAAAAGTGATCATCAACCCATTGCTGATTAATTTTCGTAACTATGTGCTGCTTAATGAAAAATCAGTTATTGGAAGTGTTCATGTTTTATGACGTATACTAAAAACAGTAACTTGAGAGAGGCTAAATATGGGAAGCAACATAAATGATAGTTCAATCTAGATCAAACTTTCTCCTCAACATTTTTGCATAAGTACTACATTCTTAAGGTCTTTTTTTGTTTTCTGTGATTCAATTCATCATTTGAAAGATTTCTATCTTAAATTTTTATTTATTTTTTGCTATTAAAATAACCTCAGTTGGTAATTGTAAAAGTAGGTTATTTAATATGGCCTAGGTAACTTTTTTTCAACCTTCAATCTAATTCTGGTTTTCTCACTAAACTAAGTCTGAATGTTGGCAACATAAAATACTGTTAATTATAGAGCATAGGGTTTATAATATAACATTCCACAATATTCTTATTGTTTTCTCAAGGGATTTTGGATACTTCTCAATACAATTTTTATAAACTTGACATGCTGTTAATATCACTGTGTATGTATAATTCTATCACACACAGATTCCTCAAATGACTTCAAATGTTTTAAATAAACAATACATATACTAATAGGTTATGTGAGATGGTGTTGAATTTTTTCTCACACTTAGTAAACTTGGGATCTTCTGCAGCCAAAAGGAAACAACAAACATTCTGAGAAATTAATTGAAATGCATGAAGTAAACGGTAAGCTTTGCTGACTGGGAATAGCAGTGGTACTTCAGAAGAACTAGGTAAAGCAAACTAGTGATGTCTGGGGCTGATCTCCTGCGAAAGACATGTGATGTTACCCAATGAAATAAATAGGTATTTGATTTGGGGCTAGAATATATTCTGAAGAGTGAGTCCTCTTAACATTGAAAAAAATGTAAATAAAATAGATGATGCATATTAATCTATTAAATAATATATTTCCTAATCCTCCAGAAAAAAAATCAATATGGAGTCCTTCTTAAAATGAGATTCAGGTCAGTATTGGAAGTTCAATGTTAGTTTAATAGCACTGTAGCCAAAATTAACAATAATGGAAGGCATCAGTTAAGACATTGAAATCAGTAATGCAGCCTTTACTTAGTCATATCTGGTTGTAACTTCTAAAGGTCCATTCTCACATGTAGTACTTATTAGTCCTTTCCAATTGCTACATCAATGATAACTTTAATTTATCGTCTTCATTGTAATCCTTTTATATGCCAGAGTTCCCTCTGGAGAATGTCTGGGCAATTTCACACACTTGTTTAGTTTTCTTGGTCTCAGTGAGTTCATCCCCGTGTAGACCTGCAATATAAATTAGAATTATGTGATGTGAGGAAGTCCTTCAAAGAGAGCTTCTAAACTACTCAATAGCTAGAATAACTAATAATACTTCAAAAGGGCACTAGGAATCTGGTGACAGAATTAGCCTATAAGGAGAAACAGCAAGTCTTGTCAAGTGAGTGCCAAATAAACAACACTGACTCTCCCAAAGAGAAGTTTCTTCTAGTGGAAATTTATTCCTGTTTGGGACTTAGTATTTTAAGTCCTATCAGAAAAAAAAAAAAACAAAAAACACACCTTTAAAAGACGATATGTTTTTTTGTGTCAGTATTACTGAATTTCCTGACAACTCAAACCAACCTGTGCTCAGGTTGGCTTTCTTAGTACATGACCCTACAGGGAAAATTTGAAAAAAAAATTAAAACTCCTTTATCCTTGATAGAAACTATCCACATCTGGTCATCATGTACAGAATTTACTAGTCAGGAAATACATACAGCTAAGTGGGCTTAAATTTTGTCATATTTATCTACTGACTTGAAAATGTATAAATAGTTAACAAGCAAGTGGGTTTGTATAGTAGTTATTCATATTAGGTTATTCATATTACTAATACCTTCTTCAGTTTTGTGTATCTATCCCGCTTCTTCATCTTCTCCCTCCTTTTCCTTTAGCCCTTCCAACTTACTGTAATCTGCATCTCCACCTGTCTATATACTCTCCCCTTCACTAACTCTCCCACCTCAGCTCTCTCCAAGCCACATTCTAGATTTAGTCAAATCATATGTACTCTTACAATGAGTTTCACACAAACCTACTCTTCCAAGTCAGGATGTGAATATAAGAGAGAGCATACATCATTTTTTGGACCCTGATTATACAGTATAATTTCTACCTAATTCACCTCTTTCCTGTGTTTTTAGTGCTTAGCACTTGACTACTCATCTGTGTTACATCTGCCAGGGCTGAGGCAGCACTCCAAGGAAGTGGCAAAATGAAAGAGTGCCGTTTTCATTGCCAGTCTGAGAAGCTTCCCTGTGAACATGGAGCTACGCATTGAGGAGACTCACAAGAAATTTTCAAGACAGTTTTTCACTTCTAAGGCTCAGGACACACTGAGGAATAAGAGGTCATTGTAATATTATAAGAGCCACAGGGTTGAAAGTAGTACTTTAGGGCACCTTCTTCCCCATATGTCATTGGTGCATTCATGATCCCATATGGTTACCATGAACCCCATAAGACCATCATGGTTCTGAGCCTGTAGGAGCCTGTCAGCTGAAAGGGTTTGAGCCTGATGGGGACTGAGGATTAAAGAAAGACAGAAGAAAGAATGAAAGCAAGGACTCCAGTCCAGGACTGAAGCAAGGACTGAAGCCACATTTATTTCTCAGTCGCCCTTTTTATATCTTCTTGTAAACAGTTCACCCATGGACATAAATTCCATGAGCTTTACACGAGTTTCTATCAAAAAACTCCTTTCTATTACAGAGTTTTTGTACTTTAATCACTTCTCAGTACAAAAGATTATCCCAAGGTTGGGAAACAAACAAACCCTTTGATCCCAGCAATACAAACATAGATTTTAAGGAATGGCCAGCTCTTATCAATAACACTGAATATACATAATCTTGCTTACATGCAGGTGCTAAAGTCTTGCTGCCAAATGGCCCAGAGCTATGGATACAAGGCCAGCCAAATGGCTCCCGACATGAGCCTATCAATTTTTTTTTTTTTTGGTTTTTCGAGGTAGGGTTTCACTCTAGCCCAGGCTGACCTGGGATTCACTATGTCATCTCAGGGTGGCCTCGAACTCACGGCGGTCCTCCTACCTCTGCCTCCCGAGTGCTGGGATTAAAGGCGTGCGCCACCACGCCCGGCAAAGCCTATCAAAATTTCGACAATGAGGATGCATGAGAACAAAATGAGACAACAAAACAGAAGTACTATGTGGAAAGACAAGGGGATGTAGTGGAATGCAGGTCATAAAAGAAGAAGGCATAAAAGAAGATAATAGGAAAGGAGTTCCATTCAAGATGGTATCCACCTAACCATGCCATGCCTCCCCAGGGAAGGAAAGAAAAGACATTAAGGGTTCACTGTGTCTTTTAACCGAGAGCATTCTCTAATAGACCTCTTGTGGGAGGGCACGGAGGGGGAAAAAAGGGAATTGGTTAATTCTCATGCTCCGGGGTGGCCCACCAGGCTCCCCAATCCCCTCACGCAGCTGTCATAGCCATAGTCCCAGCCTCAGGTTCCTCCTGCACTAACTGCAGGCAAGCAGACACAGGCCAGTGCAGTTACATCCGTGCTGCAGTGCAGGGGTGATCAACCTGCTCCCCACAACCCTTGCAAAAGCCACTCCCTCCCCTGCCCCTTGAGAAAGCTGCTCATTCCCCCTGTCTCTTGCAAAAGCCACCCACTCTCCCCACCCTGCAGAAAAGCTGCCCCACTCCCCCTGCCCCACACGAAAGCTGCTGTGCTCCCCCACCCCACATGAAAGTGGCACCACTCCCCCCCACACCCATCATGACCACAGTCTCACTCTCCCTACCTTGACACTGTTATGGGCAGACCACAGTGCAAAAGGAATAACATGAAGAATCAAATGCAAGTAAGTCCAGTATGATCACCCAGTCCTACAATGGATGTACCTAATCAAAACATAGAAAGGACATAAGGATCAGAACCCCAAAAGATGTTATAGACAATGCAACTCTGACCAAGCTAGTAGTACATGTAACTTTCAGAAAAGCAACAAAGGGCCAAAAATTGTGTGGATGTTGTCATCACTAAACTATAGCTAATAGATAAGAAAATGGAAAGGATCCAAAGACAGTTAAAGGATATGAAGGAGAGCAGGAAAACAAAGTAGGACCTCAAAAACCAGCTAGCTAAGCTTAGTGAAGACACAAAGACATGCAAGGATAAATTCCAAGAAGCATCAGGAAAATCTGAAAATGATGTGAAAAGGGAACTTGACAGAGGGATGGAAACTATACATAGCAAAGTAGTAGAAAATGAAGAGTCCAGGACTAGATGGCTTCACAGATGAATTCTTTCAAGCTTTCATAGAAGAACAGAAACCAATCTTTCTCAAACTGTGCCACACAATCAGAGAGCAGGGAAAGCTCCCCAATTCCTTTTATGAACCTAATATCACTCTAATACCAAACCCAGGCAGAAATGCCACAAGAAAAGAAAACTACTGGCCTATTTCCCTGATGAATTTAGATGCAAAGATTCTGAACAAAATCCTCACAAACAGAAACCAACAAAACATCAAAAGCATTATCCAGCTTGATCAAGTGGGCTTCATCTCAGGAACTCAGGGGTGGTTCAACATACAGAAATCTGTCAGTGTAATACACCACATAAACAAGATTAAACACAAAAACACGTAATCATTTTGATAGATGCAGAAAAGGCCTTTGACAAAATACAACATCACTTCATGATCAAAATATTGGAGATAATTGGTATAGTAGGTTTATATCTTAACATAATAAAGGCCATATATAAAGCTCCTAAAGCACAAATAATACATAATGGAGAGAGACTGAAAGAATTCCCATTGAGATCAGGAACAAGACAGGACTGTCCACTCTCACCTCTACTCTTCAATATAGTACTGGAAGTCCTAGCTCAAGCAACAAGACAGGAGAAAGAAATAAAAGGGATACAGTGTGGAAAGGAAGAAGTTAAGTTAGCTCTATTCGCAGACATGATTCTATACATAAAAGACCCAAGAGATGCCATCCAAGAACACTTAAAGGTGATAAACTCCTTCAGCAAAGTAGCAGGATACAAAATCAATGCACAGAAATCAGTAGCCTTTCTATATACAAATGACAAAGATACAGAGAAAGAAATAAGTTACACTTTCTCATTTTCAATAGCAACAAAAAATAAAATAAAATACCTTGGAATAACATTAAACAAGGCAGTGAAAGGTCTATAGAATGAAAACATAAAACACTCAAAAAAGAAATTGAGGATGATGTGAGAAAATAAAAAAAAAACCTCCCATGTTCCTGGATAGGCAGAATTAATACTATTAAAATGGCAGTCCTACCAAAGGCAATATACAAATCTAATGCAATACCAATCAAAACCCCAACACTGTTCTTTACAGAGTTAGACAAAACAATCTCAAAATTCATATGGAAAGGAAGATGTTCTCAGATATCCAGCATATCCTCAGCAAAAGAAACACCTTTGGAGGCATCACCATATATGATCTAAGGCTATATTATAAAGCTATAGTAATGCAAACACATGGTACTGGCATAAAAATGAGTATAGACCAAGGGAATAGAATCAAGGACCCAGACTTTGGGTCAAGTAACTACAGCTACTTGATATTTGATAAAGTCCCTAATAATATAGGCTTGAAAAAAGCCAGCATCATCAACAAATGATGCTGGACAAACTGGATAACCATATGCAGGAAACTGAAGCTTGATCTACACATCTTGCCATGCACAACAATCAAGTCAAATGGATCAAAGACTTCAATATAAGACTGAAAACTCAGTTAGTACTGGAAGAAAATATAGGAGGAACTTTCCATGATATAGGCATAGGAAAAGACCTTGTGAAAAAAAAAAAAAAAAAAAAAAGAAAACCAGTAGCACAGGATCTTAAATAATCACTCAACCAATGGGATCCCATGAAGCAGAAAAGCTTCTTTACAGTGAAACATAAATTAAGCAGATCCAAATGATTACCCACAGAATTGGAGAAAGTATTTGCTGAATATCCAACTAACAGAGGCCTAATCTCTAGAATCTACTAAGAACTCAAAAACCTAAACAATAAAATGTCAAAAAAAAAAAAAAAAAAGCACTCACAAAATGGGACAAAGAACTGGACAGGCAGTTCTCAGAAGAAGAAATAAAAGGGCAAACACACACTTAAGAAAATGTTCATTATCCCTAATCATCAGGGAAATGCAAATTAAAACCACTATGAGATTCCACCTTACCCCAGTAAGGATAGCAAACATTAAAAATTAAAATGAAAATAAATGCTGTTGAGGATTTGAAGAAATAGGAACCCTCATCCACTGTTGGCTGGATTTTAAGATGGTAAAACCACTTTGGAAATATAGAGACTCCTAAAAAAGTTGAGTATAGAGTTAACAATAGACCCACTTATCCCCTTACTGTGCATATACCCTAAAATCTTCATGCCTCAGTTCAGAGACATTTGCTCAGCCATGTTTATAGCTGCCCAATTCGTAATAGCTAAGTGCTGAAATTAACCCAGGTGTCCATCATTATATAAATGGGTAACTAAGATGTGGTATATCTACATGATGGAATTCTACACAGCATAAGGTAAAACAACCTAATGAAATTTGAAGAAAAATGGTCAAACCTGGAACAAGTCATTCTCAGAGAACTCACCCGATCACAGAAAGATAATGGACACATAGTCTCACTCATCTATGGCTCCTAACCTGAATCTACCTGAGATGCCGACATAAGTAGCAAGCATCTCAAGGATCAGACAATAGGGTGGGTGGGGAGGGAGGGGAGGGTAAGGGAGGAGGAGGGAGACACAAAACTGGACCAAACAGCAATGGTTCCATAAAATTCTACATCCTAAAAGACAGACCAAATGTCACCTTCCCCAGGTCCTTAGATGGAACACCTGAATCACAAGGTCCTGGAGAGGGTATGATGAAGACTGAACTAAATCTTCTCCTGTTTCTGTTTCTTCCAATCTCTCTCTCTCTCTCTCTCTCTCTCTCTCTCTCTCTACCTCTTCTCTCTATCTCTTTTATATTACTTATATTTTTCTTCCTTCTGTTCTTGTACACTGACCTATACCTCCCAGTACCAGCATGTGGCTATTATCCATAATGATGTTTTCATCAGAGAGACCTACAAGGTTTCCCAAAAGAAGACAGATTCTGTCAGAGTACTTGATTACCCTCAAAGGTTAGTGCTAAGACCCTACTACTGAAGATACCATATACTGTTGGCACGTAACATGGAATGACATAATTGGAAGAGGGAAGAGAGTCAGTCCCCAGGAAGTTAGCTCGTCTAGTGTCAGAAGGTTCTACATGACTGACTGGGGTAACATGACCAGTATCTGTCCAGGCAACTCATGGTCTAACCTTCTCAGCAGCAAACAACCTGGTGTGATGCTTACATAAGTGAAATAGTGGTGCACAGCCATTGTGGGCAACCAACTGCTCTTGATTTGTCTAACTGATCTGCTCAGTGGACCAAAACCCATAGCTGTAGGTGAGAAACAAGTCAGAATCATATCACAAAATGAGCCTGCTCTCCATTATCAAGTTCCCACTAATTGTAAGCTACAAAAGGGCCTACACCTATTAAATTCTCTAAAAAAAAAAAAAAAAAAAAAACAATGGAACAATGGTTATCCTGTTGTTT
The DNA here is from genome assembly GCA_036346955.1 of Dipus sagitta. Classification (NCBI taxonomy): domain Eukaryota; kingdom Metazoa; phylum Chordata; class Mammalia; order Rodentia; family Dipodidae; genus Dipus; species Dipus sagitta. The sequence goes on along the minus strand of CM070772.1, from coordinate 22,891,127 downwards.
ATCCAGTGCTAATTTTACTCTCTGTTGGAGAATTTGCTTCTCTTTTTCAGGCAGATGCAGATGCTAAGGAGAGAACCACCCCATCATATGTCAAAAGGGCCCCAGCAGAAATTAAGAATAAATGAGGAAATAAGCAAGAGTGCTGTTTTCTTGGTGAACCTGGCACAATGGTGAAGGAGATAGACACAGAGAACAATCAACTCCTATCAAACCAGATATCCAGTGACATAGAGGTTCCAAAGACCTCATCACCGAAAAAGACCAACATGGCTCAGGGATTTGTGGAAGAGGGGTAGAAAGAATGTCAAAGCCACATGTTGGGTCATGATATACAAAGACATTGCCTCCTACTCATAACTGATGGCTACACGACCCATATTCCCCAACAAGTAGGGTCCTTGTGGAGGGGGGAGGTTAGGGAGGAGGCTAACAATGATATTAACTTGCCTGTATTCATGAGTACAAAACTAATAAAAAAAATTGAAAAAATCATGAGCTACAAGAGGTCCTACAACTGATTTTTCATTTTTTTTTTTTTTTTGTTAGTTTTGTACTCCTTGACCTCCTGCCTCCACAGGGACCCTTCCTTGTTAGGGGAATAAGTATCATGTATTGTGGAGTTAGCCATCAGTTATGAGTAGGAGGCAATTATCTATAAAAAAAAAAAAAAAAGCATTATCCCATTTGTCTGGTGCTAACTTTACTCTCTGTTGGAGAATCTGCTTTTCTTTTCAGATAGACACAGATCCTAAGGAGAGAACCACCCCATCATACCTCAAAAGGGCCCCAGCTGAAACTAAGTATAATTTGTGAAATAAGCAAGGGTGCTGTTTTCTTTTTTTTTATTTTTTTGTTTATTTTTATTTATTTGAAAGTGACAGACAGAGAGAGAAAGAGGCAGAGAGAGAGAGAGAGAACGGGCATGCCAGGGCCTTCAGCCACTGCAAACGAACTCCAGATGTGTGTGCCCCCGTGTGCATCTGGTTAATGCGGGTCCTGGAGAAATGAGCCTCGAACTGGGGTCGTTCGGCTTCACAGGCAAATGTTTAACCACTAAGCCATCTTTCCAGCCCAAGGGTGCTGTTTTCTTGGTGAACCTGGTAGGTACCAGCACAAGGGTGAAGGAGATTGACACAGAGAACAATCAACTCATACCAAATCAGATATCCAGAGACAAGAGGCTCCCAACACCTCATCACTGAAGCAGACCAAAAATGAACCCAACATGGCTCAGGGGAATTTTGTGGAAAAGGGGGAGGAAAGAATGTCAGAGCCACACATTTGGTGATGATATGCAGAGACATTTCCTCCTACCCATAACTGTGGGTTAACTCTACAATGCATGACACATATACCAAGACAAGGGGGGTCCAGGGAGAGAGGGTAGGGAATCGAGGAGCCTAACAAGGTACCAACTTGACTATATTCACTGAGTATGAAACTGATTAAGAAAAAAAAAATCAAAAAATTCAAAAAAAGTATAGGTTAAAAAAATGGCAGTTTCCAATACACAAAATAAAGAAAGAAAAGAAATACCCCAAGTCATGCTTATTGCCAGAAAACATGCTTTCCATTTTCCCCCATAACATAATAATCGTAATTTTCCTTTTCAAGATACTCCTGGCTGGCTCACCAATATGTAATGGGGTACTCAGATTCCAGGAAAGACCTTGAACCCCAAACCCTGGGTTTGTTTCTAATTTTAATCAAAGAATTGAATATAAAAGGTTGAGAAGAAAAAGAAAATTGGAGAAGATAATGGGACAAGGATATGTTCACATTACAGTATGTTCATGTATTGAAGTTCTCAATAAAAGGAATTTATATTTCTCACTTAAAGTAGTAGCTGTTCCTCAGATTATTTACTTTATTTGAGTGTTTTACATTAATACGGTCAATGTAATTATGTAATTCTCCTTTTTTTTCTTTTACAAGGGAGGGTCTCACTCTAGCTCAGGCTGACCTGGAAATCACTTGGTAGTCTCAGGGTGGCCTCAAACTCATGGTGATCCTCCTACCTCTGCCTCCTGAGTGCTGGGATTAAAGGCGTGCACTACCATGCCCGGCTCTAATATATTTTTAAACACATGACCCAATTATACTATTTTATATGTACTTCAAGTTTAATAGATAACTAGTTTTGATTCATTATTTACCTGCTACTTTCGCTTTATGGAACCAGTGAGCACACTACTTTAAAAATGGTAAGCGAGGGGCTGGAAATATGGCCTGTTAGTTAGGGCATTTGCCTATTAAGCCCAAGGACATAGATTTGATTCCCTAGTACCCATATAAGCTTGGTGCACATGGTGTTGCATGCATCTGGAGTTCAATTGAGGGGCTAGAGGCCCTGGCATGCCCATTCTCTCTTCCTTTCTCTACTTGCTTCTGTTTTTCTTTCTTTCTTTCTTTCTTTCTTTCTTTCTTTCTTTCTTTCTTTCTTTCTTTCATTCTTCCTTCCTTCCTTCCTTCCTTCCTTCCTTCCTTCCTTCCTTTCTTTCTTTTCTTTCTCTGAAGCAAATTTAAAAAAAATGTTCAAAGATCAAATGCCTAGAAACTAGTAATATTTTGAATCATGAACCTAACATCTAACAAATTTTGATTCATAAAGGAAAACACATAAAATTTAATTTAATATAAAACTATAGCTGCAATGCAATTTTGCTTTCAAAATGTTATAGATGTGCTATTAGCTCTTGTAATCAATCATTGTAATTTATTTACCCATACTAAAAATATAGCTGAATATCATTCTTTACTTTGGGATGAGAAGCATGAAAAAACAGTAGTCCTCAATCTGCCCTGCTCATAAACATAGTTTCTCTATATTGAAAGTCTTCCTTTCAAGTTAATTGTTGTGGGAAATGAAAATCCACTTAGAGGATCTAACACAGACTGACGACTTGCAGAACAAGCTTGCACTGTTACAAGAAAATCCATAGCACAGCATGGGTCCTTTCACTAAGGTTTCTCTAGCAAACACGGGGCTGCATTTCCTATAATATGAGAAATAGCAAAGGAGTTGAGGGTTAATAATGCTTCACAAAATAAAAACATCCATCAGTCATGGAAGGCAGATGGAAAACAGAGCCCATTATGTCCCTCCAACATCCATATTATTAACCAGCATAAATATACTGAATAGGTTACAACAGCTGTCCAGTCCATAACTTCTGGCTTTGAGGCTGCTGAGAGTCATTTTAGTGTCAGAGGCAGTGTTTTCCTGAAAACTTATGCAATAGCAATATGTAATCAATGTTGGTAGTTCCATTGACAGTCTCCTGGTTCCAATTTCCTGCACAGGGAAACATCCATGAAAATTGCTTCAGGTTTAGTCTAAAATCCACTTTTCCAGTCCTTCTGATAATGCTATTAGTATATAATCTCTTGGTAGGACACATCTTTCTGTAGTAGCTTACATGTTTTCTTATTCCCAAAGCCAACACTAACCTGACATAGCCAACACCATTTAGATATTAAGCAGAGGAAATAGTCTTTCTCATTGGAAGGGGGTATACTCTTTGCAAAATTATAGAAGGTGGTAAGCTCAAAGAAATATCCAAGGGAAACAGTGGGAGCCCAGATTTATTCTTCAAGCAACTATGAAATGTCTCAGAATGTTCTACAAGAATGGGTAAGGGATGACAGGGAAGTACCTCCATCAGTTTGGCAGAGGGATCATATCATTTGGAAAACATTCACTTGAAATCCTTTTATAATTGATCAGTATTAAGAAAAGCATATGTGTTAGGGTTTTGTTTTTTAGAACTTTTAAAATTTGAAAGTTGAAGCGTAGTTGTCATTATAAGTTACATATACGCAAGATGCACACACTTCAGTGATTTTTTTTTAAATAAATGAAATCATTGAACCTATTATTGTGGTCAATTTAACGAATATATTGATGCAGGATTTGGGGGTTCAGGAGGGTCTCCCAGAATTTATGAAACTCAAGTTTGGGTCTGTCTACCTTTAGTGAAGAATTAATAAACATGAAAGGCCTCCCATGCTCCTGGATAGGCAGAATTAACATTGTGAAAATGAAGTCTTACCAAAGGCAATATACAGATTTAATGTAATACCAATAAAAATTCCAACATTTTTCTTCAGATATAAAAATGATCTCAAAATTCATATGGAATGGCAGAAGGCCTTGGATATCCAAGCACAACCTTAGCAAAAGGAACACTCTGGAAGCATCACCATACATGAGCTAAAGCTACATTACAAAGCCATCATAATAAAAGCAACATGGTACTGATATTAAAAATAAAAGGACTATGGACCAATGGACAGAATCGAGGACCTGGACTTTGGGTTAAGTAACTATAGCTACTTGATATTTGACAAAGGCTCTAACAACGTAGGCTGGCAAAACGAAAACATCTTCAACAAATGGTACTGGCCAAACTGGATAGCCATATGCAGGAAAAGGGAACTCGATCCACACATCTTGGCATGCACAAAAATAAAGTCCAAATGGATCAAAGTCCTCAAAATAAGGTTGGAAACTCTGCTACTACTGGAAGAAAAAAATAGGAGTAACTTTTCATGACATAGGAATGGGGAAAGACTTCCTGAACAAAACCCCAGTAAATCAGAAACTTAAACAATCACTCAACCATTGGGATCTCATGAACCTATAAAGTTTCTTCACAGACAAACACAAAATAAGCAGAGCCAATAGATTACCCACAGAATGGGAGAATTTTTTTTTAATTTTTTTTTTTTGTTATTTTATTTATTTGAGAGTGACAGACAGAGAGAGAGAAAGAGGCAGAGATAGAGAGAGAGAATGGGTGTGCCAGGGCCTCCAGCCACTGCAAATGAACTCCAGATGTGTGCACCCCTTTGTGCATCTGGCTAACGTGGGTCCTGGGGAATCGAGCCTCGAACTGGGGTCCTTAGGCTTCACAGGCAAGCACTTAACCGCTAAGCCATCTCTCCAGCCCAAGGGAGAAAGTTTTGTTGGGTATACAACTGACAGTATCCTAGTTTCTAGAATCTACAAAGAACTCAAAAATCTAAACAATAAAAAGTCAAACAACCCACTCACAAAATGGGGCAGAGAACTGTACAAGGGGTTCTCAGAGGAAGAAATACAAATGGCAAACACACTTAAGAAAATGTTCGTAAGCCTTAATCATCAGGGAAATGCAAATTAACACAGCTATGAGATTCCACCTTAGCCCTGTAAGGATAGCAAACATTAAAAAATCAAATGAAAACAAATTCTGGAGAGGATGTGGAGAAATAGGAACCTTTATTTACTATTGGAGAGAATGTAATATGGTACAACCAATATGGAAAGCAATATGGAGACTCCTAAAAAGGTTGACTATAGAGTTACCAACAGACCCAGTTATTCTCTCACTGGGCATTTACCCTAAAAGCTCCATGCCTACATTCAGAGAGATTTGCTTAACCATGTTTATAGCTGCTCAATTCATAATACCTAAGAGCTGAAATCAATCCAGATGTCCATCATTAGACGAATGGATAGCCAAGATATGGTATATCTACATGATGGAATTTTACACAGCAGTAAGGAAAAATGACACAATAAAATTTGGAGAAAAATGGTCTAGCCTGGAACAAATCATTCTCAGTGAACTCACCCAATCACAGAAAGATTATTGCTGCATGGTCTCACTCATCTGTGGCTCCTAACCTGAATCTGCTTGAGATGCTGATATACCTAATAAGCATCTCAAGGACTGGACAATAACAAGGGTGGCACAGAAGGGTAGGGTAAGTGGCGGGGGGGGGGCACAAAACTGGACCAAAATGGCAATGGTATCATAAAATTCCTTAGAGGGATCACCTAAATCACAGATCCCTGGAAAGGGTATAATGAAGACTAACCTTATTGTTATCCTGTTTTTTTTTTTCCCCCTCTCTCCCTCTTTTCTCTTTCTCTTTTATATTACCTATCTTTTTCTTCCTTCTTTTCCCTTGGTACTGTAACTCCCAGTACCAGCATGTGGTTAGTATCCATGATGAGCTGTTGATCAGAGAGACCTACAGGTTTCTCAAAACAAGACAGATTTATGTCAGAGTACTTGATGACCCTACTGCTGAAGACACCATATGCTGTTGGTATGGAATATGGAGTGACTTGGCTAGAATCTGGAAGAGAGTCAGTCCCCAGATAGTTAGCTGTTCATTGCCAGAAGGTGCTACATGAACAATTGGGGGAAAATGGCCAGCATCTGTCCAAGCAACATGTGGTCTAAGCTACTCAGCAGCAAACAACTGACTTGATGCTCACACAAGTGCAACACTGGCACACAGACTATTCCTGACTTAGCTAACAGATCCATTCAGTGAAACAGAACCCATAGCTGGATCTGGGAAACACGTCATAACCATATCCAAAAAATAAGTCTACTCTCCATTATCAAGCTCCTCCCAATTGTGGGCAACAATTGGTCTACATCCATTAAATTCTCTCTAAAATAATAATGGTTATCCCATTTATCTGGTGCTGATTTAACTCTCCATTGGAGAATTTGCTTCTCTTTTTCAGATGGATGCAGAAGCTGAGGAGATAACCAGCCCATCACACCTCATCAGGGCTCCAGCTGAAACCACAGAGTAATTGGGAAAATGAGAAAGAGTACTTCTTTCTTGGTGAATCTGGTACCAGCACAAGGGTGAAGGAGACAGACACAGAGAACACTCAACTCCTACCAAACAAGATATCCAGAGACAAAGAGGCTCCCTAGACCTCATCACTAAACTAGACCTAAAATGAACCCAATATGGCTCAGGGAAATTTGTGGAAGAAGGTACAGAAATATTGTTAAAGCCACATGTTGGGACATTATGCACAGAGACCTTGACTCCTCCCCATAAGTGAAGGCTACCTACAATGCACAAAACACATTCCCCAATGAGGAGGGTCTTTTTGGAAGGGGGAGGCTAACAATGGTACCAACATGGCTGTATACACACTGCCTAAGTATATAACTAATAAAAAATTAATTAAAAAGATAAGAATAAAAACAAGGATAAATTATGATTTTTTAAGTTTATTAAGAAGAAAATCTCAAATTGTGGGGGTTTGGGAAAAACTTGTATATTGAAACAATGTATAGTTTATAAGGTTCATTTAAGAGAACTTGAGGTCTTTAGAAAAGGATTGGAACAGAGTTTTAAGTGCATGGAAAGTAGAACTTAGATGTATAGAGAGGATCAGAAAACACACACATGGCATCTGCCATGTGCTTTCCTGAAGAAGAAAAGTATGAAAACAGATGACAAATTCAGAGGAGAAATGAGTGATCAAGTGTGTTACTTTCATAGTTACCCCAAGTTTAGAGCAAGTATACAGGCAGCAAGTCTAGAGCCAGTGAGAGCACCCACTTGGTGGATTCAGAGATCAGAGAAAAATTATACATGAAATTAAAATGAGAAGTTACCTCAAACTATAAATCAGAGTCAAGAAGAAAAGTTTAGGTCAAGAAACAATGTAATGAATGCTTGCCCACCGAGTAGAGGCCAGATTCACATGTGGCCCCTGGCTCAAGGGAAGAGGAGAGAGTCAGAAATACACTGAGGGAAGAAAGCATGGGCTGGAAGGCCACAGCCTCTACTATGCTAGATTCAGGTATGCAAGAGGAAGCCCTGACTGGCTGGCAAATTTGGAGGATGAACCACAGGGTCAGCCCAGTAGGGTCTACCCACCCAGGTAGAGTAGTAGACTGTGGACAGTAGGGGGGTCGCTGGGGATCATTCTCAATCAGATATTTTTGCCAAGAGTTTCTTGTGCCAGGGCAAGTGATCTGGCCTCTACTGGTAATCTTCAAGCTTCAATCTCTAAGTGAGACTGCAAAAAAATAAATAAATAAACAAAAAAGTTACCTTTCTCCTATCCTTCTTCAATATCTGCCAATAGTTTTCTTATGACCATTTGGAATCTCTTCCTGGTGTCGCTAGCCCTGTTTCCCTTACTCTTGCTTAACACCAATAACAACTGAGTTTCTTCTTTCATTTTATGTTAGTTTACATATTGTAGGGTTTTGCATATTGTAGCCATAAAATAACTATAGTTTCTCTGCTTCTTTACAGTAGAATTAATTTATGATTTTGTCTGTTCTATATATGACTAGCTCATTAACTTTTGCTGAGTAGTATTCCATTGTGTGGATACATTGTCATATGTTGATCATCTATTGACAGCCATTTGGATAATTGCTAGTTTGGGGCTATCATAAATGATGTTTCTATGAATATTCATTTTTAAGTCTAGTAGATGCAATACGTTTACGACTCTTACTTAATTAGGGATTGAATGGCTGTATCATATAGTGTTTTTGTATTTCAAATCACAATTTGAGTTTATTTATGTGGTGGTTTGATTCAGTTGTCCCCCATAAACTTAGGTGTTCTGAATATTAGGTTCCCAGCTGACGGATATTTGGGAATTAATGCGTCCTGGAGGGAGTGTATTGTTGGGGGCGGGATTATGGGTGTTATAGCCAGTTTCCCCTTGCCAGTGTTTGGCATACTCTCCTGTTGCTATTGTCCACCTTATGTTGGCCAGGAGGTGATGTCCACCCTCTGCTCATGCCATCGTTTTCCCCTGCCATCGTGGAGCTTTCCCTCGAGCCTGTAAGCCAAAATAAATTTCTTTTTCCCAGAAGCTGCTCTTGGTTGGGTAATTTCTACCAGCAATGTGAACCGGACTGCAACAATGTATTTCTATTAAAAGGTCAAGTTTTACACATATGGAAAGTGAAATTCTACTAATACTAAAATAGCATTCTTGCCATTGATACATTCATGTGCATGTACAATGTATGTATACATATGTTTTGTAACAAGTAATGCATGTAATTTTGTGTACATCTTGCCAAAATTAGTATCACTTATTCATGCTGGCTGGCCTAAGAAGATCATGGGATATCAGACTTTATTTCCTGTAGATTTATAGTTTGCATCAGCAAGTATTCTTATCAAACGCTGCAAGACAAAGTATGTGTTTTCAATAGTTAGTTTACCATTTGAAATTCAGATATTTAACACATTTTTGCATAAATTCATTCTGTGTTAATCAGGGTTCTCTAGAGGAACAGGACCAATAGAATGAATTGTATTTAAAAGGGGATTTATTGGTTAGTAGTCTTCAGGCTTGGGAGTCAAGGAAACAGGTAGCTGCCCAGTCCAGGTGGCTGGAGACCTCACTAGCTCCAATCCAGCACAGAAGTCCTAAAGGCTTACAGGAGAGCTACTGGTCTCCAGTCCACACTGGTAGGCTGAGGAAACTTGGTTCCAATGACAACTGAGTATAACTGAACAGGGTAGATGCACACACAAGTGAAGGGACTCAACAGCACCTACAGTCAGCCAGGCTTGAAGAAGGGGCTCATTGCTCCCAGAGCTTCCTGACGTAAAGGGCCCCTCTGGGAGGTGCACCAACTCTGGAGGAAGGACCTCCTCTTTCAGTCATACCCCCTTTGTCAGTCATACCTCTTTGGGGCAACCTCTGAGAATGACCTTAATCAGATCAACTTGACAACACAACTTAATCATCACACATTCTTTGTATAATGACACAATGATGTATAGGAATGGGAACTATGTGCTTAGGACTATTTAAAGGCAAATGACATGTGATTAAAACACACATTTGTACAATGTTGAGTTGTTCTATCTTGTGCAGGAAACCACAACTGCTGTAAGTTTCTGTGCAATTCCATGTCTGGATAACAGTAGAGTTTCACAGTATTATTCCCTATCTTCAATCTCTTACGTTGTTGTCACTCTTTCTTCTGGGATGTTCCCAGAGTCTTACACAGGGTTATAGAGATATTAACATTCTGATATGCTGAGTTCATAAGACATCACACATCCCTGAAGAACTATTGGTAGTCAATATTGCTGAGGGAGGGACATCATGTTACGCAGTGTTAGACACAATGGAAAATAGTGGGAAGAGCAATGGAGTCAATGAGAGAAGTTGGAGGATAAGACGATAATGGGTATTATATATTTTCAAATCACAATATATACACATATGAGATTGTCACAAAACTTAATTAAAAATCATAGTTCACTTTTCAGGATGGGAATGCTCTGGAAGAGTTAGTTAGCACGGTTCTATTTGAAAGCCACTTTCTTGAGGCACATTTCAGCATCTTCAACTTTGAATCTCTTCATTTTCATAACACTATATTCTCACTGGTTCTTCCTTTTATAGTCATAAAAGTGATGTCTGTACTTTTGTTAACAAGAAAAATGTAACAATGCATCACTTTTACTCTTTTTAAAAGTATCTAAATTTTGAGTTGCAGAGATAGCTCAGATGGTAAAGTGCTTGCCTTGCAAGGATGAAGCTCTAGATTTGATCCTCATAACTGTTAGTTGTGAAGGATCATGCTTATAAACTCTGCACTCGGGAGGAAGTTAGAGGCAGGTTCCAGGAGGTTAGTGACCTGTCAGTCCAAGCTGCCTGGTGAGCCTCAGAGCAACAATATTCCAGTTTCATCAAAGATGTATGGTGCCTGAAGGAATGACACCTGGCATTTTCCCCAAGCCTCCAAAAGCAAGCAAACACACATAGATTCTCCTTTATACAGACACATTCCAACTTCCCAGAAACACACACATAACAATAATAAACATCCATTTATTTCACAAAATACAGCCATTTGAATGACATTATGTCTTAATTTAATCTGTTTGCTGTTAAACATTGAACATGATTAGGACTTTAAAACAAAAGTAAAAGGAATAAATGAAGAAATAAAAAAGAAAATGTAAGAAATGCTTTTAAAGCTAATCATATGCACATTTTTTACTAAAACCATTAACTCATTAAAAATCATAATAAAAGCAACAACATTTCAAAAGGTACAGTTGCATTAATTGGTACATTTAATTCAGATTATGCAGAAGATATTCATGCTTCCTGCATACTTTCTCAAGCTGGGCTTGTGTCCTAAACCCAATATGGTAGAATGATGGTTCAATTCCTATATTGATTAATAGCAAAGTTGTAATAACAATCATTATTTCCATGCCTAGTCAAGAAGTCACTTTTGGTCTCCTTGCAAGAGTGCCATAAAATTTACGCAAACACTACACACACCTAATAGTATCTTGTTTTGCCATATACTGAATCTAGATATTCCAAAAACCCTTTTATCAACCGCCTTGTACAAATAAAATCTATAAGGATTTGACCTATATTTCTGAAGGCTGTGTCTCTCATTTGTACAAATAATAAGTATATATGCTCATTTGTCCACATCATAAAGGTAATAGGAGAATATAATCAAATAGGATCATTGAAGTGAAATGCATTTGTTTAATTTCAGATTACGGTAAGACATGTTATGAAGGAGGACTACGTCAGAGTGCACATACACTTCCATTTAGTGAAGGCTGGAGTATGCTTCCAATTCAATTTTAGAATTGAGTTATATGTACAGATAGAAATGTAAAATAACATTCTCAGCAATCTCTTTTATTACCTCTCTATTATATTATTACCTCTCTATATAGCTCTCAGTTTTATCTTGATGTTCAGCAATAAATGCAATTTTTAAAAGAAATTCAATAGGAAGAAAGCTTGCCATTACCAACAATTAGCCTAGCCCATTTCACCAACATTATTTTTGCTATTGGTCTTACTTAGGGCTTTTGGGTAATGTTAAATTTTAAATATTGTAAATACAAACAATATTGTCTTCTTGCAAAGGTAGATTTATAGGGAGAATATCACATCCCATCACAAGTACCCAGAACAGAAAAGCCTTAAGGCTAGTTTATCAGGAGAGTACAGTAGACTATGCTCCTTGAAATCCTTCACACATTAAGAAAAAACCATCACCAGCATTTGTACTTCATTCAGACTTGGAAATCAAATGGTTTAATATTTACATTTGTATATTCATAAATATGTCAAGTACATTATCTTAAGAGCTTCTGGAAAACATTTGTGTTTTATATCATTACTTTTTATCCTTCTGAATATCAATTATCACAAATATCTTCTTATTTGTTTTGTTGATAGAAACACAGAAGTAGATGACTTGAAAACTCTAAAAATGCCTCAAAATATTGTTAGCATGTAATTTTGGAAACTATTTGAAACACATAAGCTTAAAGGATATGAGTAATGTATACCCATGTGGTTTGTGTGAGAGAGAAAAAACGAAAGAATAGAGTGAAGGATGGGAAGAAGGGAGGGAACGAGGTAGGAAGAACTGTAGGTGACCAGTATGCTTTCATATGTAAAAGTAAATAAAAATAAGCATTACTTAATAGTTCAAGCCAGGACTTCAAACTTCCATATCACTAATTCATTTAGGAAATACAATATAGGATGCTTATTAAACCCTAGATATTAAAAAAAATTCAAGTATACTGAGAATTTAGAATAAGAAAACAGCAACAAAATACCATCACACAAAGAAAAGAATAAATTTTGATGGACTTGTCCATTTATCTTTGGAAAGAAAAACATGTTCTCATGAGAATATGTATGAAATCTACATTTAAAAGGATTTGAAATGTTTTTATGTTACATTCACATTCTAGAAGCCCTCAAATCAAGAAAAAATAAAAAATATTCCAAGTGTGAAACATGCTTAGAGTACCAGGAGAAGCAAACACAGTGCCTCTCAAAAGCCAACTAAGGCTGTATACACTTTAAGCAGAAATGCTCTAAAGCTTATATATATATTTATTTTTTTTCCTGAAAGTACTACGAAGTAGTCAGGCAATGATCAGCATTAGTCACAAATAGAAACATGACCAATAAGATCATTATTTCTCCAAATTGAATAATTAGCTGATAGGCAATAAGAAAATAGATGTGGATTTTTTTAAAATTATTTGTATTCTCTCTGTCTCTTTTTATATCTCTCTGCTTGCAAATAAATATTTTTTTAAATGACAGATGCCCAAAGAGGACCATGCATCTGCAGTTTAATTGCAGTTGCTGGAAGCCCTGGCATGTCCATTCTCTCTCTCTGTCTCTCTTCATGCAAATAAATAAATATTTTCTTAAATATATGTTTTGAAAATAGGAGTAAAGAAGACTACTGAAACACTAAGGGTGAGAAGTTATTTGGAGGAATTAAAAATGTCCCCTAAATGTAAAATATTGTAGTGTAAAATGATGTTCTAAGCTTTAAAACACATTTAAAAAGCAAAAAAGAAATATAAACATCAAAAAATAATGGGTATTCTTATACAGAACACTTATACTTGTTTGAAAGACTATCTGGAAATATGCACACACATGAATAACCTCTTTTCTGTATCTACCAAGTAGGTATCACTTTCAGTAGCTTTTAAGAAAGAAATTAGGGAACACAGAACAAATGGTTTGTAAGCTATTTTATTAATTTAATAATATACTCACCTCAATTTAGGATAGAATTGTCCTAGAGAGATAAATTTAGAAATAACCAAGTAGTAATTTTACTAAAATTATAGTTGTATTAATTTTTAGTGCTTGTAGATGGGTGTGGGGCATGTGTGTGAATGTGGACGTACACATGCTACAGGGCACGTGGACATGTCACAGTGCAACTTCGGAGGTTAGTACTCAATTGGCCATATATATATATATATATATATATATATATATATATATATATAGAGAGAGAGAGAGAGAGAGAGAGAGAGAGAGAGAGACAGGAAATCTTATTCATGCTGCAGTTTCTAGGGTAGCTGACCCATGAACTTCCAGGTAATACTGCTGCAGCTACCTCTTTTCTCACCATAGGCACTCTGGATTACAGACACTGGCACTGCAGGCTCTATGTGTGTTTTGAATCTAAATTCAAATACTCCGGTTTTTATGGCAAGTCCTTTCTCTACCACACCATCTCCCTGCCTGCCAGGAGTCCTTTTTCTGCACATAAAGTAAAGGGAAGCTGAGTATATGCTGGAACACTTAGAATCCCAACACTTGGTAGTCTGAGGCAAGAAATCATAGGTTCAAGGCCAGTCTGTTATATCCAGTGTGTTAAAAGCTACTTACTAGATAGGGTTAAATAGCAAAACTATGTCTCAAATGAGCAGAGGGCTGTTAGCATTTCTCTTAGTGGACTTTTCAACTTTAGGAATACCTATCCCTTCTACATATTCTTAAATTTCATGTAGCTACATATAATCAACCGAATTCTCGGTAAAATGGTGTTCTGAGAAAAGAACTTCACTTTCCTGAAATTGTCCAACCTGGAGGAGACACAGAGGAGGTATAAAAGGGAGAAGAGTATAAGCCTCATGCCTTCCAAGGTCAAGGGTTTGCTGTTCAGCTAAGCCCACTCTTTTTGTACGGAGAGTGTTCTCTCTGCATTACTCCACCTTATTAAACTCTCATGTGCTCACTTTTCTCATTTGTCCCATCTAATTTTTTTTTTTCATGAGCACAAAAACAAAGGCACTTGCTAGAAAAAAAAAATGAACAAAAGAAATTGGACACCTCCCTATAAAATCTGCAGTTTTTCACATTACTGATAAAGAATATTTTATCATCACAGAAAAGTTCTTGCTTAAATTGATTTTATTTTCAGTTTTCTTGATTTTGCAAGGTTGGGTCATGCTGTAGGGCATGATGACCTGGAATTCACTATGGAGTCTAAGGCTAACCTTGAACTCAAAGCAACCCTCCTCCCTCTGCTTCCCAAGTACTGAGATTAAAAGCATGTGCCACTACTCCTGGCTTAACCGGCTTTTATGTTAGCATATAAAGTACTGAGTTTCACTATGGTATTTTCATGCACAGATTGCTGTAATTGATTCTTGATTACCCTTCCATTATCAAGCTACCACCTAGATGATCTTTTCCTATGAACAAAACATCCTACCTTTCATTCCACATGTATTCCAGTACCTTCTCTAACTTAGCCTTGAATTGTATTTGTGCCGTCACCTCCAGAGCACTGGCTGTTTGATCACATTTCCATATCAATAGTTATTTTATTAAGGTGTAATAATTGTGCATATTTGTATGATATAGCATGATATTCACTTGCAAGTAAGCAATATGTGCTGATCAAATAAGGGTAATTAATATTCATCTCTCTCTCTCTCTTTTTTTTTCTTTTCTTTTTTTTTTTCTCGAGGTAGGGTCTCACTCTAGCCCAGGCTGACCTGGAATTCACTATGGAGTCTCAGTGTGGCCTCAAACTCATGGTGATCCTCCTACCTTTTCCTCCCGAGTACTGGGTTAACGGCGTGCACCACCACGCCCAGCTAATATTCATCTCTTTATCATTGCTTTGTATTTGGAGTCTTCAGTATCCTTGTTATAAGTATACATAAGGTGTTTAAAAGATCATTGCAAGTTACAGTTCCCCATTGTTCTTCAGAACACTAACATATTACTTATAAGTGTGTCTGTGAAATTTTTTTCTGCTCTTGTCCTTATCCTTAATCAACAATTTAAAGTTACATTATTATATCATTGCATACATTTAAAAAATATATCTCAGGATGCTTTTATAAAGTATTTTTATTCATTTATTTTTTAGACATGTAGTCTCTTTCTGTGATGTGCAGAGCAGCCCCATTCATTTATTTTTTTTCTACTTCAGCCTCCTGAGTAAGTAGGAATGTTCTTTAATTTAATCTACAACCTTTATCTCCTTCTCAGTATATAATTGTTTCACATTTCATAAGTTTCTCCTAGGGATAATATAATTCTTCTAAAACATAGACTCAAGTTTTAAACCTGCTTCAGTATTAGTCCTGATCTATGGTTTAACAGATAGTAATGTTTAACTTATTATTAGGCCAGGCACAAATATGCATAACTAAATTCTGAATTAAACATATCTACATTTATCACTATTGTAAAATTTTATCACTTTCATTATTACTTTTAAATTTTTAAAGAAAATTATATTAGGTTTTACTGAAAAAGAACATTTACAACAATTAAGAGACATTATAGGATATAGCAAAGCACAAAAAACTTTACAGCTACTTTCCTTAAAAATCTTTAGGTACTCAATATCATTTAGTCTTTGACCTGAGTCGCAAATACAATTTTTCTTTAGATAATGCTTCATTAATCACATGATTATGGAATACTGGCTTCTAATATTCAGAGAAAGGCCATTGGATTTCTTATTAGTTCAATTTTGATTTTTTTTTAATTATTAAATTATTATATTTATAAAGGGAAGTACAGAGCCAAGGAAAGTCACTCACATGGCTATAGATCCCATGTGGAGGGCCTGGGGGAAACCATGGGAAGAAAAGAACGTTTGAAGAGTTCCTGCCGTGTGAGGGTCTGGAGGGATCCTATGTGAGAAACAAGGGCAAGAGAGAGCAGCCCTCAGCTGGACTGGATTGGCCTGGCCCAAGCACAGGGGAAACTCACGACAAGTTGGAAGTTCCCAACTCATCAGGCAGCTCACAGATTTTGATTTTAATGAGATGTAATCATCTTATAAATAAGGATCAATCCATTAATACAACTTACTTGAGTATCAACTTGATAGCAGAATCTCCTGAAACACAGGCAAATTGAGTAGTAGCACAAGAAAGAAAGAAGTTTCTGACTTCATACATTCTGCTTGCTTTTATATAGTAGATGTATGATTTTGTTATTTTGGTAACAAGTCCCCATTTATTAACATACCTTGGTATGCAAGTGATCATAAGGAACAATAACAGCTAGTTCACATTTACCAAGTTTTCATTTTATTCTGGACATCACTATCAATGTGTAAATATATTTATCGATACAGTAATGTGTCGAAGATTCTAAACTGATTGTCACTTTACAGATGAATACATTTCTCAGAGATTCATTAAGGAATTCAGCTATGGTCACACATTTAATGAATTCTGTATTCTTTAGCAAGAGTTTTGACTTCAGTACTTTTTTGTCCCCTTACACAAAACTTTAAAACTGCATCTTTTGTGTAACCAGGACTCAATTTCAGAATCTATAAATGACATACTCCAATCTATAGGTTATATTCTATGTCAGATAAACCACTGCACATATTGGCAAGCTAGATTTACAAAAGTTCTGACAAGCATATATGTTAGAAAATGCTAACAAAATATTTACTGAAAATGTATTAAAATTCTGCTGAGGCAATAAGGAATAACAAGCAACATGGTAGTCCAAAGAAGTGTCCTTAAACTTTTTTTTTTTTTTTTTTGAGGTAGGATTTCTCTTTAGACGAGGCTGATCTTGAACACACTATGTACTCTCAGGCATGCCTGGAACTCACAGCAATCTTCCTACCTCCACCTCCAGAGAGCTGGGGTTAAGGGCATGAGCCACCATGTCCAGCCCCTAACCTTTGGCAGACATTAAATGGAAGGGAAGAATGAGGGCCACGACTTAACTCATGACTTGTTTGAGTCATCTCTTACCAGATCTGCACTGTCTATTAGCTGACTGATAAAAGCAAAATTAAATTTTATATAATGTAAAGAAAGATCTTAAGTCTAAAAAATAAAGTGAATATTCTGTATGGCATGAAATTCAAATTAAAGGTAAGTGTGGCAGATAAGACACTACTGCTGAAGACACCCTATGCGGTTGACACATAAAATGGAATGGCATGGCTAGAAGCTGGAAGAGAGTCAGTCCCCAGACAGTCAGGTCTAATGCCAGAAGGTGCCACATGGGCGACTGGGGGAAAATGACCAATATCTGTCCAAGCAACTCAGGGTCTAACTACTTAGCAGGAAATAACCTGTTGTGATGCTCACACAAGTGCAATAGTGGTGCACAGCCATGGTGGGAAACCAACTGCTCTTGATTTAGCTAACTGATCCCTTCAGTGGTACGGGACCCATAGCTGGATCTGGGAAACAAGTCAGAACCACATCCAAGCATAAGCCCGCTCTCCATTATCAAGTTACCACCAATTGTGGGCTACAAGATGGCCTACACCTATTAAATTCTCTATAAAAAAGTAAGGGTTATCTCATTTGTCTGGTGCTAACTTAATCTCCTTTAGGTAATCTGTTTGCCTTTTTCAGATAGATGTAGATCCTAAGGCGAGAGCCACTCCATCATACCTCAAAAGGGCCCCTTGCTGAAACTAGGAACAATTGGCTAAACAAGCAAGGGTGCTGTTTTCTTGGTGAACCAGGTAGCAGCACAAGGGTGAAGGAGATCAACACAGAGAAAAATCAACTCCTACCAAATCAGAGATCCAGAGACCCAGAGGCCCCCAACACCTCATCACTGAAGCAGATCAAAAATGAACCCAACATGGCTCAGGGAAATTTTGTGGAAGAGGGGGTGGAAAGAATGTCAGGCCACATGTTGGGTCATGATATGCAGACATTTATCCTACCCATAACTGTGGGCTAACTCCAGAATGCATGACCCATATACCTCAACAAGGAGGGGCCAAGGGGAGGGGGTAGGTAATGGATGAGCCTAATAATGGTACCAAATTGACTGTGTTTGATGAGTACAAAACTAATTAATAAAAAAAGGATGAGCTATTAAATTTAATTCTCTTTTCCTAGGATAATTGATGTGGGGATTGGGATGAAGAGGAGAGATCAGGAGAGTTGGAAAAGCAAAGATTCTGTTTAAAGAAAGTTTCAGAGGAGATAGAAAATATGGATTTCAGGTTATGTCTCATGTAGGGAAAACATAAAGATAAAATTGTAATAATGTCATGCAGTACATTTGCATTGTATGTCTAAGTTTATATACATACATAATTAACGGTGTAAACATTATAAACAATGTCTAATATTCCACAGTGTGACACTATGTGAAAACTATTCAAGATTACAAAGCTTCTTGGAAGTGAATAAAGTGGTTATTAGCTTAAATCTAATACTGAGAATCCATTTTCAGAATGAATTACCCTTAATTTCAGAAACCATTGGATTCATTACCACTAAAGTGCTGTCAAGAAAACAAATTCTTCTTTAAGAAGTTTTCAATACTATGATTTTTTGTATATTATGAGTTATTGTAATATTTTATTTATTCATTTGAGAGAGGGAGATGGAAATAAAAGTGGCACAGAGCGAGAAAATGGGTGCTCCACATCCTCTAGCCACTGGAAATGAACTCCAGACATGTGCACCATCTTGTGCACCTGGCTATATGTGGGTACTAGGGAATTTAACCCTAGTCCCTATGCTTTGCATGCTAGTGCCTTAACCACTGAACGATGTCACCAGAACTTTTGTGAGTTTCATATGACACTGTAGGTACAAAGAAAAGTAAAATACAGGTTTAATAATTAAAACTAAAACATAGCTTAATTCAACAAAGGAAACTGTAAAAGCTAAATAGAAATTCAGGCATTTTAGCAATTCACAAAATAATGCATAAAAATTTCAAGATGTCATTAAAATAGCTTATATACATGATTACAAGTGAACAGCATATATGCCTGATTTCAAGTGAAAGTAAGATATCAGCACTACTATTGTAATTAGTAAAGTATTATAATAAAATTATTATTTTGAATTGATGAAGCTAATCTGATTTTTGCCTGAGAAAAGTAGATTAAAATATTTCAATAACTTATTTGTATTAAAAATAACTTACTTTATCAACATACTAAAATATATTTAAAGTTAGATTTCCAGATTTTATTACTAGGAATTCATATTACATAGTTAAATATGAATTTTTGTTTATTTAACTTGATTATATAATATTGCTCCAATATATTCAAGGCTCCTTCATGTTTCTTTTCACTCTTTTTAAATTTGTTAATATTAGTTATGGACATACTTAGTTTGTAAACAACACATGTTGGTCCCATCCTTTTCTTTATCCCTGACTCTTTTCCAAAGGGGCTCTCCTCCATTGGGATGCAGGTCATCCCCATGGGGACTGTGGGTCATGCATTGTAGGAGCATCAGTCCATTACTGGAGAGAGGCAATGCTTTGGTGCATAATGTCCCAACTTGTGACTCTAACAATATTTCTTCCCTCCCTCTTTCACAAAATTTATTCAAGGCATTTTATAAAATTTATTAAAATGTGTTTTCTCAGGGCTGGTTTCTCAATAGAAGAACTACTGTTTAATTTGCTCTCTAATTCATATACTTTATGTAACATTCTAATTCATATATCAACTTATAATTCATAAAACAAAGAATATTCGCATTTTGATGTAACTGATATATTAATGCAAAGAAAAAATACTGATACAAAAGATTGAAAATGTCATAGAATTGGCAATGATAACGATACAAATATAGTTTCAGACGAGGTAAGATAAAGAGGATAGAAGAGTGGATTTTGAGGATGGTCAGAAAAATCTTGGGCAAAAGCATTTTTTAAGAAACCTGAATAATCAAAAGGTCTATGTCCTAGAAGACTACGGGAGAGGTTTCAGAGGAAGGAAGTGAGTGGGAGTAAGCAAAGACAGGTGTTGTGATTTGAATGTAAAATGCCTCTCTGGAGACTGGAGAGTTGGGTGTTTGAACATTTAAGTCTCCAGCTGCTGGTTCCCTTTGGGGAAGGTTGGGAAACTAAGGAGGTGAAACCTTGAGGGAGGAAGTGAATCACTAGGGATGATTTTTGAGATTTGATAGGCCAGCCCAATTTTCTGTTCATCTTCTGCTTCTTGATTGAAATGTGATGACATGTCTGGCTGCTCAAAACTATAAGTCTAATTAGAACTTTTTGTTGCTTAAGTTGTTCCTGGTCCAATATTTATTCACAATAATGAGAAACTAAGTAGTATATCAGTATCTAGAGCATACATGGCTGCAACTAGGGAAGTAGAAGGAAGACAAGTCAATGCTGATTGAGAAAACATCAAGGGTCAGGGCATGTTATATGCATTTCAGACCTAGGAGAATAGAGAATTAGTCTTTCAATTTTTGTTTTGTTTTGTTTTATTTTGAGGTAGTTTCTCACTCTAGCCTAGGCTTACCTGGAATTCACTATATCGTTTCTGGATGGCCTCAAACTCAAAGCAATCCTTCTACCTCAGCCCCAGGTGTACTGGGATTAAAGTCAAGTGCCACTATGTTCAACTCAATATTTCCTACATAATGAAAACACTGCTTTAAATGAGGAGTATTCTTTTATCATTGAAAAAAAAAAATCTACTTTTGTGGCTGGAGAGATGGCTTAGCACTAAAGACGCTTGCCTACAAAGCCAAGGTTTGACTCCCCAGGACCCACATAAACCACATGTACAAGGGGTATATGCATCTGGAGTTCTTTCGCAGTGGCCTGAGGCCCTGGAAGACCCTTCTCTCCCTCCCTCTCTCTCTCTCTCTCTACTTGCCTATTTCTGTATCTCTCTCTCAAATAAATAAAACAAAATATAAAAAACTCTTTCATTGGTTTTTATTTTACACTCTAACTAGGATACTAAATGCAAATAATTTTGCAAAATAACTAGTAAATATATATCCATTTTTGTTCAATTTGAAAAAAAAATGTTTCTATGAGCTCAATATATTCTACAATTAAAGACATAGTATCCAATACAATTTAAATTTATTAAACATATTTTAATCCACCCATATAGTTTTTAGGATATTTTATATCTTATTTCTGATAGTTACTTTCAGTTATTTTAATATTGGGGGAATTTAAAAGCATTTTTGTAATCCTAGGTTTTTAATTATAAGTTTTAGAGTTTTAATAATTACTGTGCAAATATGATCTTGCCAACAAAATAAATGTTCATCTAATATCAGTAGATACAACATTATTTTTAACTATGATCTTTTGCAGATATTGTAAATGTAATAATATAATAAGGTCATGCTGGGTTAGAATGGTTCTTAATTGCAGAATGATTACTGCCCTTTAAAGAAGAGGTAAAAATGGATGCTGGAAATGCAACTCAATTGGTAGAGCTTTTGCAGGGCATGCTATAAGCCTTAGGTTTAATTTTCAGTACTGCATAAATTGGGTATGTTGGTCTATACCTCACGTGTAATCCCAAGACTTAATACTCAGGAAACAGAGGCAGGAACATCAAAAGTGCATAATCATCCTTGACTATATAGTGAGGCTTGTCTGTTCTGCATGAGACCTTGTTTCCAAAAAGCTAACTAACAAATGATTAAGTTAATAAGTGAGTACATGAAGTTGGAAACATGGACACAGAAATGTCCATATCATGTGGAGACCAAGTGGAAAATGGAAAGTAATAGCATAATGCAAGGGCTGTCAAGAATTGGTGCCAAAACACAGACACAAGTAATGAAGGCATATAAACATTTTTCATCAAACCTTCAGCTCACAGTATTCTTTGATTATATTTGACTATAGTTTGAGCATACACTTGAATCAAACAATGACAGACATAAAGCCCTGTCATTCTTGAATTACAATTTAAATGAAATTGTCAATCCAAGAAAATTATAGAATTGTGATGAAAATAAAACAGATAGCAGACATGGCCAGTATCTGTCATTCTTTGTTTGATGTCCATTGACTGCATGACTCTTTGAGTACTAATGCCTATTTAAACTTTGCCTAGTATCATTTGTTTTAAGATCTTTACTTTTTCATGTTTTACTGGAAATACTAATTTCATGAAGTATATACTGTGCTTTCAACATACTGGAATCACTATACAATGTGTTTTCTTTTGGATAGCATGAAAACTTTCCATCATTCTTTTGCAAGTATGAAAGTAACTCAAATGATTGCCATCATCAAAACTTTAATATCATCACTAGCTAACGAAAGTCAAAAGAATGTGTACTTAATATGGAATGTAGTACCTTCAGTCCCCATGGATAGGTAAGAAGATCTAAGACACTGGAGGAAAACTTGGCAACATACTTTTCTATCCTATCATAGTAAAAGTGGACATACTCCAATAATATTTATTCTGTTTAGATTAAGACTGTTTGTATTGACTAATTATTTACTAGGTAGAGTCAACTATAGCAGGTTTGATTATATTTTGGGATTTGTTTTTGTTTTCTTAGCACTGGATAATTGTAAATATGCATCATGGGGACTGGAGAGATGGCTCAGTAGTTAAGGAACTTGCCTGCAAAGCCAAAGGATGAAAATTTCATTCCCCAGGACCTATGTAAGCCAAATACACAAGGTGGCACATACATGTGGAGTTCATTTGCAGCAGCTAAAGGCCCTGGTGTGCTCATTCTCTCTCTCTCTCTCTCTCTCTGAAATAAATGAAAAAAAATATGCATCATGAGCCTCAGAAGACATGCATACTACCAATCATTTCCTATGCAGATTCTTTCATTGAACCAAATTAAGCTTACTCCAAAGAAGCACTGTAGAAATTATTCATATGTAGACACAGATGACATTACATGAGTTACAATTCCAGTGCACTTATCCTTTACTTCTTTCCAGTTTGAGGAATGATTTGTTTCAAAATATTCAACATACATTACTAATTAATTTTATATTATTTCTCTTGGTATTTCCCAACCAATAACATTAGGCAACGTTTAACTCATGAGAAGCATGTGTAGTATTGTTGGCATTATTTATTAATATCTAAGAATTCAATGGTGAATTTGTATACATGTGCCCACCTTCTTTGTTCTTCTAGTAGACACAAAGTAAATTCAGGAAAATAGATGAAACATAATGTAGCATGTGCTCATTCAATCTCGTTTAGATTAATCTACCACAATTTAGAAAAATCAAATAGGTTGAATCAAAACCACCACATTCTGCCCCTGGCCCCCTTAAACTGATATGCTTGGTTAAAGACATAGAACTGATAAATTTAAAATTTAACGTTGGAAAAACTCAAGAAAGTTTAAAATTACTGGCAATGAGACTGGTAGCAAAAGCTGCTCTTCTTAAGGAGCTATTACCATGATTAGAGAAGGCCCAACTTTTTACTCTAAAGCAGTGGAAAGGATGCCTGAGGAATGACTGAAGGGTAGAAATGCAGAAGCCTTTTAAAGGAGTTGACAGAAAATAAAGAACCTGCTTTTCAAGGTCATGATTTATTTCATCCCTGAATTACCATGTCTGTGTCCTATGCACCTGGAATTGGTTTCGGGAACATGCAAAATGTGTGGAATACGTCATGAAGAGCACACATTTCCAGGCGGTACTGTGGAGACGTGGCTTGGGGCAGGGCATGGTGACCCTGATAAGCTAGTGAAGTCATTGTAAGTTGGACTGTGGTTTGCAGTGGAGATCCAAGAATGTTTATATATACCAGGATTGTGTAACAGCTACCAGGAAGTTCTGTTCACTCAGAATGGAAGTTTACTCTGGGTAGTCAGGCCAGGTGAAGGGGCAGAATTAGAAAACACAGAAACTTGTCAGTCACTTGTTATGATACTGGACGTGAACTGCAGATGTTTGCTCTTTGCTTGATGGTTGTTGAGTTTGCATTTGTCTAGTCTCTCCTTGTTATGCCTTGTAGCAGTTGGAAATATTTACTCTGTGCCACTATATGTTAAAAGTATATAACTTGTTTTGGTTTTACAGGATTCATAATTAAAAGACAATCTTAACTTTCAGATGAGACCTGTGACTTTGAAACTATCTTAAGTTGGTAAAGACACTTAATACAAATTATATAATATGAGATGGTTATAAATCTATTAGAGTCCAGGGACTGAATTTGGTAGTTTGAATTGATGTCCCCCAGTAGATTCAAGAATTTATTATAGCTTGCAACTTACTACTCCAGCCACCTGAATGGTGGACATGTCACTGTGGGAGGATCCTGCTGTCCAGCCCTAAGGTGTTATTGGAGGTGGGTCGTAATTCCAGCCTAGGTAAACTGAGTGCTTGAGGTTTACCGGGGGTTCATGGAGTGTGCTTGCCTTTGGGTGGTGCTTGTTTTTTCTCTGTGCATGGATCTGTATAAAGAGGGCCAGCTTCTTCTGACATTTTGGAATTTCCCCTGGATATGTAATCTTGAATAAAATTCCATTCCTCCCATAAACTGTACCTGGTTCAGAAGTTCATCCTAGAATGTGATGTGATTGTGACACTCCTCTTTTCTCTCTCTTTCTTCTTTTGTCACAGAAACTAGAAATGTAACTAAAACAAAATGTATTTCATTAAGCTTTCATTATCCAGTATACTTTATTAAGCTATAATTCATCTACAATAAAATTAATTTGAGTATATATTTTGACAATGACAATTTAATCAGCAAAGTTGAGATTTTGAGTATTTCTAATGTTCAAAAATAATCCTATTTTTTGATTGCTTCAATGCTTAGATTTTACCCACATTAAAGGGAGTATTTGCTGGGTGTGGTAGCGCACACCTTTAATCCCAGCCCTTGGGAGGCAGAGGTAGGAGGATCACTATGATTTCAAGGCCAAAGTCCACCCTGAGACTACATAGTGAATTCCAGGTCAGCCTGGGATAGAGTGAAACCCTACATCAAAAACACAAACAAACAAACAAACAAAAGGGAATATTTATCTAGATTTTTTCATTTGTAAAAGTAACTTTAATAGACATTGACCAGGTACTAATGGGGTTTACCCTATTTTTGTTTACAGATATTTTAATTCAATATTTTAAATATTTAGTTATTTATTTCAAGAGAGAGAGGGAGAAAGACAGAGAGAGGAGAGTCAGAGACTCATAGGGAGAATGGGTTTACTAGAGCCACTTGCCACTGAAAAGTAGTATAGAAACTTGCCATTTTGTGTATCTGGTTTTATGTGATTACTGGGGAACTCAATCTCAACAGGTAGGTTTTGCCATTGAGTACCTGGCAAAATAATAATAATAATAATAATAATAATAAGTAAGTGGTTAGTCATTTCCCTAGCCTTATTTTATTTTTATTTATTATATGTCTGCTAGTTATAGGTATAGTTTAACATATACAATGACAATGAAAATCTTTCCTCAGTATCAAAATTATTATTATTATTTTAGTATTATTATGCTAAGGAATATTTGACTCATTTCATACTCAACTTCCATTATATTTTTCATCATTTTGACAGCAAATAATTCTGTCTTAGCCATACATTTATGTGATCCCAGATCTAGTTAAAAATCTGTTCTTTTTCTTTTTTTTCTTTTTTGGATACCTCCAACTGTTCCCTGGGTAATCAATCACTGTTAAACCAATTTAGAGGAAAATAACATTTCAGCAGTAATAGGGGAGTTATAAAATGTCTCAATTCTCCTTAAGTTTATAGTTAGTTAGTACATTGAGGACTCTGTATAATAAGAGAGGATCCTCTTAGGAGTTTGTAGATAGAAATAACTGGATGAGAATATTCTACACCAAGTTGCCAATGTTCTGCATCATTTTTCAATGAATCACCCTCTGAGGTTTCATTTTAGACTGCAATCTTCCCATTAGTTTCATTCTACATCCTCAAAATTAAAAAAAAAAAAAGAAAAGAGAGAAAGAAAGAATGTTCTTTGAGAATTCACAGACACTTAGCATACCTTGTGAACATAGAAACAAGAAAAATTGTCAAGGATTTCATTTGAATAAGGATGATTGATGTACTGACCACTGAAGGACATGAATACATTATCAGTACCTTTTACATTTGGCTTGTATTTTTTTTTTTTTTTTTTTAGCAAATGGATGCTTTCAGAGAATGCTTAAGTAAATTCTAAAATAGTGTGTTGCATTTATTTCTACAAATGTCATAGATGTTTTTATCTAACATTTGCAAAGAAACTGTTTTTGAAAGACATAATAATGGTCAATGTATGGGAGAATTGTCCTTTGAAATTTGTCCAAATAATTAAAGATGATTAAATTAACAATATTCATCATATGACTCTTTGAATATTTTAATGTTAACTTAAAAAACTATAATGAAGAATTTAATGTTCGTGCAGAAGCAAAGGATCAGTCAATAAGGCAATTGCTTGCAAAGCCTAACAACCCATGTTTGATTCCCTAGTATCCACAGAAAGCCAGATACAAAAATGGCACATGTGTCTAGAGTTCATTTGTAGTGCCTGGAAGCCTTGGTGTGCCCATTATGTCTCTCTTTTCTCTCTCTCTGTCTCTCTCTCTCTCTCCTTGGAAATAATAAATAAAAATATTTAAAAATAATTTAGTGTTAAATTAACATTAATAATTGCTCTAAAGAAACAAATATAGAGATAAAGAAGTGTTATTTTAATAGTTTGTTGTTGTTACTGCTAGGCAAGTTATTTCCTAACCCTTGAGACTGAGTCTTATTTTGTAGTTTAGGTTGGTGTTGATCTCACCATCATCCTGCCTCAGAACTTAGCATGCCTGAATCACCACATATGGCTTAGTATCTAACTATTGAAAATGAGCTTGTGATGGTTAACAAACAATCCCTTACAGATTTTGAAAGTTCCATATTCAATTTTTTTGGGGGGGGGATCTTGGTGTTTTGGATTTCAGTTGTTCCATACTTTAGAATATTTAGATATAAATAAAGTAACTTGGGGCTGTGATTTAACATGCAGTTGTTTTTACGTTTCATAAACATCTTATACACATAGACTGAAGGGAATGCTTTTTTTTTATTTTTAGTTAGCATGGAGACTTATATACAACAGAGCACTGTCAAACATAACCTGGGTTAGTTGTGCTCCACAGTCCCTTCTGTTCACATGTACTATGAGCTCTTTTGCCCTTCCCCCATCACTCTTCCTTGTCATCCATTGTTACCAACTCTTGGCCAGCGTTCTGTATTTCTAACACTTACCCATATTTGAGCCTGCATTTGAAATATTTTATTTTTACTTATTTATTTCAGAGAAACTGATGAGGATGAGTGGAAAATGGGTGTGCCAGGGCCACGCATGCACCACCTTGTGCACCTGGCATAAATGGGTACTGGGGAATCTAACCTGTGTCTTTTGGATTTGTAGGCAGGTACCTTAACAGCTAAGCCATCTCTCCAGTTTGAGCCTGTATTTTTAATTAATTAATTTATTTATTTAAGAGAGAAAGAGACAGAGGGAGCTAGAGAGAGAGGACAGAGGGGATGGATGCACCAGGACCTCCAGCCACTGCAAATGAACTCCAGATGTTTGTGGCTTATGTGGGTCTTGGGAAAATGAAAATTTGTCCTTTGGCTTTGCAGGCAAGCACTTTAACCACTAAGTCCCCGAGCTTTTGCTTCACTGATAAACAAAATTCTATTGTGTATGTATTTTACCCTTAATCTTCTGTTCATCTCTTAAGGAGCATCTAGGCTGGTTTTAGTCCCTACTTGTTATGAAGAGCAGCAAAAGAAAAAAAAAAAGAAAAAAAAACATGGATATGCAACTATTTCTGTGGTATGACATAAAGGCCTTAGTGTACATTAGCACAGGAGAAGTATAGTACTAAAAGACATAAAAAAAAAACAGGCATATAAGTCCTATGATAATAGAAGAAGACTTCAATACTTCACTTTTGCATTTATGTAGGTTACCCACACTGAAAACAAATTAAATCTTGCATTTATTTTGTTTTACTGCCTGCTATATGCTTGTAAGTTTTGCATAACTTTTCTTTTTTACATTATCATGCATAAGTTACATGATTTTATGTATTTTACATGAGAAAATTACTTTCACATATGTGTTGTGAACAGATTGTGTCAGGTTCTTTCTTGGTAAATTTAATATTTAATATTTACAAATAATTTATAGCTGCTCTTTCTTTTAATTAAATTTTATATTTTTAATTGATAACTTTAATACTTGAACATATTGAAAACTGGATTTTTTTCTATCAGGTTATACTCTTATATCCTTCCCTCCACAGCCCTATTTCATTGACTGTCCTTATCATTGGGAATATCCAAAGAAGGATATTTTAGTATTTAATAATAACTGTGGATTCATGAATGTACCAGTAAGTCTCTGTGGAGGAAGAGGGGACATTGCCTTAGAGTACATCTTTCCCTCCCTGTGACTCTTAATTTTTTCTGCCCACACTTCCACAATGTTCTGGGCCTTGTAAGACATGTTATATGTCTTCTTGAGAGTAGAGTTTTTATCAGAGCTTCTACTTGTTTTGATGAGTTTTGAGTCTCCTTATTGTCTTCTATCTCCCTGAAGGAGGTACTCAGGCTAGCCTAAGAGCAGCACCAATATGCCACTTCCTCTATCTTGTCTCCTAGGCCCTGACAAAGTGATCGAGATGAGTTATCTTGTTCTAGTCAGGTGGCTCATTCTGATGGATCTTGGGTCTCCTTGATATTCACTGCCATCTATAAATAGGCAGATTCCCTAGCCAAGAGTGAAAGTAGCATGGATCAAAGGGAATAAACATAGACATTTAGAAGACTTTTTGATTGGCATAACCTCTGCTCTTAGCCAAAGAACCACTGAGGTATCCCTTTAGGTTCTGTGACCTTCTAAGCCATGAGCTTCTGATGAGGTTCTCAGAGTTAGGAATGAATTCCATGACACTGTGCCAGCCTCATATGTAATAAGTGAGCAGTTGATTATCTTCACAACCTATGTGCCACTATTGCATTGGTGGGTACATCTTGCTTGGCTGGTTGACTTTGTAGCTTATAGAATCAACTCTTCATGATTTTGAGGACTTCTGTTCCAAAGCAGCCCACATAATGTTTCCCAACACTATAAGTGCTAGTCTTTAGGGATCTGGCTCCCACTTCAGTTACATCATGATCATTCAATGTACTGGGACCTCAGTCCGTGGTGTTTTCTACAATAGAGTCAATGTTAATGTGCAATTTTGGTGGGTCACCATATGCTTTGACAATGGTCTACATTGTTTTGGAGGCTTTGTAGTACTCACTGACTATCACCTCATACTTCAATCTGGGGGATAACCAAATGCTGGCAGTAGGATGGCCCTCTTTGTATGTTAATATCTCATTCTTTTTGTCTTCCTGTATCATCTATGTCAAATTGATGATTACCTTGCTTCAGTCTCCTGAGTGCTAAGCTTATAGGCAACCATACTTGGCCAATTTCATTTAGTTTTGAGTACGAAAATTTTAATTCGATGCTAAATTCAATAGCAGAGAATATTTATCAGTATTATTTTTGCAAAGAAAATATCAGGGGCTAAAGAAAATAAAAGTCATGCTTATTCCTAGGTTTCATATGTTTTCTTTGTAATGTTATACATGACTTAAATAGATTAAATAGATTTAAAGATAATGATTATCACTTACTGAATATGAATATTTCAAAAATACAAATGTCAATTGTTAAACATTACTATCAATAATTATTAGTTAAGGATCTAAGTGCACATAAATCCTTACACATTTAAATAATATGTAATAAAAATGAATATAACTACATCTAATTCAATCCAATGAGTATAGAGAAATTTTTGTGATTCAAATATGTGATTCCTAACTTACTTCATTGAGTTGAATTTTATGTGTTTCATTTTTATAAGTGATTTCTATGGAAACTTATTTAAAAATCTTATTGAAATTTTGGTGTCTTCCCATTTGTCTGAGATATGTAGTTATCTCAGCTCCTCATTATAAAAAGAGCATTCACCAATAACTAACTAACTAAATAAATAAATAAAGGTGAGTTAATGTACTGATGTTTCTCTTCCTTTGGATGTCCTTTTTGTAAGAATTTAAATTATTAAATAAGCTAAATATATGTCTTTCTTCAGATTTTGTACTCTTTCCTGATCCATTGTGTCATATAATGTCCTATAGAATAGTTCTCTAGCTTTTGGAATTCCTGAATTCTCTCTATCTCTTTTTATTAAATGTGATTGCAATATATATATATATATATATATGTATATATATATATATATATATATATATATTGTGTGTGTGTGTGTGTGTGTGTGTGTGTACATGCATGTGTGATATTCTTATCAATTTAACATCATATGTGAACTGTCACAATTTCCTAAATTATCTTCAGCCCCAGAGAGTAGAAAGGAAAAATCCTCCAAGGGAGAAAAATACCAAGCAGGAAATTTGTTTGTCAGCTATGTTTCAGTGGATATTTATCCAGAACAAACACTGGTTGAAATTGATTGATGATAATTTTAATAGGCTAGTATCAAACTACTTAGCAGCAGAATCAGAGAAAACAAATTTGGAAAATTTTTCACTAGGAAGTAAAGGAAAACCAACATATATGAACCTTATAAAAAGAAATTGAGGGCTGGAGAGATGGCTTAGTTGTTAAGGCACTTGCCTGTAAAACCTGGGGACTCATGTTCAATTATCCAGGTCCCATGTAAGGCAGATACACAGTAATGAAAGGTCACAAGACTGCACATGTGCATAAGGGACAGTGTGAGTTTGATTGCAGTGACTGGGGCCCTGGTGTGCTAATTCTCTCTCTCTCTCTCTCTCTCTCTCTCTCTCTCTCTCTCTGTCTTTCTCTGTAATCTCTATCTCTATTTCTCTCACTTGTGGTCTCTTTCTAAAAAAACAATAATAATCTAGTTTTTTGGGCTTGTCTCACAACAAAAGCATTGAATATAAGGCTATTAATCTTATAATTTTCACTATAGGTATTAATTTCAAAGAAGGATGTAAGAAAATGTTTTACTGACTGCAATTCTAGCTCCTATTCAAGACATAGTCTTTTTCATGGTATCAGTTCATAGAGCGTGCCCCTTACTCTTTTTTTTTTTTTTTTTTTTTTTTTTTTTTTAATGGTTTATTTTTATTTTTATTTACTTATTAGAAAGACAAGGAGAGAGAGGGAAAGAATGGGCGCGCCAGGGCCTCTGGCCACTGCAAACAGACCCCAGATGCATGCGCCATCATGTGCATCTGGCTTACGTGGGTCCTGGAGAATGGAACCTGGATCCTTAGGCTTCACAGGCAAGCGCCTTAACCGCTAAGCCATACCTCCAGCCCTACTCTTTTATACTGTTACAGAGAGAGAGCTGTAAGCATCTGCTTGCTCCATTTTAGGAAGGAGCACTTATATCACGCTGTGTGAAATTTCAAGATCATTTGTTTACACTCTCTAAATTCAATCTAATTTTCATCAATACTCTGACGCATCATCATTATTCATAAATCATAATTCTTTTCAATAACACATAAAATGCCATTCTGGTCTTTTGTATTGTTGGGAGTTGACAAAAACGGTGAGCTGGATGTAATAAATGTCCTTATAATTTATAGAGGTTTTGTATTTTATTTATTTATTTTTAAGATCACACTCTACCTCAAGCTGACCTGTTTTCTCAGGTTTGCCTCAAACTCTCTCAGCGAACCTCCTACCTCTGCCTCCCAAGTGCTGGGATTAAAGGTGTGTGCTACCATGCCCAGCTTTTATAAAGCTTTATAAGGTTCATGGGTAAAAAACAAACACACTCCTGACACAATGGAAAACATACTCTATGAAATTAGTTACAAGAATAATGGATGTGCTCATTCAGCAGAAGACCTAAGTGGAACTAGAGAAGCAAAAAACAAGAAGATTTTTTTTTTCCTCATTCTGACTTATAAGTGATAGGATGGTTTATATTGGCCTTCAAGTATCAGGAAAGATAAGCAAATTTCAGTAGTCAGTGTACTTTGGCAGTGGGCAACAATATTGAGGAAGACAGGGAAATAAAGGCATAAATGTCTCCTTGTGCACATATATGACCTTGTGTACTTGCATTACCTTGTGTGTGTGGCTTACTTGGGACCTGGAAAATTGAACATGGCCTCTTCAGATTTGTAGGCAAGCATCTTAACCACTAAGCCATCTCTCCAATCTGGCAGCAGCATCTTTATCCACAGAGCATGTGGTGATTCCTTTAATCACACAGTGTGCCTTATCTGCATCCTGTGTGTGTCTCAGACTTTGAAACCTTCTGCATGTTATTTAGACTTTTCTTTAGACAATTCAGATAGAGTTTTTGCTTCTATAACTTCTGATGGAAACACCTAGATTATTTTGTGTTCCTGGACCAGCCCAAAGCAATAAAACAATTAAAGTTAAATTACTGACCCCCTAACATAGAACTTTAGAGGGGACTTTTAATCTACTGGCCATACTTCCTTGCTATTTTTCTGCTTTACAAATAATGTGGTATGACCTGGGAGCAGGATTTATCAGGCCCCTATCTAGGTTTGAAGGATAATTTGCCTAAATATGAATTCTTCAAAATTTTGTCTAGTGGCTCAATACAAAGTCATGGCAGTACTGAATTAAAAATACAAATATGCCATATGTAGTGGAAACATAATACCTGAAAAAGAACAAAGTATTGTGTAAAAGGTGACTTGAATTTGAGGTAAGCACTATGAAGTATTCTGTTCTTTAGTTGCATAGATAGTGTGTTCAACTAAGATGGTATGTAACTCTTAAGATTTACAGCCCAATAATCATTTATTAATATTCACAATTTTCAATTTCATGGTCAACTATTGCATGTTATAATTTAAGACTACATCAGATGGATTAATTATTTAAACTTGCATTTTCAACTGAGATGTGTATGTAAATTTTAGGTTTGCAGCCTAATTTAATAATAATTCAGTAATATTCATATTTTCAATTTCATGCTCATCTATATAATGTTACAATTTAAGACAGTATCAGATGGAATAATTATTTAAACTTGAACTTTTAGTAGTGCTGAACTGGAATTATAATAAGCAATAAATCAAACAAAGATTCTCTTTTTAAAAATACAAGGCTATATGCTTTAAGATGAGAATAGAAACTGCTGCTCTAAGCACAACTATAATATTAATGTCAAAAAGACAAAGTGGCAAGTGATCTATTACCCTTCATAATATATTATTATACATGTCTTCTCAATAAATAATTTTATTATACATCACTAGACTTGAGATTCCAACAAGCAAATTGAAGATGAGATGGCAAGATGTATTCTGGAAGAACCAGTTATATTGATTTAGATTCAATCATTTGAAAATGATAAAATACCTTATTTTGATATTAAATGCTATTGTCATTTTATTTCAAAACCATTAAAACAAGGTCGTGCAAAAATCCACATACCTTGTAGACATATTATCTGTAAGTATAGGGTAATGATAATTGAAATTTAGGTGAGTATTCAGTACAACTGTTCTCCAAGTGTGTACATGTTCCCTATCCTTTCCATGGTAACAGAGCTATTCATAGGAGTGGTAAGAAAAGAGGTTGAGTAGAGTTAGAATCTATCTGCTCTTCTTTCTAGTCACAGTTTTGGGGTACATAATATGTCACCTGGCTGGTACTTGTGGCCATGCTGGATTACATAATTTACTCTCTCTGACAGATCAACATGACCGTGTTGGATTATATTACATAATCTCCCTGGCAGATCCATGCAGGTATATGTTGAGTTAAAAATAAATGAATGAGACCTGGAGAGAGGCCTCAATAGTTAAGGCACTTGCTTGCAAAGACTAAAGGCCAAGGTTTGATTCTCCACTAACCACATAAAGCCAAATGCAAAAGGTGGCACATGCATCTGAAGTTCTTTGCAGTGGCAAGAGACCCTGCTGTGCCCATTCTCTTTCCCTCTCACTTGTTTCTCTTTTTCTCTTTTTTCTCTCTCTCTGAAAATAAATAAATAAATATTTAAAAATAAATGGAAGTTTATGTGGAAGCCTTCTGGCCCTGAGTAACCCTTTCTTCTACAGCACCACAAGTTACAAATATGTGCTAATGTCAGCCTACAGGGAAAGTATTCAAATAGCCTGTCATAGTCCAATGAAGGATATGTTTCAGTCCAAAAGGACAATATATGCTTGAAAAAGATAGTATTTACTCACCTTATTGCAAGAATTTTTTAAGTGATTTGAAGCCATTATACAAACTGACCTTTAAATTACTTCATATACCAAAAAGAAAAAAATAGCTGGAGTATTCTACTGACCATTCAGCCAAGTAGCCCGATTTCTTTGTTTCAGCATTGAGTTCTTCATCTTTTTCTTTTATCTCAACTAGCCTTCCCATAACTTCAAATAAATATGAAAAAGATAACAAGCTGTTATTTTGAGCAAATTTCTTATCAACTATACATATATATATCATTTAAAAATTTATGACCAACCATATATATATATATATATATATATATATATATATATATATATTCTAATATTGTTTAAAAGGTGTATCAATTATAGAAAATAGTTCTCCTACCAGTAAAACATTAAAAGCCTCTATATATATTGCATGGTACCAATGGTACCAATATATATATAATGCATCTAAAGCACTTACTAGCACCTTTTAAAAATTCAACTATGTTACATGTTGGATGTTTTTGTTGAGTCTTCTTAAAAGTTTATTGGACATCACAACAGGTTATTACCATGAGTTGCTTAGACAGATATTGGTCATTTTCCCCCAGTTGCCCATGTAGCACCTTCTGGCACTAGATGCGCTGACTGTTTGGGGACTGACTGTCTTCCATCTTCCAGCCACAGCCATGGTGGGGAACCAACTGCTCTTGATTTGGCTAACTGATCCCTTCAGTAGTACAGGACCCATAGCTGGAGCTGGGAAACAAGTCAGAATCATATCCAAACATAAGGCCACTCTCCATTATCAAGCTACCATCAATCGTGGGCTACAAGAGGGCCTACACCTATTAAATTCTCTATAAAAAAAAGTAAGGGTTATCTCATTTGTCTGGTGCTAACTTTACTCTCCATTGGAGATTCGGCTTCTCTTTTTCAGATAGACATAGATCCTAAGGAGAGAGCCACCCCATCATACCTCAAAAGGGCCCCGGCTGAAACTAAGAAAAATTGGTGAAACAAGCAAGGGTGCTGTTTTCCTGGTGAACCAGGTACCAGCACAATGGGTAAGGAGATCAACACAGAGAAAAATCAACTCCTACCAAATCAGAGAGCAAGAGAACCAGAGGCCCCCAACACCTCATCACTGAAGCAGACCAAAAATGAACCCAACATGGCTCAGGGAAATTTTCCGGAAGAGAGGGTGGAAAGAATGTTAGAGCCACATGTTGGGTCATGATATGAAGAGACATTTATCTTACCCATAACTGTGGGCTAACTCCACAATGCATGACCCGTATACCTCAAGAAGGAGGGGTCAAGGGGAGGGGGTAGGTCACAGATGAGCCTAATAATGGTACCAAACTGACTGTATTTGCTGAATACAAAAGTAATTAATAAAAAAATAAAAAGTTAAAATAAAAAAAATAAAAGTTTATTGGTGTATATGATCCAATGTAGTTCTTCACATGAAGAGAATCTGACACTACTGAAATTACACTTTTGAGAGCATTTTTTCAGAAAAGTGCACTTTAAAGCTAAGGGATGCCAAGTCCTTGAGTAAGCCCTTAATGCAAAGAAGTACTGAGAAATAGTTTTGCAGTGGTGACTCTCCATGAGCATCGTAGATACTTTGCAGCTGAGGACTGCAAGCAATCTGTCTGCTATAATCCTGCAGTGTTGAGAGAAAACCAGCTCATTTGACCTTAGACTGAAAATATGAAACTTGTTTGTGAGATCTTAGATTAAACTGAATTTGATTATATTGAATATAATATCTTTTGTATTTGATTTAGTATTTCACTTTTTTACATAAACACATTTAAGCACAATGTAAATGTAGGGGGAAATAAAAACTAAGAGAACTTTAAATGCAAGGAAGAGATCACTGGGGACTTTTTTTTCACACAGGACATGCACCTTTTATCTGTTTGTTTTCACTCCATCAGGAATATCTAGGTTTATTTTGAACAGATACTAAAGGAGTCAATATTAAATAAAATACTGAGAAATCAGCTCCCTGTGATGTGCTAAAACTCTTTTGACTTTCAATGTTGGTTAGCAATTGAGTTCATCTCAAGCTAACTGTTAGCAAATGGCAATGTTGAATCAAAACAAAAATGGAATTTTATTTAGGTTGGATTGAGATTCTCTCCAGATGAATGAACAAATGTTTGTTTTGGTGCAAGTTTCTGAGTGAGATACGAAGCAGGTGTCATGAATAGGTTGTGTTGGTGGGAGCTGCCTTAATGGTTCAGAAATGTTTTGAGCATGACCTCCATGGGTGTACATATGTGGAGCTATGCCCTAGTGCTATGGCACTGAGAAGCAGGTCCTCTCAAATGTGGGGTTTAGAAGGAGGTCATCAATTCACAGAAGGAGATTCCCTGTGCAGGATTTAATGTTCATCTTCACAGCAGGCTGTGATACCTGAATCACTGCTTGGCTTCCTGTTTCACAAGGTGATCTCTGCTCCTCCAAGCAATTCTGCTAAGTCACTATCTCTTATGACACCCACAAGGAGAACTAAGGTTGGGTACTGTGTGATATAAATTCCCCTGTCCCAACCTAAAACTGCTAAGTAAATGTCTTTTCTTTATAAGTTAGCCTACCTCAGGTATTTTGCTGCAATAACAAAATGCAAACTAATAAAATTCCAAAGCAATTTATTTGATCACAAAATTTGAATTAGTTAAGCAAAATTGTGACAGGTAACATTGCAGAAGAGGTGGCAGGAGGAAGGAAAGAGCTGGAGGATGGGGTGTACTGTGGAATTCTGTCCTCTGGAACTGAACTTTGGAGGGGTGATAAGGATGTCTCAGCATCAAGTGGGTTTATGTAGAATTGTGGTTATCATGTTCACCTCATTTTATATATTGTGAACTTGCTACTAAATTATAACTTATAAAGTACACATCAAGTACATAAAGATGAGATCATATCCAGACATGGTGGCACATGCCTTTAATCCCAGTACTCAAGAGGCAGAGTCACAAGTAAGAGGATCTCCATGAGTTCAAGTCCTCCTTGAGACTACATAGTGAATTCCATGTTAGCCTGTCCTACTTCAAAAAAAGAAAAAAAAAAGACCTTATAAAGCTCATATTCAAAGGAGCAAGATAAAAGTGGTTTTCAATTCATTTTTAAGGTATGGATACATTAAAAAAGCTTATTATAAAAAATTATCAGAACCATTTATAAGGGTGTGATCTGATAGGAAAAAAATCAGTCAAATTATCACAACCCAAATTTGCAGGCAGATTTCATGATATACCTAACACAGTGAAATTATATTATTGTAAGAAGCCATTTTTATTACACAAAGGTATAAGCCAAGTTGAATATAAATTAATGGAAAGAAGAGAGGCAGAGACTGGGGTGATGGCTCAGTCTAGTTTACATACCCAGCACCCACAAAAAAGCTAGGTATATCTGTAATCCCAGTTCACCTATGGAAAAAAAAAAAAAAAAAGGTATTCGAAATGTCAGAAACCACCAGAAGCTTGCAGTGAAAGGTATAGGAACAATGAAAAACCCTGCATCAGATGGGTTTGATGGTGGGGACTGACATGTGCAGTTGTGCTCAGACCTGCCTATATCATGACATATGTGTGTCAACATTAACACGCATCAAAATTTGCAAACATGTGCATGCACACATGTGCATATATACACACAGACACACACACATCCTCAAAGAAAAACAGGAGAGGTACAACCAATGCCATCTATAGTTCAGAAAGTATATATACAACCATCAACTTAGAATGCAGCCTGAACTTTAGAAACTATCAAGAAGAAGGAAGAAAAAGTCAAATATGCTTTTTTTTCAGTATTAAAAATATGATCAAGTAGAGGTGAAACACAAAATGATATTTTCTTAGATTCCTTTCATAGTAAGTCCATTAAGAAAATCATTTAAAATCTTATTAAGAAAATACACGGAGGCATATCCTCCTACCCCAAACTGAAGGTTAGCCCCACAATACACGACCCATATAGCCCAACAAGGAGGGTCCCTGTGGGGGGGGATGGGGAGTAGGCTAACAGTGGTACCAACTTGACTGTATTCACTGACTACAAAAATTACAGAAAAGAAAAAAAATAAAAATAAAAAAATTACAGAAAAGGAAAATAATTTTTAAAATGTAGTTGCAAGGCAGACTTGTACTACAATTATCTCATGTATTCTTTTGAGGATAGGGTATATTTATTATTTAAAAAACATTAAAAAAACTCATCTACGTTCATAAAGATTTTTATGTGAATTACATGAAGAAAATTATAAAGGAGTTTATACTTACATATGTTTTTTGTCATGCACTAACTGTAATTTAGTGTGTTCCGAGAAGCTTTGTCAGTGATAAAAATGTTTGGGAGGATGAACCAAAGAATCAATCATGCTGTATTTAAAGTGCCATTCTGGAAAATCCACTCATAACCCTTTACAGTAATTCTGATACAATCTATAAACAATGTACTATAATCTGCTTAAACAATAAAAGATGAGCCTTTTCTATGGAATGACTATTACTTAGGGTATCTGATAGCAAAGCCCTCAAGGGTTACCAGGAAGACTTCTGGCTTTTATTCTGCTCCTGTTCACAGAGGATTACTGTTAAGACTGTCTAACTCTTTCTATTTCATTCTCATCTTAAAGTTGGTATCCAATATGTTTGAATTTGTGTAGTGAGACCCTATATTTAAGACTCCATTCCCTCTTATATTTCTCAAACCAATTCAACTAGGAACTTGACTTTTATAAGGATCCTAGAAAACATTTATCTTTTGCTAGAATACACTAAAAGTCAGGACTACAAATTTCTGGTATATGAAGATTGGACAACAAAGAAACGTGTTTTTATTTTATTTTATTTATTTTTGCTTTTTTAAAGTGTATTTTGAAAAATTTCAACAATATTCAAAAGTAGAAGGAACAATAGAAGTGGCCTTGATTCAGATATGAGTTTCAACAAATGCAAACATTGTGTTATTTTATTGAAATTATTTTATTATATTAAATAACTTATTACTTAATAAGTAGGTTATCTAATCAGAGTCTCACAGGATGAGAACTGGATGTGACCTCAGCTGCATTTTTACTTGAAGTCAGAGACAATGAAGGAGTTCTTAACAGCCCCAGAGAATGGTGGTGTTATCAGGACCTAGAGCTTGCTATTGTCTGTGGCACTTGTGTAGAAAGAACACTTTGTTTTCCAAGGAACTTTGCTTTGCAGATGACAAGGTCTAGTTTTAGACTCTGCAAAGTAACTCTTTTTCCTATGGAAGCTGACAGGTCCCTACTAGGCCAAGGACTACTCTCTGGAAACATGCAAGTATTTCATTTTGGAGTTAGGTATTTACTGCAACCATTTCACACTGAAGGATAGGAAAGTGAACAAAAAGGGACCCGAGAAATCAATATTCAGAGGAGA
Organism: Dipus sagitta; assembly: GCA_036346955.1. Taxonomy (NCBI): domain Eukaryota; kingdom Metazoa; phylum Chordata; class Mammalia; order Rodentia; family Dipodidae; genus Dipus; species Dipus sagitta. Next base: position 22,851,150 of record CM070772.1, on the reverse strand, counting down.
ATAAAAGCTGTGAAGTGCATGAAGACTTTGCTTATTTTAATTTATTTGACACAACATATTGTATTGGTTCCTAAGTATAAATCCACCATGTGAAATATGTGCAACATATAAATTGAACTTAGACTCTTTTGTTAGGACTATCCATACTATTGTCCATCATGTACTTACTAATTTCCATTTCCACTCATAGTTTATGAAAGTTCTTTATTCTCCATATCTTTGCTAGTACTTGATATTGTTATGTTTGCTATCCAGGCATCAGTAAAGTGGATGCCTAGTCACACTGGGTGTGGGTGGATGTTCTTCATTCACTATACTGCTTCTAATGTCAGTGTGCCCCAGAAACATTTTCATAGGCACATTGGAAATATTTTTTACCAAGACACCAGATGTCCCTTAATTCAGTGAAGGTAACACATCATATTAACCATGATACAGTTCTACACAAAAGATTTAAGTACTTTGAAAGGGAATACACATACATTCACACATGTGCACATATAACTTAGAACTGATATAATGAAGTCAATGAAACATTTTCATTCATGCCATCGACTATGGAAAATGGAAGAGAAGAAACAACATAGAGGGCACTTGGATCTGTATTTATATCCAATAGGAAAAAGAAAACAAAAACAAAAACAAAAACGTTGTAGGAAAGTAGCTGGTAGACTAGAGTCAAGGTTTGGACTTGAATTTCCTATTCTGTCACTAAGTTATACAAGACTTAGCTAAGGTTCTGTTATTTTATTTATAATCAAAATAGTTTATAAATGCATGTTTGTCAGATGGTTTTCATCAAGTATAATGGACATTATATTAGGTAATATAAATGATTTATTATGGAATATTGACTACAAACTTATGAAGGATTTGGAAGACAAAGCAAAGACAGTGTGGGATTCAGAAATGTCTAGAAGATGGTTGTCATGTGCATAGCTAGACAAACAGAAAGTAACCAACATGGTCTCAGTTGAGTCTGATCAGATCGGTTACTGGGGATTGCTCTAGCTGTGTGACCAAGGACAATGCTACAAGAAAGAGCAATCCCTGACTTAAACAGCAGTTCTCTCTCCCAAGATCTTCTCTGAGAATTTCCTTCTCATTCATCTAAATCAGAATTTAATTAAAAACCAAATAACAAAATAAGCAGAGAAATGTAATTTGTACAATGTTAACTTCCTCTTGCTTAAAGAGGTTTTATTATGTTTTGGAGTTTAAGGACAATTGGTGAATAAACAAATATATGTACAAATATATGTATACATGTGTGTATGTTTAACATTGTCATTCATATAACTTAAAATATTTTCCTCAACAAGAACCTCTTATACTTCATAAGAACAATTCTTTATCATACTTTCATCAAAAGAAAGAAAGAATGTGAGTTCTCCAGGACATTGGTACCCATCTCAGAGCACTAAGCATTGAAGTATTTTGTCATTAGTTTGGTTACAAGAATCTTTAAATTTTCTTCTAGCTTGAGGAGTAAAATATAGAGTTGTTCACAAAATACTTATTAATCAAAATGAAAATAGCAGCTGGGGAAAGAGCTTAGTGGTTAAGGCAAAGCCATAGGACCCTGGTTCAATTCCCGAGAACCCATGTAAGCCAGATGCACAAGGGTTGCATGTGTCTGGCGATCGTTTGCAGTGGCTGGAGACCCTGGCATGCCAATTTTCTCCTTCTCTCTATCTGCCTTTTCGTCTCTGTCTGTCTATCGACTAAATAAATAAATAAATTTAAAAATGAAAATAACAGTTTAAAGAAGAAGGGGAAGAGGCTAGGGAGATGGCTCAGTAGTTAAGGCATTTGCCTGAAAAGTGAAAGGACCCAGTTTCAATCCCCAGGACCCACATAAGATGTACAATGTGGCACATGCATCTGGAGTTTATTTGCAGTGGCTAAAAGCCCTGGTGCACCCATTCTCTCTTTCTCTATATGTCCCTCTCTCTTTTTTTTTTTCTCTCTCTCTAATAAATAAATAAACAATTTTAACAAAAGAAGAAGGGGAAATGAGAAATTATTTAGTATTGGTACAAGATAGGAAATAGACCAGGCTTGGTTTCCCAAGCCAGTCTGGAACACTGGAACTCAGAAGAATGAAGCAGTAGGATCCCAGCAGGTACAATACCAGTGTAATCTAAGCAGTGAGTGTGAGGCCTGCATGGTACCATAGAGTATGGCCTTGTACAAATCAACAAAACAACAATGAAAAGAAATCTACCACAAAAGCAGCCAGTGTGCAAAGCTCTTCTATTCCTCCTCACTTTTGTAATTGGTTATAATAGTTGACAGGAGCATTTTCCCTGACAATTCTGCATCTGCTTTGTCTACCATCTCAGATATCGATGCAAATAACATGAACAAATAACCTAAAATTTCATCTTCAAAGTGTCCAGATCCTCAATATCAGTATCAGTTTCAGTACCTATTATGCCCTGTAATATTTCATTAGCATGTATGAATGATTCTCTGTGTTCTTATTTTCCAAAAATAAACTTAGGTAACCAAAACAATCTTTCTTGAAAATTGGACTTAATAAGTCCAGTCACAAACATTACCGGCTTCTCCTATTTTTTTTCTTTGGAATGAGTAAAAATATGAAATTTCCAATTCAGTGTAACTTTTTAATATCATGTGATATAAACTTTTCCTATAAAAGTACTTATTGCTTGGATTTGGCCAGTGCAAGCTTGATTCTGTGTAAAAATATCACATTATATGAGATTAATACTTGCTAAGTTTTAATGAATATACATTTTCAAAAGAATTATGAATTTAGAGTGGGCAGGAAATATAGCTCAGCAGTTAAGGCACTTGCTTGTAAAGCCAATTCCCCAGTACCCACGTAAGCCAGATGCACTAGGTGGTGCATACATCTGGAGTTAGTTTGCAGGGGCTAGAGAACTTGGTGTTCCCATTCTCTCTCTCTCTCTCTTCTCTCTCTCTCTCTCTCTCTCTCATTTTATGAAACTAATCATGAATTCCCACCAATAGAGTGGTCCTTAAATCCAACCAGGATTTGAATGTATCACCATTCAATTGTGAATTGCACAGGGTCTAAGGCTCTAAAGGAAGTTTAGGACATTTTCTCCCTTGGCAGCGTGCATCACACCTCTGGTACCAAGCCATCTGTAGGGTTTAAGCTTCCAGAGCAGATCTTGCTTGGTGTCTGTAACCTAAGCATGGGGAGTTCTTAGCAATAAGGGCTTGCTGTATTGTTATAATGTACAAATAATACCAAAGGCAATCTTTTTTAAGGGATTTTTGTGGTTTCAGTGTCCAAAATCCCCATGGGAGATGATGTATCCATGGGGATGGGATTTTTGATTTGTATTCTGTTGCTTTGTAACTTCTGGAAACAGCTTTATCCACACATGTAGCAGACCTTTGTTTAGCCATATATATTAATATTTTAAACTGCCTTGTGAAGTAGTAGGTTTTCACATAGCTTACCATCACTGTATTCAAAATTGTTAAATGTATTCAAGCATGGTGTTGTATACCTGTAGTCCCTGTACTCAAGAGGCTGGGGAACAAGATGGGCTTGAATTTGAGTCCAGCTTGGAATACATAGTGAGTTCAAGATCAACTTAGGCTACCACTATGAGACCCTCACTCAGAAAAGGCTTCAAAAGATACAAATTAAAGCAAAGAAAACAAAATATTGCAAAATATTTTATGAATAATTCTTGGCCTTTCAGCCATAAAACACAAAGTAATATTTCACTTTGAAGGATACAATATGGTCAAATCAAGATTATTAAACAGTAATTTTTTTTCTTAATTTTTATTAACATTTTCCGTGATTATAAAAAATATTCCATGGTGCTACCCTCCCTCCCCCCACTTTCCCCTTTGAAATTCCATTCTCCATCATATCCCCTCCCCATCTTAATCAGTCTCTCTTTCATTTTGATGTCATGATCTTTTCCTCCTCTTATGATGGTCTTGTGTAGGTAGTGTCAGGCACTATGAGGTCATGGATATCCAGGCCATTTTATGTCTGGAGGGATTAAACAGTAATTTTAACAAAATGCTCTCTCCCCTATTCTCTGTCTCTCTCTCTCTCACACACACACACATACAGAGATATAAATTAATGCATCTCATATACTCTTTTGCTTTGCTTTTCAGTATTATGACCAGAGCAGATATCATTTGTTTAATTGGTACCTTAGTTGCATACTTTGTAAATATTGTGTAGTGAACTTGTTCAACACTACTTAAAAGATCAAAAGTATGGTGCATAGTCTATTACTGTTTTTAAGCTGTTTTATTTATGATGATGAGTAAATAAATTGAATGTACGATTTTAGTTATTACAGACTGACGTAAGTTCACAACTGAAGTCCAACTAAGGATAGAGAGATTATGGAAAAGAATAATATATCTAGTATGTCCTTGAAGTAAAAATACAGAATCATAAATATTGCCTTATGCAGATAATAGCAAATTATCATGGCCTACATGGAATTTGTGACAAAAACATGAGGAATTAGCTGTAGCCAATTCAGTTCAATTGCTAAAAATCATTTGATAGGTAACATTTGCTGCAAATTAAATAAATATCTTTAGAAAGTATTTGAAATTAGACCACACATTTCTTCACCATTAAAGTATCCCATTGCTTATGAGGATAGGGCCACCACTGAACAGTAGAAATAGTCAGATTTTGTGGGAATGCAATAAGAATATTCTCTAAATCTTCCATGTCTTTAATTGTTGATGCATTTTCTCAAGACATTTTACATGATAATACATGTTATTATCTTGATAGGAGTTAGTGTGCTCTTCCAGATATAATATTAACATGAAGTTTAAATTAATATGTAAACTTGGACTCCTCTGTACTAAAAGTGTCAAATAGTTACATATAGAAAGAATGTGTAGTTGTTTCTGACTAAAATGAAGAATAAGTTTAAAAAGTTTCCCATCCCATAAATACAGGAGGAAATACATTCATTCTGTAAGCCACTGATAATGCTTCATCCACCAATACACATAAAAATTTTTGAACAGATGTTGGTCATTTTCCCCAGTTGCACATGTAGCACCTTCTGGCACTAGACAAGCCAACTGTCTGGGGACTGACTCTCTTCCATATTCCAGCCAGGTCACTCCATGTTCCATACCAATAGCATATGGTGTCTTGGCGGTAGGGTCTTACCAATAACCTTTGGTGGGTCATCAAGTACTCTGACAGAAATCTGTCTTCTTTTAGTAACCTTGTAGGTCTCTCTGATCACCAGCTCATTGTGAATGTTAACCACATGCCGGAACTGGTAGTTATAGGACAGAGCCAAGGAAAATAAGAAAAATATAGTAAATATAAAATAGAAAAAGAGAAGAGAGAGAAGAGGGAAGGAGAGAGGGAGAAACAGGAGAAGATTAAGGTTAATCATCACCGTACCCTCTCCTGGGCCCTGTGGTTCAGGTGTTCCCTTTAAGGACCTGATGAAGGTTCCAAAGCTTAAGGACCCAAGTTCAATTCTTCAGGTCCCATGTAAGTCAGATGCACAAGGTGGCACATAGGTCCAGAGTTCGTTTGCAGTGGCTCAAGGCCCTGGCGTACCGTTCTTCTCTCTTTCCCTCTATCTCTTCCCTCTCCCCCCCCCCTCTCTCTTTCTCTAGTCTCAAATAAAAATGAATAAACAAAATTGAAGTATGGGCTGGGGAGATTGCTCATGCATTAAAGGCACATGCTTACAAAGTCTGTTGGCCCTTGTACAATTCCCAAGTTCACATGCAAAGCCAAGTATACAAAGTGGCGTATGCCAAGTAGAGTTTGCAATGGCAAGAGGCCCTAATGTACCCATAGTTTTTCTGTCAAATAAATAAATTACACACACACCAAGGGATTGTGGAATTTTGCCTAAATTATAAAACTCATACATTTTTTGAAAGAAAATTTTTCTCTACTGTGGTAATACAAATAAGGTTTTGCTGAACTGGACAAATTTTAAAATGTAAATCAAGTAGTAATTTAGATTATTGATTCATGTCTTATTGCTTTAGTTAACAAGTACATTCTTGCAGCCTATTACAGTATTTAAGCTAACTTTGCCTGTGGTTATCAAGTTCCTCATGCAGCGCTTTCCAACATCATCTACAGCTTCACCAGTCACAGGCGTGTTTGTGAAGACAGTTGCTCCAGTCACTTCCTTAGCGAAGTGAGTTGACCATAGCGGACACATTGGAGCCTAGACCAGTGAGCCAATGAGCAAGACAGTATCATGCCATCAAGCCTCCGGCATCCCTAGCTCCCTAAACCCTCCAGGTTTCTCCTTTCCATTACTCTAGGATATGTTTCTGTCTCATCCTGTTTGGATCCATGCTTACAGAAGATTCAAAATCAAGTAAAATAGATCATAAGGTATGTGGACATTCTGGAACTGCCACAGAGTGGTCAGTCTCACACAGTACAGATTGATTCTAGCATAACTTGGATGTTTAAATTAAGTATTTTCACATTTAAGATACAGAGAAAAATTGTCCCATGTTTGTTTGCTAATATAATTTTAGAAACTAGTTTGAATGTTTTTCTTCTACTCCTTTAAAAGCCTATTAAGTTGTCATCATCACTTTTCCTCCTCTTCCTCTTCCTCCTCCTACTCATCATCTTCTTTCTTGGGATATCAAACTTTGTATATATTTAAGTCCTTTATGCTAGATGACTTAATTGTATGTGTATTTGAGGACTTTTTTTTTCTTGGATATTGTTGCTTAGACACATTTTGACACTTTGAGGTCTTGCTTTTAATACGCAGCAGCTGCACATGGAGGCATGCTCAATTTGGTACTAATTACTTTTTCTCATGAGGTCAGATTACTCTCTGCCCACCAATCTACCCACCACCCTGTGAATCAGAGTTTATTTCTGTGTGTCAAGCTGTTACCTAGTGTGTGGATGTCTGTGTGTGTGTGTCACTGTACTTTCTCTCAATCTCGTCTTTTCTCCATGCTGTCAGTCGTTCTTGCTCTTTTTCAGAGCCAGCTTGGGTTTACAAAAATTCCTGCACTGTGCACTACAGAGCAGAAATTCTTTGAAGGAATAAGATGGCAAAAATATAGCTTAGGTAATGTTTCCCATCTCTTCATCATCACTGTTCTTTCTTGCCATTGCCCACTGTTCTGAAAACTATTGTTGTATAGCATCCAGTTTTTCAATGTATACAGAAGAAAGTCAGTGATTTTATATATATATATATGTGTGTGTGTGTGTGTGTGTGTGTGTATGTGTGTGTGTGTATGCATTTATATATATGCATATATATATATACATATATATATTTCATTTTCTAAATCCAAGTACCTCTTTATCTCTGTTGTGTATATCATGTGTGTGTGTATGTGTGAGTTGTGGCATGCATATGCATGTGCAGAGAACACCCTGGACTGTCAGTTTTTATCTTCAAGCAAGGTATTTGTTGTTCCCAGCTCAGAAATATAGGCTAACTAGCCAGCTAGTGAGCTTACAAGAGTCCCTGTGAACATTCTTATGGTAGGAATGCTGAGCTTATAGACACTTGTTCTTGCATTTGGCTTTATGTGGCTTTGGGCCAGCCAATCTCCCGTCTTCCTATTTGCATGACAAATGATTTACCCACTGCATTATCTCAACAGTAAAATTTTATTAAGCTAAAGTCAATTTTTGATTGATAAGGAATCTAATAAATGCACCCATAACAAACCACTATAAAACTATGATTACTAAACCATTTTAACTTTCTATTTTCTTTTAATTAGATGTCACTTTATACACTCATAACTGTTCAAGGTCAAATTATATACTGGAAACAGTGAATAAGACTTTGAATAACCTTAAATGCCAATTAATTGACATTAGTTTCTATTAAAATCAGGAAAAAAGAATACAGTTATTGTTGCAGTCAGGTTCACAATGCTGGTAGAAATCACACACCTAGGAGCAGCTTGTGGGGAAACAAAAAGGTTTGTTTTGGCTTACATGCTCAAGGGGAAAGGAAACTCCATGATGGCAGGGTAAAACAATGGCATGAGCAGAGGGTGGATATCATCCGCTGGCCAACACAAGGTGTATAATAGCAAAAGGAGAGTGTGCCGCCAAACACGAGCAAGGGGGGAGCCGGTTATAACACCCATAAGCCTGCCCCAAACAATACACTGCAAACTGGAGGTATTAATTCCCAAAGCCTGATCAGCTGGGAACCTATCATTCAGAATGCCTAAGTTTATGGAGGACATCTGAATCAAACCACCATAGTTATGATGAGAAAATATCACAATATTTTACCTTGTTATATTTGACTTTATACCAACGAATTTATTAAATATAACTTTAAAAATATATTAATGGGGCTGGAGAGATGGCTTAGCAGTTTAGCGCTTACCTGTGAAGCCTAAGTACACCAGTTCAAGGCTCGTTTCCCTAGGACTGATGTTAGCCAAATGCACAAGGGGGCACACACGTCTGGAGTTATTTTGCAGTGGCTAGAGGACTTCGCATGCCAATTCTCTCTATCAGCCTCTTTCTCTGTCTGTTGCTCTCAAATAAATAAATAAAAATAAAATTACATATATATATATATATATATATATATATATATATATATATATCCTCAAGATGCTTATTACGTATGTCAGCACCTTGGGTAGATTCAGGCTAGGAGGCGTAGTGGGGTGGCAGGGGGGGTTAAGGGTGGGGGTGAAGGACACAAAACTGGACCCAAATGGCAATGGTACCACAAAATTCTACATCCTAAAAGACAGATTAAATGGTTGAACTTTCATCAGGCCCGTAGAGGGAACACCCGAATCACAAGGCCCTGGAGAGGTTGTGATGAAGGCTAAACTTAATCTTCTTCTTCTTCTTCTTCTTCTTCTTCTTCTTCTTCTTCTTCTTCTTCTCTCTCTCTCTCTCTCTCTCTCTCTCTCTCTCTCTCTCTGTGTGTGTCTCTCTCTCTCTCTCCCTCTTTCCTCTATCTCTTTTATATTACGTATCTTTTTCTTCCTTTTCTTCTTGGGTGCTGACCTGTAACTTCCAGTACCAGCATGTGGTTAACATCCACAATGAGCTGTTGATCAGAAAGACCTACAAGTTTTCCCAAAAGAAGACAGATTTCTGGCAGAGTAATTAATGGCCCACCAAAGGTTAGTGGTAAGACCCTATTGCTGACAACACTGTATGCTGTTTGTACAATATATGGAGTGACCTGGCTGGAATCTGGAAGAGAGTCAGTCAGTCCCAGGGCAGTTAGCTTGTCTAGTGTCAGAAGGTGCTACATGAGTAACTGGGGGAAAATGACGAACATCTGCCAAGCAACTTTTGGTCTAGGCTACTCAGCAGCAAACAACCTGACATGATGCTCATGTAAGTGCAAGAGTGGCACACAGCCATGGTGGGAATCCAACTGCTCTTTATTTGGCCATCTGATCTGCTCAGTGGAACAGAACGCAGAGGTGGACCTGGGAATCAAGTCAGAACCATATCTAAAAGTGATCCCACTCTCCATGATCAAGTTCCCACCAATCATGGGCTACAAGAGGGCCTATACCTATTAAAATCTCTCTAAAAAAAGAAAAATACAACAACAAATAAAAGTTATCCTATTTATCTGGAGCTAACTTCACTTTCCATTGGAGAATTTGTTTCTCTTTTTGAGATGGATGCAGATTCTAATGAGAGAACCAGCCAATCACGCCTCAAAAGGACCCCACCTGAAACTAAGCATAATTGGGGAAATGAGCAAGAGTGCTGCTTCCTTGGTGAACCTGGTACCAGCACAAGTATGAAGGAAATAGACACAGAGAACACTCAACTCCTACCAAGCCAGATATCCACAGACACAGGTTCCCAAGACCTCATCACTGAAGCAGACCAGAAATGAACCCAACATGTCTCAGGGAAATTTGCAGAAGAGGGGGTGGAAAAAATGTTAGAGTCACATGTTGGGTCATTATACTCAGCAACATTGCCTCTTACCCATAACTGATGGCTAACCCCACCAGTGCACGACCCATATTCCCCAATGGGAGGGTCCCTGATGAAGGGGGAGGTCAGGGAGGAGGGTAATGATGGTACCAACAGGACTGTATTCACTGTGTATATATCTAATAAAAATTAAATTAATTAATTAAAATATTATAATGGAAGAAATGGGTAAAGAAAAATATAAAGTATCTATGGAAGCTATAATGCAATCTCATATTAATCTCTTGATCTTAACTGTTTTTTTTATTTAAGATTTTCTGTGAAATTTGGCTCTGGCTCACTATCTGCTTTTCTCAGAGACAATTTATCATTTCCAAAACTCAACAGATAACCAGTATAGCATCCTGATCAGTTATGGGTTTGGATTATTCAATAATAACAATGTTGTTGTAAATATATTTACTCCAAAAACATCTTTTGTTTGGTCCTGGGAAACAAAGGCAGCATTTTTTTTTTTTTTTTCAGCTGGGGAAACTAACACTAAGCTTCACTAGTAGTGCACACCTAGTCTTAAGCTATAACAGGCCACTATTCTGAACGTTCCCATTTTGGAATAGTAGCTGTACATTTAATTTTATTGGAACTTTTTTATTATTCCAACTACCTAATTTTGTTACTGACATAGTATTTCAAACTGTAGTCTCTAGATTTCAGTCATTAATCTCAATCCTACACCTGTATCCATCTCCGTTTATTTCTTTAAATATTCAATGATCTTTCCGTATGTCTTTGTCAGTTTGCCAAACCATTCTCTCTGACATAGACAACCAAAATGACCCTAACTCTGGAATACCGCAATTACTTATCTCCTGTGGCTTAAGCCAAGAATACTGGATTCAGTCAGAGTGCATAATTCATGAGGCTGGGGCCACTGCGTTCATTGTCCACCATAGGCAGTTTGAAATTTCAATTGATGACTGAAGGCTGTGCTTAAATCTTAATGACTGTTAATATATATATATATTTTTTTTTTTTTTTCTCACAGTTACTCAAATAAGAAGATGAAAAAGCTTCCCTACTCTAAGGACTAAAATTCCACTGCATTTTTTTTTCATGTTTAAGAGACAAGCAAGGTGAGTGAAACCTTCAAATAAGAAAAAAAAAAAATCAAAATATTCTTTCTGTTGTTTAAGGCCAATGACGGCTTGGGAGGAGGATGTGTGTGTGCGTGTATAAGTATGTGTATATGTGGGCAGGGTTTGTATGAGTATCCACGGGCACACACGAGCCACAGTGTACACTTGGAGGACAGGGGATAACCATGTGATGTCTGTATCACCTTGCACCTAGATTGAGACAAGATTCCACTTGTTTTGCCTTTGTTAATATCAAGATAACTGGACAGCTCCATCTCCATTGCCACAGACCCATAGTGATTATGGAAACAAGTGCCACTGGAATTTGTGTCTTTATGTGGGTTCTCATGATCCAGGTTCTAGATATCATGCTAGTGCAGAATGCACAGCTAATTACTGACCCATTTCTCCAGTACTTTCAACCAAGATTTAAAGAACAATTAATAGGAATCTTTGTGCAGCAGGAATTACTACACACACACACACACACACACACACACACACACACACATACTCTTATTCCAGTTTCCACTTGTATATTCTTTTTAATTTTTTAGATTTTTAAAATAATTTATTTAGGCTAGGTTTGGTGGTGCATGCCTTTAATCTCAACACTAGGGACTAAGAGGGATTAGGACTGCTCTGAGTTCAAGGTCACCCTGAGACTACAGAGTGAATTCCAGGTCAGCCTGGGCTACAGTGAGACCCTATCTTGAAAAATCAAAAGAATATTTATTTTTTTAAAAGAAACACAGAGAGAGAAAGACAGAGAGAGAGAGAGAGAGAGAGAGAGAGAGAGAGAGAGAGAATGGTTATGCTAGGGCCTCCAGCCACTGCACATAATCTCCAGATGGATGTGCTTCTGGTTTATGTGGGTACTGGGGAATTGAACCTGGGTCCTTAGGCTTTGCAGGCAAGCAGCTTAACTGCTAAGCCATCACTCAGGACTATTTTTAAAAATTATTTTTATATGAATGAAATATAATAATGACTTAAAATCCTCTTTTCTACTTATTTCTCAATATTTTTGCATTTACTTGCCCTGTGCAATTCACATAATTAAAAAGAGAGTGACAAATGCAAAATGTCAAAAAACTTTCTAGATCTGTGACTATTTATGATACCTTTCTAATTTTTATTTCCTATAAAAAGAATATTACTCACTTCAACTTACTGGATATTATGATAGGGGTATTGTAGCTAAATTTAGAAAATACAAAATTGTGTTTATTTATTTTTTAAAATTTATTTATTTATTATTAATTAGTTTTGTACTCAGAGAATACAGAGAATACAGTATTTGTTACCATTGTTAGGTTCATCCATGTCCTACCCCCTCTCCCAGGCCCCTCCTTGTTGAAGTATATGGCCCATGCATTCTGGAGTTAGGGCACAGTTATGGGTAAGCTAAATGTCTCTGCATAACATGACCCAACGTGTGGCTCTGACATTCTTTCCGCCCCTCTTCGGCAAAATTTCCCTGAGCCATGTTGGGTTCATTTTTGGTCTGCTTCAGTGATGAGGTGTTGGGGGCCTCTGGGTCTCTGGATATCTGATTTGGTAGGAGTTGATTTTTCTCTGTGTTGATCTCCTTCACCCTTGTGCTGGTACTGGGTTCACCAAGAAAACAGCACCCTTGTTTGTTTGGCTAATTGTTCTTAGTTTCAGCCAGGACCCTTTTGAGGTATGATGTGGTGGCTCTCTCCTTAGTATCTACATCTATATGAAAAAGAGAAGCAGATTCTCCAGCAGACAGTAAAGTTAGCACCCAACAAATGGGATAGCCCTTACTTTTTTTTAAATTTTTTTTGTTTTTATTTATTTATTTGAGAGTGACCAACACAGAGAGAAAGAGGCAGAGAGAGAGAGAGAGAGAGAGAGAGAGAGAGGAGAGTGGGTGCACCAGGGCTGCTAGCCACTGCAAACGAACTGCAGATGCGTGCACCCCCTTGTGCATCTGGCTAACGTGGGTCCTGGGGAATTGAGCCTTGAACCGGGGTCCTTAGGCTTCACAGGCAAGTGCTTAACCACTTAGCCATCTCTCCAGCCCCCTTACTTTTTTATAGAGAAATTAATAGGTGTAGGCCCTCTTGTAGCCCACAATTGGTGGTAACTTGATAATGGAGAGAGGGCTAATGTTTGGATATGGTTCTGACTTGTTTCCCAGATCCAGCTAAGGGTCCCCTACAACTGAAGGGATCAGTTAGCCAAATCAAGAGCAGTTGGGTTCCCACAATGGCTGTGTGCCACTATTGCACTTGTGTGAGCATCACGACAGGTTATTTGCTGCTAACTAGGTTAGACCATCAGTTGCTTGGACAGATATTGGTCATTTTTCCCCAGTTGCCCATGTAGCACCTTCTGGCACTAGATGAGCTGACTGTCTGGGGACTGACTCTCTTCCAGCTACCAGCCATGCCATTCCATTCTATGTGTCAACTGCATAAGGTGTCTTCAGCAGTAGGGTCTTACCACTAACCTTTCGTGGGTCACCAAGTATCCTGACAGAAATCTGTGTTTCTTTTAGGAAACCTTGTAGGTCTCTCTGATCAAAAGCTCATTGTGCAGATAGGTCCAAGCACCTCATGGTTTAACCTACTTAGCAGTAAATAACTTGTTGTGATGCCCACACAAGTGCAATAGTGGCACACAGCCATAGTGGGGAACCAACTGCTCTGAATTTGGCTAAGTGATCTCCTCAGTGGTACTGGACCCATAGCTGGAGCTGGGAAACAAGTCAGAACCATATCCAAACATAAGCCCACTCGCCAATATCAAGCTACCATCAATCATGGGCTACAAGAGGGCCTACACCTATTAAATTCTCTATAAAAAAGTAAAGGTCATCTCTTTGTCCTGGTGATAACTTACTATCCATTGGAGAATCTGCTTCTCTTTTTCAGATAGGTGTAGATCCTAAGGAGAGAGCCACCCCATCATACCTCAAAAGGGCCCTGGCTGAAACTAAGAATAATTGGCCAAACAAGGAAGGGTGCTGTTCTCTTGGTGAACCTGGTACCAGCACAAGGGGGAAGGAGATCAGCACAGAGAAAAATCAACTCTTACCAAATCAGAGAGTCAGAGCCTCAGAGGCCCCCAACACCTCATCACTGAAGCAGACCAAAAATGAACCCAACATGGCTCAGGGAAATTTTGCACAAGAGTGGGCAGAAAGAATGTCAGAGCCACATGTTGGGTCATGATAGGCAGAGACATTTATCTTACCCATAACTGTGGGCTAACTACACAATGCATGACCCATATACCTCAACAGGGAGGGGCCAAGGCGAGGGGGTATGTCATGGATGAGCCTAATAATGGTACCAAACTGACTGTATTTGCTGAATACAAAACTAAATAATAAAGAAAAAAATGAGAAAAAAAAGCTCATTGTGGATGATAGCCACATGCTGGTACTGGGAGTTACAGGTGTGCCCACTAAGAAAAGGGAAAAAAAAGAGGACTAATATAAAATAGTTAGAGAGAAGACAGAGAGGGAGAGAGGAGAGGGAGGGAAGCTGTAGAAGATTAAGGTCAATCTTCATCATACTCTCCAGTGTCTTGTAGCTCAGGTGTTCCCTCTAAGGGCCTGGTGAAGGTTCAGCCATTTGGTCTGCCTTTTAGGATGTAGAATTTTATGGTGCTATTTCCATATGGGTATAGATTTGTGTTTCCCACCCCCTCCCTTCTCCTCCCTTCTCTCCCCACCCATCCTAATGTCTAGTACACGAGATGCTTGCTGGGTATGCAAGGCATCTTGGGTAGATTCAGGTTAGGTGGTGTAGATGAGTGAGACTATGTTGCAATTTTCTTTCTGTAATTGGGTAAGTTCACCGAGAATGATCTGTTCCAGGTTCAGCCATTTTTCCTCAAATTTCATCGTGTCATTTTTTCTTACTGCTGTATAGAATTCCATTGTGTAGATATACCATACCTTAGTTATCCATTATTCTAGTGATGGACATCTGGGTTGATTCCAGCTCTTAGCTATTAAGAACTGAGCCACTACAAACATGGTTGAGCAAATCTCTTTGGCCTGTGGTTTAAAGGTTTTAGGGTAGATGCCCAGTAAGGATATAACTGGGTCTGTTGGTATCTCTAGAGTTAGCTTTTTCAGGAGTATCCATATTGCATTCCAAAGCGGTTGTACCATCTTTCATTCCTACCAGCAGTGGATGAGTGTTGCTAATTATCCATATCCTCAACAGCATTTATTTTCATTTGATTTTTTGATGTTTGCTATCCTTACTGGGGTAAGGTGGAATTTAATAGTTGTTTTAATTTGCATTTCCCTGGTGATTAGGGATGATGAACATTTTCTTATGTGTGTGTTGGCCATTTGTATTTCTTCCTCTGTGAACTGCCTGTTCAGCTCTTTGTCCCATTTTGTGAGTGGGGTGTTTGACTTTTTACTGTTTAGGATTTTTGAGTTCTTTGTAGGTTCTAGAGATTAGGCCTCTATCAGTTGGATAACCAGCAAATATTTTCTCCCATTCTGTGGGTAATCTATTGGCTTTGCTTATTGTATGCTTGTCTGTAAAGAAACTCTTCAGCTTCATGTGATCCCATTGGTTGAGTGACTGTTAAGTTCGTGAGCTACTGGGGATTTGTTCATGAAGTCTTTTCCATTCCTATATCATGGAAAGTACTTCCCATATTTTCTACCAGTAGTAGTCAAATTTCTGGTCTTATATTGAGGTCTTTGATCCATTTGGACTAGAGTGTAGTTCATGGCGAAATATGTGGATCAAGTTTCATTTTCCTGCATATGGTTATATGTTGAACCACCCTGTGTTCCTGGGATGAATCCCACTTGATCAAGGTGGATAATGCTTTTGATGTGTTGTTGAATTTGGTTTGCGAAGATTTTGTTCAGGATCTTTGCATCTATGTTCATCAGGGAAATAGGCCAGTAGTTTTCTTTTCTTGTGGCATCTCTGCCTGGTTGTGGAATTAGGGTGATACTAGCTTCATAAAAGGAGTTGGGTAGCTTTCCCTGTTCTCCAGTTGTGTGACACAGTTTGAGGAAGATTGGTTTGAGTTCTTCCATGAAGGTTTGATGGAATTCAACTGAGAAGACATCTGGTCCTGGACTCTTCTTTTAGCATGGTTTCTTATTACTTTATCTATCTCAATGAGTGTGATAGGTTTGTTTAGGAGATTGATTAGCTCTGAGTTTAGCTTTGATAGATGGTATGTGTAGCACACAGCTTCAGGTTCACTGAGATGAAATTCCAGACCAGGCACAGTTATGGAGGAAGGGATTTATTGAAGCTTACAGATCCAGGGGAAGTCCCATAATGGCAGAAGAAACAGGCCTCCCTTCACAGGCCCAAGCAGAGAGAGAGCAGTACAAGCCTAAAGGTCAAAAGCCACAGCACACTTCAGGAACTCCAGCCAGGCACACTTTGCATAACTTTAGATTGAAATCTGAAACCCACCACCACACCTTAAGATCCACACAATGGCATTGCCTCCAGCCAGATGGCTAGAGATGCAAACTACAAACAAATAAACAACTGAATATATTGGGGGCCATCTATTCTATTTAAACCACCACATTCCTCCCCTGGCCCCCAATAGATTTATAACCATCACACATTATAAACTGTACTCAGTTCAATTTCAAAGGTCCCCACAGTCTTGACCAAATTAAGATATGAAGACCTGTAAAATCAAACAAGTTAAACATTTCTAACATATAAAGGCACAGAGTAAACATTTTCAACTGGTATAAGGCATAGCAAGGAGAGACTAAAACAATGCAAACTCAACCACCATCAAACAAACATCAAACTTCTGCTGTTCAAGTTCAATATATCCAGAGACTAACAGTCTCCAGACTTTCCAATTCCGCCCCTCCAGCTGTGCAGAGTACCCGGGGAACATTTCCATCCCAGGCCAACAGTGTGCTCTATGGTAGCCCTTGCACAGTCCTGGTATATACAAAACATCTTCAGGTCTTCATGCGAACCATGGTCCATCTTCCAAAGGCTCTTTCAGCCTATCAGAGCATCATGCCCTGCCTCATGCTGCATCTCAGCAGCAGCTCCTGGAACCATGTGCAATTCATGACCACTCTTCACATTTTCCAAAGGCTCTTTCAGCCTATCAGGGCATCAGGCCCTACCTCATGCTGCATCTCAGCAGCGGCTCCTGGAAGCATGTGCAATTCACGACCACTCCTCGCATTTTTCATGCTTCTGAAACCAATACCAGGTGTGCAGGACACAGCCATATTCTTAATTCAGGGACAAAACAAATCATAGCCTTGAAAAGCAGGTTCCTTCTCCAGTCAACTCTTTCCAAAAGTGTTTGCATTTCTATGATAGTCTTTCCTCAGGCATCCTTTCCATTGTTTTAATGTAAAGCAGTTGGACCATCTTCCTTAAGATTGCTAATGTATTTGACAATAGCAGGTTCAGAAACCTAAAACCAGTCTCAGTGCCTGTAATTTTAACTTGCTTGAGGTTTTCCAGCTTAAAATCTTAAATCTCTCAGTCCAATAACTCCAGCCAAGCACATCAGTCCATTACAAATTTAACCTTGATCAAACACTCTGGACTTGGGCAGCAGGACGTAGCCAGCCCTTATGCCAGTAGCCCGGTTCCAACAAAGTCCTCTGCAGTCTTTCCTTCCCCTTAGAAAGCTCATAAGCCTAGCCTTGAAGTTCAATGCTGTCTGCACTTAGCATTCTCAGACTCTCATCAGAATAGTCCATAAAACTTGGCTTACCACTCCAGAAGACATCTTCAGTTGCAAGCACCAAGTCCATGCCTATTCCTCCAAAACAAAGGTTCCACAAGATCAACATCCACATAGTAAGGTTCATCTCACCCCACTCCTCTGTACCAAATTCTGTAGCAGACAGCTTCAGGTTCACTGAGATGAACTTCCAGACCAGGCACAGTTATGGAGGAAGGGATTTATTGAAGCTTACAGATCCAGGGGAAGTTCCATAATCGCAGAAGAAACTGGCCTGCCTTCACAGGCCCAAGCAGAGAGAGAGCAGTACAAGCCTAAAGGTCAAAAGCCACAGCACACTTCAGGAACTCCAGCCAGGCACACTTTGCATAACTTTAGATTGAAATCTGAAACCCACCACCACACCTTAAGATCCACACAATGGCATTGCCTCCAGTCAGATGGCTAGAGATGCAAACTACAAACAAATAAACAACTGAATATATTGGGGGCCATCTATTCTATTCAAACCACCACAGTATGTATCCAGGAATTTATCCATCTCCTCCACATTGTCCAGTTTTGTGGAGTAGAGGTTTTGAAATAAGTCCCGATGATTCTCCCAATTTCACTTATGTCTGTTGTGATCTCTCATTTTTCATTTTGAATTTTGTTAATTTGAAGCATCTCTTTTTTTTGCTTGATCAAATTGGCCAGGAGTTTGTCAATCTTGTTTATTTTTTCAACGAACCAGCTCTTTGTTTTGTCAATTGCCTTAATTGTTTTCTTAGTTTCCAATTCATTAATTTCTGCTCTGATTTTAATTATTTCTTTCCTTCTGGAGCTTTTTGGGTTGGATTTTTCTTGCTTTTCCAGTGCTTTAGGTGGATGATTAGGTTACTGGTTTGGGATCTCTCTGTCTGTTATGAAGGCATTGATTGGTATGAATTTTCCCCTGAGGATCATTGTGTCCCATAAGTTTTGGTACGATGTGCTCTCATCATCATTCATTTCTAAAATTTTTGCAGTTTCATTTTTTATTTCATCCACTATCCATTTATTGTTTAAAAGTGTGCTGTTCAGTTTCCAGTTGCCATTGGGATTCTTGGTGGGTCTTTTGTTGTTAATTTCTAAAAATATAGCATTGTGATCTGATATCATACAGGGAACTCTGTCAATCTGCCTAAATATGTGGAGGCATTCTTTGTGACCCAGTATATGATCTATTTTAGAGAGTGTTCCCTGGGCCACTGAGAAGAATGTGTAGTCTGTGGATTTGGGATGGCAAGTTTTGTACGTGTCCGTTAGGTCTAAGTGATCTCTGGTTTTGTTGAGCTCAGTTGCTTCCCTGTTGAGTTTCTGTTTGGATGATCTGTCTATTACTGATAATGGTGTATTGAAGTCCCCAGCTATGATGGTGTTTGTGGTTATTTCTGTTTTATTGTCAAGTAGGTTTTAGTTTGTGAACTGTGGTGCCCCTGTGTTTGGTGCATAGAGACTTATGATTATAATATCCTCTTGATGGATCATTCCCTTGATAAGTAGGAAGTGGCCTTCTTTTATTTTTTTATTCTTTTTGTTTTGAAGTCTATTTTACCCAATATTAATATAGCGATGACTGCTTGTTTCTTATTCCCATTTGCTTGGAATATTGTTTTCCACACTTGCACCCTAAGGAGGTATCTGTCTTTAGTGGTGAGGTGGGTTTCTTGAAGATAACAGATTGAGT
This sequence comes from Dipus sagitta, assembly GCA_036346955.1. Taxonomy (NCBI): domain Eukaryota; kingdom Metazoa; phylum Chordata; class Mammalia; order Rodentia; family Dipodidae; genus Dipus; species Dipus sagitta. The sequence continues at coordinate 22,831,685 of CM070772.1, read as the reverse complement.
CGTCTAATTTTTTTAACCATCCTGTTAGCTTGTGTCTCTTGATGGGTGAATTAAGGCCATTAATACGTAGGTCTAGTCTAGTGATGGCAGCATCCACATGATTATCGGTTCTTTGTTGCTTTTCTGCAAGTTCTACCTGTAGCTTGGTCAGGGTTGCATTGCTCATTGCTTCATTTTGGTGTTCTGAGACTAATGGCTCTTTTATGTTTTGATTAGAGATGTTAATTGTAGGACTGGGTGATCTAACTGGATTTTCTTGTATTTGATTTTTCATGTTATTTCTTTTGCACTGTGGTCTGCCCATTGCAGTGTATGTGCATGTAGGTGGGTGTATCAGCCTGAGCTCAAGCACAATGGGAAGCTGAAGCTGCCTGAGGCAGTTGCTAAGCAGTCTGGGCTTTGGTTCTCACTTGCCAATGCTGCCTGACCTCCTGCCTGGCAGGTGTGCCAAAGTTGCCTGAGCTCACCCTAGGAGGACCACTGAGGCACCAACACTGAAGAAGCAGCCCAATCTCTGGTGTGGCAATGTGTTTGCACACTGGGACCTGGAAGCAGTCTGAGCTTCCCCGCAACAGAGCAATGGCAGTCAGCAGGCACTGCAGACAGGGAGGGGTTGGCACTTGAGATTGAACAAGTGACTGGCAGAGACAGCCTGAGATCACATTGGCAGTTGAAGTGGGGCTGGGCTCATGCGTGAATGTGCAGCGGCTGGAACAGTGAGTAAATGGGCCGAGCAGGCTAAATTTGCACAAGCAGGGATCATCATGGTGGGCCAGGTTTGGGGGCAAAGTGGTCAAAGGGGCCTGAGCTCCAATGGGCCAGTGGGCATAGCCTGGCCAAGGTCACTAGTGGGCAGGGGTTGCAGGGTGATCGCCCCTGTGCAGTGAGGCAAGTGGAACTATGTTGGCCTGCGAACCTTTTCCTACAGTAAGTGTTGAAGCTGGGACTGTGGGTACAGTGGCTGCTTGGGGGGAGGGGTGGACTACCCTCACTTCATGGAATCAGCGATTACCTGTTTTTTCACCTCTCTGCCATCCCACTGGCAATTGATGGGAGATTTCTCTCCCCTAAAAGACCCAGTGAACCCTTAATGTCTTGCCTTTCTTTCCCAGGGATGTGTGGTGCAGTTAGGCTGTTGCCATCTTGGCCAAAAGTCCAGCCTAAAATTGTGTTTATCTCTTGCACCCTTCTGCTCATGTTTGACTTTTAAACCCTAAAGCCACTTCTGTCTCTGAACATTGGATGGTGATAATGTGAGTTTCTTCATTCATTATCCATACAATGATTTTTTTAAAAAAAAATTGTTTATTTATTTATTTGAGAGTGACAGACAGAGAGAGAAAGAGGCAGAGAGAGAGAGAGAGAGAGAGAGAGAGAGGGAGAATGGGTGCACCAGGGCCTCCAGCCACTGCAAATGAACTCCAGATGTGTGTGCCCGCTTGTGCATCTGGCTAACATGGGTCCTGGGGAATAGAGCCTCGGACTGGGGTCCTTAGGACTCACAGGCAAGGGCTTAACTGCTAAGCCATCTCTCCAGTCCCCCATACAATGATTTTCATGATTGTTTCCCTTACCCTGAAGTCACTCATTGTTGTAATGCCTACTCTATGTTGGCATTTAGGAAGTGCCAAAAAAATAAAACAAAAGCCTGTTTTAATGAATCCCCATACTGACTTTATCTGATCCCATGTATTTTCTACGAAAGGGAGAAATAGGAGGTGAAAGAGAAGAAAGAAAGGAATAATGGAAGCAAGAAAGAGGGTTAGAATTTTTTTGTTGTTGTTCTACCTATTTTATAGAATGCTTACCTCATTCACAGTTACAGAAACTGGAGTGTTAGGCCTCTATAACCCCAACCACCTCTGTCATTACAGCAAAAGCCCATAAATTACCAAGTCCCCTATTCTAGCTCCTAACTATGTTATGTACATCCACTTCTCCATATACCACCTGGCATTTGCTTTTTCTTCAACATTACAATATTTCACTTAGATTCCCACATGAACTTCAGACTCTTCTAAGTGCTGCTTTTCTGCTATGTCACAATATATAATTCTTAGTGAAGACACAAAATGGTTCCAAAATGCAAATATCTCCATTAAATTTGTCTATCTAATAGAATTTAAGGTCTTCTGTTAACCTCAGGAAAAAGTCCAACTGCTTTAGTGTGCCAGATATAAACAACCCTTTATAAACTTCCCCATGCTTATGTTCCCAGGTTTTTACAGACCACTATTACTTTGTGTTAAAATTATAGAGACTTTCTTCCCGCTCCACAAATGTGTCATCCTTTGTCTTCACTCCAGTGACTATCTGTGCTACTCTCTCTAGCAATAACTCTCTTTCATTCTTTGATTTCCATCACACATTTCTCTTGTCCTTGAGCATCTCTGAGATACCATTGTAGATGTTATAGTCATGCCCTTTTAAGGAATACACTTTTGTGTTGTAAATGATGACAGTATGAGGTTTTACTATTTTCTTGCTTTATGTGCTGCATGTATATCACTAAAATGAGAATATAATGTATAATTCTAATTTTAACAACTGACTAAATGCTATATATCTAATAAACATGGATAAATGCCTTTTTTATAAAAAAAGATAAAGAATCATTAAAAAGCTCTTCCACCAAATATTATCTCTAAATATACTTAAATAGTATAGCAATACTCCTAGTGGGTAAAACTTAATAAAAAAATGTTCAGCTAGCATAGACAAACAATGCTTAATATCATTTAAACCTACATCACTTTAAGTCTTCTGTATACCTTGATATGTTCTATTCCCCTATGTGATTTCACACTAAGTCTAATAAGTTATTATACTAAGATCATAGTCATCAAAAAAGAAATCTAAACTCTGTGGATATTGTTTACATTTCATCTTCAATTAGTGTATGGATATAATGATTTAAATAAAAATGTGGTATTTTTATATTAAAATTTTTAACATTTACAATGAAAAATGTATGCATAGCTTGAAAAATAAAATATTAAAGCCAAATCAATGATTGGATCACACAGAAACAACAATGGTTTTGCCATCTTTTATTTGCCAACAAAAGTATTAGATCCGTATAACATAGATAGTTATCACACATTAAAATAACTTCCCGGGCTGGAGAGATGGTTTAGCGGTTAATCGCTTGCCTGTGAAGCCTAAGGACCCTGGTTCGAGGCTTGATTCTCCAGGACCCACGTTAGCCAGATGCACAAGGGGGCGCACGCGTCTGGAGTTCGTTTGCAGTGGCTGGAAGCCCTGGCGCGCCCGTTCTCTCTCTTTCTCTCTATCTGCCTCTTCCTCTCTCTGTCACTCTCAAATAAATAAATAAAAATGAACAAAAAAATATTTAAAAAAAAATAACTTCCCAATGTGGCATACATAAGTCAGTATCCCTTCATGTTATTCTCTTGAAGACTGAACCTACACCGTGGATCCAAATTTACCTCTCTGTACTATTTTTTTTTTCAAGTCCACTTACTGATTGTGTTTATTATATTAGAGAACTCATCTACAATTTTTTGGAAGTTAGAAGCTTGACCTTCACAGCTGATTTGCACCTTACTCTCACACTGACAAGATAATTAGCATGAAATTTTTGATTTTATCTTCATAATATCTCAGTGGTGAATTTCACAGAGGATAGGCATGGAAAATCCTTTGATAATTACTTCAATGTTATTAAAATGACATGCTTAGATTTCACATATTTTAAAATAATAAATGTGGTAGGACGCCCTCACATCATTCTCTGGATTGATACAGAGGAAGAACGTATAATACAGAAGCTTGGAGATTGTTTTCCAGTAGACTGCATGCAAATGGATACTTGATGTAAGTCCTATACAGTAGGGCTTTACAGTTGATCTGAAAATTTCTGCAAAGTGCTTTCTGCATATAACCTTGGCAATGTATTTGATACCTCTTTTTAGAGAAGCTAAAGGATCTTTTGGGATAGAATCCTCTAACTGCCACTACCCCCCCCCTCCCAAATCTGTTGAGGGCATAGCCTAGGTGTTCACCTTAAGGGTAATAAGTCTACTGTATAGTTTAAGCCATTGTTTTAGCTAATTTTCCTGCAGACTATATTTCTAGGCCTTTCTTTTATCATCAGTGCTTCTGGAGAGACTACATTCCTTATGTCTACCTGGTATAGTAGATGGTGTCTATGCAGTAGAGTCACCCACATTTCTTTTCGTCCATCCCCTGTTCATCAACTGTCTTCTATCATTCCCTACTCCTGTCCTTTACTTATTTCTTTTCCACATAGAATTAGTACATATCTTCTTGATATTTTCTAAAGTACAAGTAGACAGAAGGTCACACAGTGTCATTAATTTTCACTTCAATCCAAGATGCAAATGAATCTAGTCATACAATTTGTATTTAACATAACATACAATGGCTGTATTTGTGGGTTTCAAACTGAGTTGAAAATATGTGAAATGTTTAGAAATATGAGAAATCCATAAGTGGAATAATTATATTCAGCTAGTGAAAATAATGTGAAGCCAAATTGAATGACATGTTGTAGGTCATTGAAGGGCCTTACAACTAATTAAAGAAATGAGCATGTTTCAATTTCATCTATTCTCAAATTGAATTTTTCACAACTCATAGAATTCACATTTACTTCACCATACAGTCTGGGAAGCTCTAACTCTATGTGAAGACTCAAGAGCAAAAACCATATTTTCTCTGCTGTGGCCAAAGTTTCCATCCAGTTAATAGAAGATCAACAAGTATTTCATGCAAATCCTGTCAGAGGAGGTATGATGTTTAAGTATAAAACAATGAAATTGTCATTAAACTTTTAAAAGTAAATATCTGCTATGTGCCTTACTTTCCAATATTCTCTCAAGGAAACCTACTTATACATATTAAAAATGTCAAAATACAAATTGAAAATGTCAAAAAATCATAATAGCTTGAAATGATGTAAGAAACTGAGCTATGTATTTTCCTAATGTTTTCACATTTTCTAGTATAGTATACTGGATACTGAATTTCTAATATTTTACTTGTTTTTCTATATAATTCCAACTGTGTAGCTGCAATTGATTATATTATGAAATTCAAGTGCATATGAATATAATTTATAAGTAAGAATAATAAATGCATAATTTTTACCATATTTGCACTTACATTTGAAATCAGATTCTGGATTTACTTTTAATAAAATATTAATTGCAGTCTCAATTTACCTTATTTGAAATGATTCATAATATGAATTTATAACAGTAGCTATAAAATAGTAATCTTGATTATGTTATTATAAAAAGAGGTATACACATCAGTGATTTTGTGCTATATATATAAAGAGGTGCTTTTGAAACACATATGTGCTTTTGGAGATATTTAGCTGAATAAGTTGTAACCTATACTAAGCTCAATTGAGAGCTATCTTAAATCAATGAACTATATCTGAAACTCATTTCAAGTAAAGACTTGTTAACAGATGATGACTTGAGAATAAAACTAAAACAAATATCCCTCATCAGGAGACAAGTAAACAGTAGATTAAGCAATCCTGACACATATGAAAACTCATCCTGATGAGCATTAAAAGGATGAACACAGTGAGTTTTAATTCCCTAAGGTTTACTTGTTTCCTTAAGGATTGACATCTTTAAATCTTCCATTGTACTAGCTAAAGCTACTTAATACCCATCTCTATTTTGCTATAGAAATTTTCAGGGGCTAGAGAGATGGCTCAGTGGTTAAATGTGCTTTGTTGAAAAGCCTGATGGCCTGAGGCCAATTCTCCAGAACCAACATAAAGCCAGATACATTGGCAGGAGGCCCTGACACACCCATTTATTTTCTCTCTTTTTAAATAAATAATTTTCACTTCAATTTTTTTTGTTCTTAATAATATGGTTAAGTATTATACAATTTGTTAGAATTTTGACTATCATCTAATAGTCTATTACTTTCCTATAGAGTATACATATAATGTACATGCAACATGCACTTCTTTTATTGTGGAAGAATAAAGTGTGTAAGACAGCATGTTTTTGAGACTTATAGAACCAAGTTGCTTTGATGTAAAATACTCCCAGTAACTGACTTGAGACCCCATGCCACCTTCACACCTACACCTGTCAAAGTTTCAACACATCCCAAAATTGCCCAGAGCAAAGTAACTGAGCACTCTTGACTGCCTTCCCTTGCAACAGAGCTGGCCATTTTGGGAAGAAGTCCTATCAAGGCAGCTCATCCAGGAAGAAGAGAATATTTATTCAAAAGCAAAATACCTAAGTGACTCCCTGTTGTATATGTGATTTATACTTTTTCACTTAGCAGCTTGTACATGGTCCTACAATGTATTTCTTTCTTCTTCAGAGACTGAGTCAGGTTGTGTCTTACAGTACTGACAGTGGTGTCAGTGATTCAGCACATCTGCCTCTCACCGGTGCTCATGTCTAGGGCAGGCACATCAAACAATGCCAAGACCAACAAAGCCCTTCCTTGATCGTTCCATGGTAAACCTCACTGTGATCCCTTCCAATTCATTACCTGTATAGTTCTTAGTATGTATCTTAACACCTGCTTTAGCACAATCAAATGACACAGTCGTATGTCATCAGTGAGCCCAACACTTTTACTTCATCTGCAGTCACATCAGTCCTGCACAGGATGCCTCCTTTCCATGGTGTGTTGGCTATGGTGGGTCCACTAGTCTTCATTGTCCTCCCAGAAGCCATAGCCATTCTGGATAGGGAAAGAGATGCTCAGCACTTGTTTGCAGGACTCGATGATCCTTAGGATGACCTACACCTTTTTCAGCTTCTGCTCTTCACTTTTCTGGGTTCACAGGCCCTCCACCCACTTGTCCTCCATGATGCTGGGGCAGTGGTTGAAGAAGCCCCCTGCAGTCTTGAAGAATTACAATCCTGCTCATAGTCCATGGCCACCTCGTTGTACTGGAGGCAGGCAGGTAGCACAAGCTCAGATCACATGGAAGCAGCTGCAGCAGTAGTGATGGGCTAGTTCAGGTGCCCAGCAGGACAGCCCAGAGCTTCACCCAGACAGTGGAACATGGCCAGTGGCAGAAGAGAGAGAGGCAGGAGGGCCTCAGAAGTGTACTCAGAGGCCAGGAACTAAAGAAGTGAAACCATATTTTTATTGTTTAAATATTTATTTATTTATTTATTTTTGGTTTTTCAAGGTAGGGTCTCACTCTAGCCCAGGCTGACTTGGAATGCACTATGTAGTTCCAGGGTGGCCTTGAACTCACAGCAATCCTTCTACCTCAAACCTCCTGAGTGCTGGGATTAAAGACATGCATCACCACTCCCAGCTATGTTTTTAATTCTAGTTTCATTTTGTTTTGTTGTATTTTTTTTTTTTTTTTTTGATCTAGGGTCTTGCTCTAGCCCAGGCTGACCTGGAATTCACTATGTAGTCTCTAGGTGGCCTCAAACTCACAGTGATCCTCCTACATCTGCAATCCCAAGTGCTGGGATTAGAGGTGTGCACCACCACACCCAGCCTGGAACCATACTTTTTAATGTTTTCTGCCACTTCTGTACTTTGGAAAAATAAATTGCATATTATTCAAAATATGATGAAACCCTTACCAAGTACTTTTTAGATTCATTTACATTTAAACTTCAATTTAAATGTAAATGAATAATTTTAATAAATATGTAAATGCAGTGACATAAGACACAGTGTGTACATAAATGCAACAAGGACCAGTTATGTTTTTTTGTCTTTTCACTATAATCACTTGTTTTTAATCAAGTAGAAACTTTGTATGGATACAGCTATAGCATTTGTTGGTACCATTATTTCCCTCCTCCCTACCCACATTGCATTGAGGGTCCTCCTCACTGGGGTTACTGGTACTCACAGTGGGGTTGTGGTTTGTGAGTTTTGAGAGCAGCAGTCAGTCATTGTGGGAAGTGGGGTGTCAATGTCTCTGGATGTACCTTCCCACCCTGTGACCCTAATAATCTTTCCCTCCCTGAACCACAAAATTTCCTGAGCTGTGGTGGGTGTATTTTAAGTGTACTTTAGTGTTGAGTTCTTAGCAGTTTCGGGGTTCTGCTTTGGTTTAGTTTGAGTAACCTCAGTGTCCGTCTCCATCACCCTGGTGAAGGAGGTCAGAATTACGGCATATAATTATGGAATTATGGCACTCTTGCTCTGTGGTTCCACTTGGACCGGGGCTGACATGTGAGCTGTGGTTCCCCTCCTGCCAGGGAGTCAGCTACCTTTCTTGTCCTGTTGATAGATTTTGTTTGTCCTCGGTTCTCACTGCCTTCTGAGAAAGAAAATTAGATTCTCCAACATATAGTAAGATTTGCATAGGATAAAAAGGGAAAGCATTGTTTATGTAGACAGGTTTTGATGCGTGTAAACTCTCTTTGGGCCAAAAATTAGTGAAAGCTTCTCCTTGTAGTTCATAATATTGGACTCCATAGGATTTTGACTTAGTTCCCGGTTCCAGCTATGGGTTCCTTTCTACTGAGTGGATCTCTTAACCAATCAGAAAGCTGTTGGTTATCCGCCTAGGCTGGGTACCATTACTGCACAGACAAGTCCATCCTGTCAGTCTGGTTGCTATCATATAACAGGGTCTGCTGCTAGCACACCACATCTTTGGCCATTTTTCCCCAACAGTTTCTAACACTATACTGGCTAACCACCTGGGAACTGGCTTCCTTACAGATTCCAGGCAGACCTCTCAATGTTCTTTTGACATCATGTAGTAGTGTCTTCATCAAAAGGCCTCCTTACATTCTACCTCGGGTAGGTAATCAAAGGGTTTGACAGAAGCCTGTCATGTTTGGGGGACCTTGTAAAGTCTCTCCAATTTACAGCTCAGTGGGTGTTTTGAATGATTTCTAATACTAGGGGTTACAAACCAAAGCCTAATTTTTGAGTAATAGGCCTCATCCCACCCTCTCTAGGGCCTTTCTTTCCTGGCAATCCCTACATACTCCTGTTGAGGGTTGTATCATTTAGTCTTCTATCCAGGAGAAGGTTTCTATGGTACCAATTCATTTTGGACTTAGTTTTGAGTGTATCTCCCCCTACCCTTTCTTTCCTTTCCACCCAGCCGTTTCCATCTCTATTATTTGTCCCTCAATTGCCTGTCAGTTATATCTACAACTTAAGCTGTTTCAGATTAGGAACCAGAGATGTGGGAGGACATGCAGTGTTTATCTTTCTGTGCTTGTGTGAGTTTGTTTCGTATGATCTGTTCCAAGTCTCAAGTCGGTTCATTTTCCTGCAAATTTATTATATCATTTTTTCCTTACTGCTGAGTAGAATTCTATTGTTCATATGTCCCACATCTTCATAATACAGTCATCCATCACATGGTGAGTATTAGAGTTGATTCAAGTTCTCAATTACTGTGAATTGAGCAGCAACAAATATGGTCGAGAAAATATCTTTGCAATGAAGAGTGAGCCCTTTAGAGTAGATGCCCACTAGAGGAATAGCTAGGTCAGTGGGTAGCTAGCTCTATTTTCATTTTCTTCAGAGGTTTCCATATTGACTTTCATAGTGGTTGTGCAAGTTTGCACTCCCCCCAGCAGTGAATGAAGGTTCCTCTTTACTCACAACCTTGTCAACATTTATTGCCATTTGATTTTTTAATGATTTCCATCCTGACTGGAGTAAGGTAGACTCTCATAGTTGTTTTAATTTGCATTACCCTGATGGTTTAGGATGTTGACTATTTTCTTAAGGGGGTATTAGCCATTTGTATATCTTCTTTTGAGAATTCCCTGTTTAGTTCTTTTCCCCATTTTTTGAGTGGATTTTTTTTGAATTTTTATTGGTGAGTTTTTTTTTTGTTCTTTATATACTATAGATATTAAGCTTTTATCATGGTGTACCTAGTGAAAAAAAATTTCCATTGTATGGGTAGTCTTGGTTCTGTTTATGTTAAGTTTTTCTGTACAAAAGTTTTTGAACTTCATGAGATCTCACTGATTGAGTGATTGTTTACTTTCTTGTACTACTGGGGTATTGTTCAAGAAGCATTTCTTCCTATATCACGGAGAGTTCTGCCTATTTTATCTTCCAGTCATTTAAGAGTTTCAGGAATTATATTGAGGTCATTAATCCATTTTGAATTGACTTTCACACATGGTGAGAGGAGCAAGCCTAGTTTCATTTTTCTACATGTGGTTGTCCAATTTCTCCAGCACCAATTTCTGTAGTGTTTGTTATGGGCTCCTTTATGAAAGATCAAAGCTCCATAGAAACTGTTGGAGAGCATTCCCTGTTCTCCAATTATGTGAAAAAGCTTGAGAAAATGTGATTTCAGTTTTTCAATGAAGATTTTGTAGAATTTGGCTTAGAATCCATGTAGTCCCTAACTTTTCCTTTAGGGAGCTTTTTTTTTTTTTTAATGCTTTAAGTTCCAAATGCATGTAATAGCTTTGTTTTGAAGATTTATTTGCATTGAAGTTCATTTTGGTGGGTGGTATGTGTCTAGCAATTCATCCATTTCTTCTAGGTTATCAAATTTTATGAAGTAGAGGTTTAGAAAATATGTCTTTATGATTCTTCAAATTTCATTGATATCTGTTGTGTCCTATACATTTTCATTGCTACTTTGATAATTGTATCTTCTCTTTTATAAATTTGATTGAATTGGCCAGGGCTTTATCAATTTGATTTATTATTTTCAAAGAGTGGGCTCTTGGATTCATAGATTTTCTTAATTGTTTTCTTAGATTACTAATTTATTAATTTCTGCTCTGATCTTAATCATTTCTTTCCATGTAGAAATCTTAGGGTTGGATTGTTCTTGTTTCTCTAATGCCTTTAGGTGGATAGATTATTAATCTGAGATCTCTTTGTCTTTATTATGAAGGCATTTATGCCTATAATGTTTTACCTTAACACTGCCTTGATTGAGTCCCATAAGTTTTGGTATATGGTATTTATGATATAATTCTTATCTGGAAATTTTACATTTTCCTTTTGGATTTCTTCCATGACCCATTCATTATTTAATACTATGCTTTTCAGTCTCTGGGAGCAGGTATAATTTATGCCATTTCTCTTGTTGTTAATTTCTAGCTTTAAGCACTGTGGTCTGATATGATGCTGGAAGTTACTTCAATTTTCCTGAAGTTATGAAGCCATGTTTTGTGCCCTAATATATGATCTATTTTGGAGAACATTCTGTGGTCTGCTGAGAAGAGTGTGTTCTGCAGAATTGGAGTTGAATATTCTGTAGATACCTGTTATGTCTAGTTGGTCTATTGTATTTGTAAGCTGTATTATTTTCCTTTTGAATTTCTGCTTGGATGCTCTGTCTATTGATGATAGTGAGGTATTGAAGTCCCCTACTGTGATGATATTGGGATTTATTTCTAGTTTGTTATCAAGTAGGTTTTATTTTAAATATTTTTTTGTTATTTTTATTTATTTATTTGAGAGCAACAGAGAGAAAGAGGCAGATAGAGAGAGGGAGAGAGAATGGGCGCGCCAGAGCCTCCAGCCACTGCAAATGAACTCCAGACGCGTGCGCCCCCTTGTGCATCTGGCTAACGTGGGTCCTGGGGAGTCGAGCCTCGAACCAGGGTCCTTAGGCTTCACAGGCAAATGCTTAACCGCTAAGCCATCTCTCCAGCCCAGGTTTTATTTTATAAAATGGTTTGCACCTGTATTTAGTGCATAGAGGTTTATGATTGTGATGTCCTTTTCTTGAATCATTCCCTTGATGAGTAAAAATGACCTCCTGCTCAGTGTAGTGGCACAGATTTAATCCCAGCACTCAAAATCCAGAGGTAAGAAGAAGGTCTCCATGATATAGAGGGCACTCTGGGACTATATCGTGAATTCCAAGTCAGCTTTTACAAAAGCCTGTCTGGTTTGGGGGACCTCCTAGATCTCTCCAATTAACAGCTCATTGTGGATTATGATTGGTTTCTGGCACTTGGAATTATAAGATGGAGCCAAATGTTTAGGGTTAGGCTTCATCCCATTCTCTCAAGAGCCCGACTTACTTGGCAATCCCTGCATACTCTTGAGGGTTGTATCATTTAGTCTGCTACAGAAGAGAAAGGCTTCTACGGATTAAAATAGTTTTAGATTCAGTTTTCTATGTATTTTCCCCACTCTCCCATTTCCTTTCCCAACAAACACCCATCTGACCCTCAAGTTGCTTGGCAGGTATGCCTGCAACTAAAGCTCTACCAGGTTATTAACCACACTTGAGGGAAATCAGACAGCATTTCTCTTTCTGTGCTTGTGTGAATTCACTTATTATGAGTCGATTCCAGTTGTTAGCTATTGTGAATTGAGCAGCTATAAGCATGTTTGAGAAAATATCTGCAGTGAAGAGTGGAGTATTTATAGGAGATGTCCAATGGCAGAATAGCTGGGTCAGTTGGTAGCCCTATTTTTATTTTGTTCAGGAGTCTCCATATTAGTTTCCACATTGGTTGTGTGTGTAAGTTTGTACTCCAACCAGCAGTGAATGAGGGCTGATTATTCCCCATATCCTCACCAACATTTATTGTGCCATTGAGTTTCAATGATTGCCATTCATACTGGAGCAAGGTGGAATCTCATAGATGTTTCAGTTTGAATTTCCCTGAAAGTAAAAAATGTTGAACATGTTTGTGAGTACCAGCCATTTGTATTTTATCCAATGAAAACTCATTGCTCAGTTATCTGCATAATTTTTGGAGTGGATTGTTTGTGTTTTTTATTGTTTAGTTTTTTTTTTTTTTGAATTATTTGTAGATTCTAGATATTAGGCTTCTGTCAGTGGTATCGCTGGTGAAGATTTTCTCCCATTCTGTGGGTAGTCTCTGTTTGTGGTATGTATGTCTGTACAAAAGCTTTTAAGCTTCATTGGATCCCACTGTTTGAGAGATTTTTAAAAATTTTATTTACTTATTTTGTGTGTCTGTGTGTAAGAGAGAGAAAGAGAGAGAGAGAGACAGACAGACAGACAGAATGGGAGTGCCAGGGCCTCTACAAATGAACTCCAGATGCACATGCCACCTTGCAGCATCTGGTTTACATGGGTACTGGGAATTGAAACTGGGTGCTTAGGCCTTTGCAGGTAAATACCTTAAGTATTAAGCTATCTCTTTAGCCCTGGCTGATTGTTTAATTTCCTGTACTACTGTGTTATTATTCAGAAAGTCTTACCCCATTATATCATTGACAGTCCCTCCTATTTTTTCTTATAGGCAATTAAGAGTTTCAGGTCTTATGTTGAGGTCTTTGATCCATTTGGAGTTGATATTTTGTGCATGGTGACAGGAATGAGTCTAGTTTCGTTTTCAACATGTGACTATACAATTTCTACAGCACCATATATTGAAGATGGAGTAATATCTTCAGTAAACATTGTTGGCTCCTTTGTCAAAGATCAAGTAGCTGTGATTATTTGACTTAAGGTTCAGATCTTCAATTATGTTTCATTGATCTATCTGTCTGTTTTTATGCCAGTATCATGCTGTTTTTGTTAATATTTTAGTATAGCTTTAGATTAGGAATGGTGATACCTACAATGCTTTTTTTCTTCATTTGCTTTTTTTTTTTTGATTAGGATATTTTATGATATTTGAGGCCTTTTGCCATCCCATATCAATTTTGAGATTAACTTTTTTATTTTTTTTGGTATATTTTATTCATTATTTCAGAGAGAGAGAGAGAAAGAGAGAGAGAGAATGGGCATGCCAGGGCCTCCAGCCACTGCAGATGAACTCCAGATGCATGTGGCACTTTGTGCATCTGGCTTACGTGGGTCTGGGAGAGTCAAACTGGCTTCCTTTGGCTTCACAGGCAAATGCCTTAACTGCTAAACAATCTCTCCAGCCCAAGATTACCATTTTCTATCTCTTTGAAGAATGATACTGAGATTTGTATTGGTATTGTGTTGAATATGTAAATTGATTTTGGTAGGATTGCCATTTTCACAATGTTAATCCTACCTATCCAGGGACATGGAAGTTCTTTCCATCTTCTCATGTCTTCCTCATTTTTATTTTTGATTTTATATTTTCCAGTATACATGTCTTTCACCTCCTTGGTTAGTGCTAGTCCAAGCTATTTGACATGTTTTTGGCTATTGGAAATTGGACAGCCTCGCTGATTTCTTTCTACATTTGTCTCTTATGTAACGGACTTTTGTATGTTGATTTTATATCTTGTCACCTGCAGAAGCAATTTATCACCTCTAGAAGTCTTAATGTAGAGTTTTTCAGATCCCCTATGTGTAAGATCACTTCATCTGCACATAGGGCTAGTTTCACTTCTTCCTTGCTAATTTGTATCCATTTATATCTTTCTGCTGTCTTATTGCTGGGGCTATGATTTCCAGTACTATATTGAAGAGCAGTGCTGAGAGTGGACACTAATGTCTTGTTCCTGATCTTAATGGGAACTCTTTGAGTCTTTCTGCATTAAGAATAATTTGGGTTTTAGATGCTTTTTGTATAGCCTTCATTAAGTTGATATATAAACCCTTCATGCCTATTCTCTCCAGTGTTTTGATCATGAAGTGATGTTGTGTTTTGTAGAAGGTCTAACTTTCATCTGTTGAGATGATCATTTGGTTCATGTGTTTAAATTTTATTTGGTGTATTACAGTAATAGATTTCTGTATGGTGAACCATCCTTTCCTCCCTAAGATTAAACCTGCTTGGCCAAGTTGGATAGTGCTTTGTATGTGTTATTTAGTTCAGTTTGTGAGTCTTTCTTTTTTTTTCAGGATCTTTGCATCCATGTTCATCATGGATACAGATTTATAGTTTTCTTTTCTTGTTTGTTCTATCTCTGATTTTGGTATTTGTCTAATGCTAATTACATAGAAGGAATTTTGGAAGATTCCCTGTTCTTGATTATGTTAAATAGCTTGAGAAAAGAGGATTCACTTCTTCAAAGAAGGTTTGGTACAAATCAGCTGAGAATCCATCATGTACTGGACTTTTTCTTTTGTGGAGGTTTTTGATTACATTTTCAATCTTTATGGATGTAAAGGGTTTAAGAAGTCTATCTTCAGCCAGGCATGGTGGCACACACCTTTAATCCTAGCACTTGGGAGGCAGAGGTTGGAGATTGTCCGTGAGTTCAAGGCCACCCTAAGACTATAGTTAGCTTGAGCTAGAATGAGACCCTACCTCAAAAAAAAAAAAAAAAGAAAGAAAGAAAAGAAAAAGAAAGAAAGAAAGAAAAGAAAGAAATCTATCTTCATTGAACTTAGTTTTGGTATATGTTTTGTGTCTTGAAATTTGTCCATTTCTTCTATGTTATCTATGGTTGTGTTGAGCTCTGTTATTTCCCTGTTAATTTTCTGCTTGGATGATCTGTACACCAATGATTGTGAGGTATGGATAACCCTTACTATGATGGTATTGGGATTTATTTCTGATTTTGTTGTCAAGTAGTGTTTGCTTTATAAAACATGGTATAATTGTGTTTGATGCATATTGATTTATGGTTGTGATATCCTCTTGTTAGATCATTCCCTATATGAGTAAAAAGTTGCTTTCTTCTTCCTTTTTAATTACTTTTGGTTTGAAACCTATTTTTTCAGATATTAGTAGAGCCACATCTGCTTATTTCTTCTTTCTATTTCCTTGGAAAATCATTTCCTATCTTTTCACCCTGAGGTGGTGTCCATTTTTTTTGTTTGTTTGTTTTTGTTGTTTTTGTTTTGCAAAGTACGGTATCACTCCAATCACTCTAATTCAGGCTGACCTGGAATTCATTATGTAGTCTCAGTGTGGCATTGAACTCATGGTGATCCTCATACCTCTGCCTCCCAAGTGATTGGATTAAAGGCATGCACCACCACACCTGGCTGATGTATGTGTCTATCTTGAATGGTGAAATGAGTTTTTGGAAATGGGTTTATTGAAGGCAGAAAACTAAAGGGTCCATTTTACTGATTCACCTGTTACATCTTTTTTTTTTTTTCTTTTTTGAGGTAGGGTCTTGCTCTAGTCTAGACTGACACGGAATTCACTATGTAGTCTCAGCATGGCCTGAAACTCACACTCACAGCAATCGTCCTATCTCTGCCCCCTAAATGCTGGGATGAAAGGGGTGAGCCACCACCATGCCCTGCACAATTTATGTCTTTTTATGGGTTAGTTAAGTCCCTTAATATTGAAGGTGATATAGTTTTGATTTAATCCCTGCCATATTCAAGGGTTTGTGGGGTTTGGTGCTTTGAACATTTTCTGCCTGCCCTGGTTTTGGTTACTATGATCATCCTCTTGTACGCTCTTGAGGTTGGCTGTTTGAATCATCTGTGTACAATATTTTCTAATGTATTTTCTGTTAGGCTTTCTGTTCATTATAATCATTGGCTTTGCACATGGAAAGTTTTCCTTTTTATATCTATTGTGAGGTATACTTTCACTGGGTATAGTAGTTAGGATAGGAAGCCATAGGATTTTGTGTTTTGAATTATTCCATTGCATTCCCATCTGGCTTTCATGATTTCCCTTGAAAAAATCTGAAGTAACTCTGAAGGGATTGCTGTTATATGTAATAAGTTGTTCCTCTCTTGCTGCTTTTAGCACTTTCTTTGTTTTCATTATTTACATTTTTTTACTATGATATTCCTTGGAGAGTTATTTCTTTGGTCCTGTCTGTTGGTGTTTTGTAAGCTTCTTGTGTCTGCATGGGCCTCTCTTTTATAAAAGTGGGAAGTTTTTCTCCAATATTTTTTAAATACATTCTCTATGCCTCTGGCCTGGATTTTTTCCCCTTCTGGAATACCCATGATCAGGATGTTTGGTAATTTTATGGTATTCCACAGTTCCATCATATTCTGTTCACATGATTTTTTGAACTTTGAACTTAGAAAAGGTTTTGGACTCGTGATAAATTTCTTCTTTCTTTTCTTCCTCTTCACGTGTTCTAATCTCAGATTATTGACTCTGTTAGTAAGGGGTTCTAGCAAGGTTTTCAAAAGCTCTTTTTTATTTTGTTTTCTTTTTTTCTTTTTCTTTGTGTGTGTGTGTGTGTGTGTGTGTTTCTTGTCCATCTCTTTTTTGAGGTCCCATCTTTGGTTGAGGTCTGATTTTCTTGATACTTCCTAGAAATCATTCTTGTATTTGATCTTGTCTCCACTAAGATTAATGAGCTGGTTATTGAGAGCTGTTTGTTTAGTCATCTTCAATTTGTTTAGCTTTCACTTGAGGTCCCTCTGATTTTCTTCAATTTAGTTAAGCCAAGTGATAAAAACCTGACTGCTGTAAGATACAATTCTGATCAATTTCATTTATCCGATTGTTGGGGTATTGATGAATTGCTTCCAGTTCAGCAATTTTCCTGGTCAGAGTCACATAACTTATTGTGTTTCCACTTTGTTGTTTTCTTTTGAGGCTTCCATTGTGGGACTAGGCATCCTTGATGGAGATTTCTTAGTTTTCTGTTTTTTTTTTTTTCTTCTCTTCATTATAGTCTACCAATCTCAGGATAAAAGTCTTATTTTATTAAGTGGAAGCAAATATTTGTCCTTGTAAGATGTTTACTGAGTTTACTGATTTATGTTTGAATCAAATTGGATTTGGTTGGGTTATAACCATGGATGTGCAGGTTGTAGAGGTTTCACATGCAACAGGGATATCTGGGGAGCTGGCTGGTAGGGAATGGGGTGCTCAGGCATACTTACTCCCCAGCACAGGGGATCCAGGGCTTGGAGAACCAGAACCCCAGAATCTAAGAAAGTTGGAGCAAAAGTACAGCTCCCATGGTGGCATATGCACCCTCTGGTACAAGAGAAGAGGGAGCTGGGAAACCAGGAGGTAGAATGTCAGGCAGCCAGAAGTGAAGAAGCAGGCAAGGACAAAGCGGCCCCACACCAGCAGGGTACAGGGAACTGAGAGGTTGGGAAAGAAGCAGGAGCTATAGCCTCCTCACTCTCTGCATGCACCTTCTAGCGCAGGGGAACAGGAAGTTTTGATCTGGAAGGTTAAAGCACAGCAAAGCAGAAATATTCTACTGTAATGAAAGAGTCATAGGAGAATGTGTATAACTTGCTTCAACTATCCTGTACAATAGAAACTGACTGTAGGTCATGTGCTTGTACATTTCCCATGGTTCATTAATCAAATATATAAATTGTATAATAGTCATCACAATATCAAATATTTTAAAGTTTAATCTGTGCTGTCAATTTGGCTGCTTTGAGTACTACTTAGGAAATTACTAAAGCCACACTGTAGTGGTATAACCAGAAAGACTTACAAAGAATGAAGATGCACCTTGAATGTTCGGTTTATGCAGTTTTTTCCTGATTCCTAGATGTCATGATGTGAAACTTCTATTCTCTGCCATGCATTCCTCTGCCATAGGGGACTAACAAAACCCTCTGATATTAACAGTTATTTGGCTATGTAATTGGCCATACTCAAGTAGAGCTAACACTCCTGTGAGACTTATGAGAAAGTCTTTAAAAGGATACTACACACAATGAAAGATTAATTGTTTTAAATTTATAACAAAGAAAACTAGGGACTTATAATATAAACTTATTTTGAATTATCAAGAATATGTACCTCTACCTTACAGCTTTAAATGTCATCTTTGAATATTCTAAGACCTTGCTAAAATAAAATGCCTCAAAATTTTTACTTGTATTAAATACATTTATAGGTAAGGAAATAATAAAGGTATTAATCATGTAAGCATATTTACTCTCTATAGTAATCAGCATACAATCATATTCCCGACTCATTCTTTAAAATTAATGTATATTCATTAATTTGAACAAAAGATAAACATAAAAATACACAAAAATTTTAAAAAATTATAATTGTCCTTTCAGCTAATAAAAATATATTATTCATGATATACAATTTTATGCCATATAAACATATATAATTATACCAGAGTCAAAACATTAATGTATTGATATGTGAAATACTTGGCTTTGTAATATAATAAGAATATCCACATATGTGCTAAGTGTGTGCTTTGCTCAAGCAAATATTTAAACAAAAACAGAAATAAGTGCCTAACAATGTAATAGATGTTAGTTTAAAGAAAAATATTGTGTAATGTAGATGCGATTTTATTTTATTTCTTCTTGTAAATACCGTCCCAGGTCACTTTTATAATCCATCTCTGAAGGCTGGGTTTAATCAAATGTGATATATTATATGAATCCATATGGGTCTATAGTTTAGAAATCTCAGAAAAGTAGTAAATATACTTTATTTTATAGCATTCTACAGTCTTTTTTATTTCATTGAAGTCTTCTTAAAATCTCAATTGACTGTTTAACAGGAACTGAGGTTTTATTTTATTATATTTACTTTCCATTTAGTAATGCCTCTATTCCACAAGTCTTTGCAATTGAGTAATGCATGATTGAATCACATGCTATGTTAATAGATGTGCCATGATTGCTTGTGCATAATTTAAATTTGAATTATAAGGGCTAGGTATGTAGCTCATTATATAGCTCAAAGTACTGGCCAAGCATACACAGAGGTCTGAGTTTGAGTCTAAGCAGTACATAAACCTGAGCATTTACTTACATTAGTTAGAAAATACATTTCCTATATGATTGTACTTTGTTAGTAATTTCTGAATATTTGATTTTGTTTGAAAATAATATTCTGCTGTAACCCCAGTGTTTTTTAGGTAGAAGCAGGCAGATTAAAAGTTCAAGGCCATTGCTAGATACACAGCAAAATCAGCTTGGGATATGTTTAACCCTGTCTAGGATAAGTTCATAAATTTGGAATATTTAATTTTGGGGGACAGCTTTGTTGTATAGTGTTTGCTTCTTATTTGGCTAATTTGGTTTCTGTCATTTTCCCTATGTGTTCCCATATACTTTCCAGGGAAAAATGCCCAAAATCCAACAGAAAGTTCTAAAGAGCATAACTTGCCTACAGCACTGTTAACAGTGATGTTAGCATCTAAGAATGCCTTGAAGCAAAAGTACTACATGTTTTAGCCAGGCTTGGTGTTGCACACCTTTAATCCCAGCACTCAGGAGGAAGAGATAGGAGGCTTGCTGTGAGTTCGAGTCCACCCTGAGACTACATAGTGAATTCCAGGTAAGCCTGAGCTAGAGTGAGACCCTACCTAAAAAAAAGAAAATAAAAAAAAGTACTGCATATTTTAAGGAGCTCACTCATTCAATATGGAGCTCATATATTTTTTAGATTCCAGAAGAAACAAAGAATGCCTCTAGCTAAGGTACTATAATATATGTGTAACTCCAGATGTGAGTAGGTATCCCAAGGGAAAAAAAGCACAACTTATATTATCTTCAAGGCTGAGTATTATATTTGAATTATATATATATATATATATATCATTAATAGTAATTTTGGACATTAAAGTATGCCTCACAAAGAATAGTAGCCCTAATTAAATATCTCTAATTCTTTTAATGGAGATTTACCCTGAAAATGGAAGTAAGCATCTAGGTTTATTTAATTCATTTTCTTGTACATATAGCATGATATTTTTAAATAAGGTTAAAATATTTTCCCAGAACACAGCAGTCATGCCTTAAGTTTATGAATATAGTATTGAAATCAATGTTGACTTTCATTGGAAAACACACTGATGCATATGGTTTTATTGAAGGTAAATATATAGACTGAATATGATTAATATTTCCTATAATTTACTAGATTATGTAACAAAAGAAATACACTTATTGGAAATAAGTTTTATGTAATGGCTTTTTGAAAAAACATAATTTTCTTCCTAGAAGTTAATACCAAATAAATATCAAAAAAGCAGAAATAACAAGGTATGTTCATTAGAAGACAATATGTATTTGCTGTCTAAATTTAATACCTTATCTCTTTAATTTTCTTGTATTATTTAGAAATATATTATTCTTGTATGGGTCATGCTTTATTAGTAATTTCTGAATATTTTATTTTGGTTGGAAACTCAAATATTTGCAAGGTGAGAAGGAGGGAGGGAGAGAGGAAAAAGAGACACAGAGAGAGAGAACAAATGAACTATGGATTCCTGCCACTGCAAAACAAAAACTCAAGGCTCATGTTCCACTTCATGCATCGGCTTTATGTGGGTACTGGGGAACCAAACCCAGGTTGTGATGCTTTGTAAGCAAATGGCTTAACCGCTGAGAAATCTCTCCAACCCAGTGTCTTCTCGACTTTAAGTAGTTGTAATAATTGTTTTGTTCCTTCCAATGGAATGGAAATACTCTTTTTTTTTTTTTTTTTTTTTTTGGTTTTTCGAGGTAGGGTCTCACTCTAGCCCAGGCTGACCTGGAATTCACTATGGAGTCTCAGGGTGGCCTCGAACTCACGGCGATCCTCCTACCTCTGCCTCCCAAGTGCTGGGATTAAAGGCGTGCGCCACCACGCCCGGCTTAAGGAAATACTCTTTAAAATACTTACAAATAGAAATACGCGCATGCTTAAGGAAAGTGAGGAAGAGATGAATAAGGGACTATGAACGATGGTCATGAACACACAAGCAGCTAAGTCATAATGAAGTTGTATTCCGTTAACTATGACTGTCCTTGTCTGGACACATTTTCAGTTAGCTCACCACACCATGCGTTTTTAGGATTCTAGTGTTAGTGATCCCTGTAATCTCTTTCGCAATCTGAAAACACATGTCAGCATCAGGAAAATATCCCTCTAGGCAGTTTAATCAACTGAGGCAGCAGCCGAGTACTAAACACATCTGAGGAATTGTAAAGCTTGCATTCTCAGAGCTAACAAAAATTTCTCTACCACACAACACAAGCACGAGTGAGGCTGAAATTACTCCCTTTCAGTTCTCACTATATTGAATTCTCCTTTGGGTTTTATCCACTGTCTTCTGAAGCTTTCTTCTGGTGCAAGGAAACATTGCTATGGTAGCTACAAGTTCACCTACAACCACACTTTCATCTACCAACATTTATGTGAAACTTTGCTTACACGTGTGGCACTCTACTTCCGTAGTTTGGTTTGTAATTCATTCTGGGAAGGTGAAGGTCTTCCACTGACCTTCTACATAGCTTTTCTTCGATGTTTCATGTAAATTCATTATTGCTCTGAACTACATGTCATTCAACTATACCACCCTCTCCATATCATCTGGAAACCTCAAAATCTTTAACCACAAACCCAGAGTTGCAGCTTTAGATCATGCTGCTAATACATTAACATCGTTGAGCATGAGCTACTCAGAAATTCATATCACTACTCTATTGATTTCCTTAGTAGCAAGATCATTTTCTACATCATTTCATGCACCTGTCCTATGCCTTCTTGGCACCAAGTAATGGTGGCTATAATTCTGTGTTTTTTTATTGGCACTCTACTCTTTGATGAGAGCGCGCAGTGTGCTCGTTTATTCTTGCAAATAGTTTCTATAATCACATATGTCAAATACAGAATTTCTATAGCCCTACTCAACATTCCACATACCTTATCATACTTACTTGCATCTCAAATCACCGCCATTATGTAGATATTATTATAGGCACTTATTTTCCAGGAAATTGAAGCTGAGATGGTTGTATCACTTGTCAGAAGTTACTTTCATGATATGGTTTAGAAATGAATTCCAATTTAGTACAATATGATTTAGCATTTATATCCCTGTTACCCTTAGCTGTGTATGTTTACATTTGTCATTACTCCCAAATTTTATCATTCTCTGAGTAGTATGTTTGCACGTGTTGTAAAGGAAAAACCTAGGTAAACATCTAGCCCCATTTTTTTCTTAATTTCAAGGTCATTAATTTTGGAAGTTACCCATCTGAACAGGATGCCATTCTCTCTCTAGATTTTCTGTAGACCATCACTCTCTGACTGAAGCCACTTAAAGGGTTAAAATTCTTGCAATGAATGTCACATTTGAGTCTCTTGTCTGAAGATAGTTGTCTTTCAATTTTCTCCCCCTATTCTTAAGCATACGGGGGGCTTTCTCGTTCTGCCATAGACTTCAATGGAAAAATAAACATGCCCGCTATTGCTGTATTTTTTTTTTTTTTTTTTTTTTTTTGCTGGGGTGGCGGGGTCTTAGGTAATCATTGTGTAATTGATTATTCCTAAAGGAATGAAACAGACATGAGTCTTCCAAGTTGTGATTCCTTATTATCCTTTAGACATATAGGCCCCAATGTTCTGTGCTCACATACACTTGACAGCAAGCTGAGCAAAAATATAAAAGATCACGGCGCTTTTGCAACTTCCCTGTTACTCCTCTATCAGTTTTTGCCACTCAGTAACTCTATAATGCATCTGGCTGAATCCAGGTTTAATTTTTTGTTGTTGTTGTTGGTCTCATTAAGGCAACAACTTCCATCTGATTTGATTGGTTACCTTTTCAAATAAATATTTGGGTTATTTGGCTTGTCCAAAATCATCTGGGGATCACTGATCTTTATGAGTATTGAGAAGTGGACTTAAGTTCAATGACAAAATTGCACATATAGGTACAAAGTATGGCAAAAAATTAAACATAGACCTATTACCCATATATCCTTTCTTGGGATACATATAAACTATGGGATATTTCTAAGAAAAAAATTGCAATGTTACACTTATATATGACATTTTACTAACTTTCCTCAGGATATCATAGTACGGCTCTGGTATTTCTAATTTCTGTTCTTCCGGTTTTTCCAATGTTGACCTGAAATATATTATTTTCTTTATATCTTTTATTTCTTCAATTTCTCATTTGTTCCCATCAAATGATATTTTGTATTATTTGAAACAAATGCTTATATTAAAATCATTGAGTCATCTTAATAACTTAAAATTACACAATGAATGTAAATTATTTGCAATAAGATTTCCTTTTTTGCATTTTATAAAATAACTAAAATAAATTTATATAAATTACTTCTTCATTTTCTGAAGTATATTTCAGAAATTGGTAGAAAAATAAATACAAAAAATATCAGTTTATACACTAAAATCTTAACTTGTAGTAAAATTATATAATAATGATAAGGTATTAATTATAAGGAAACATAAAACTAATTTAAAAATAGAGACAATTATTCAGTTGATTGAAAAAAAGTGTAGTCAGTTGTGAGATACAACATTTTATTTACTTGTATGCAATACTTGGTTTCCACATTGTTATTTTGTAAGTCAATAGATTCTTCATGTTTTATAGGAGTTGACCTCACTATGATTCCGTGGTACCCACATAAAGACAGACACCTATGGTGGCATATGTGTCTGGATTATTTTTCCAGATGCAACAGGCCAGCATAATACCCCTTAAAACCCACAGAAATAATTGAAAATATAAAAAGTAAGATTAAAATGTATAAATTTATATTTATATTTTATTTTGAGATCTATTCCATTACTTTTGCTCACAATTTATCCACCCATGAGGTATAGTTATTCCTATATATTGACTTATTTTCAAAAATGGAATTTAACTTACTATGTAATATCAGAGAAATTATGTTTAAATTTCTATATAAGAACTATAGTGAATTCGTTGTTTGAAACATTTATTGATACATTTATATTTCTTAAATTTACATGCCATATTATGTCCATATAAAAAGAAAAATCTAATTCAGCCTTATATATTCTATATGTATATCTATATTCAATGTACAATAAGTTCTTATGCATACCTCTAATTATTTATTCAAATTTTGTTGTGATGAAAAATAGCATATTTAAAAGAAATTTATAGGTCTATTAAGACTCTGTTATGTCTTTGTAAAACTGTGATATGCACTTACAATTCATTTAAATAAACTGTCTAATTTTATCTCCTGTTATGCATTTTTTTGTAAGACAAACATTATTTTCAGGAGATTTTTTAAAACCTTTATGGTAGGATAGTAAATTATCTTCTCAAGAATTATTGTCCTGTCAGGAGCTGGAGATTCATGGAAGGCATAGCAAGAAAGAAAATGTTATAATTAAGAAAGAAGATATTGGGCTGGAAAGATGGCTTAGAGCTTGATTTGTTTGCTTGTGAAGCGTAAGGACCCAGGTTCAATACCCAGAACCTACACAAGTCAGATGCACATAGTGATGCATATGTCTGGAGTAAATTGCTGTGGTTAGAGGCCATGGCATGCCCCTTTTCTCTCTCTTTCTCTCTTTCTCTTTCTTTCTATTTCTCTTTCCCTCTCTCTCTTTCTCTTTCTCTTTCTCTTTCTCTTCCTCTTTTTTTTTCTCTTTCTCTTTCTCTCTCCCTATCTCTCTCTTTCTACAATAAATAAATAAAAACTTTTTTTGTTTGTTTTGGTTTCTTGAGGTAGGATCTCACTCTAGCTGAGGCTGACCTAAAATATATTATGGAGTCTCAGGGTGGCCTCGAACTCACAGCGATCCTCCTACCTCTGCCTCCTGAGCACTGGGATTAAAGGCATGCACCACCACACCTGGTTAAAAAAAATTTTTTTTAAAGAAAGAAGATATTTAGAAATGATTATTCAGAGTGGATACTTATCTGTATTAGTGTTGTAGAAGATAGTTGGAAAATATTTTCTGCAACTATACAGATGCCATTTTCTTCAGGTTCATCGGGGACATGGCATG
Source organism: Dipus sagitta (assembly GCA_036346955.1). Lineage (NCBI taxonomy): Eukaryota > Metazoa > Chordata > Mammalia > Rodentia > Dipodidae > Dipus > Dipus sagitta. The sequence goes on along the minus strand of CM070772.1, from coordinate 22,806,207 downwards.
AGAGAGGATATGAATATTAATGGCCAATATACAATGTCACCATCATCATATCCATTCTCTTCCCAAGGGTACATGTTTTCAGAAGCCTATGAAAGGAAACAAATGGTAAGCTATATTAACTCCTAGCAGTTTTACAGTTTCATTAGTAAGAGTTGATTTATATTATTGAGAGTCCAGCTTCATTTTTCTGTCTATTTATATCCAACATGTACCAGGATAGAATTCTTGCATGAAGCTCTCAAAAACTTTATACAGGAAGTTGTAAAAGTGAAGCCTAAGTTACAATGGAGACCTCACGATTTTAGAAACATGGTTGTTTTGCTAGGGAAATCCAGGGCAATTAATAGATCTGTTCCAAATTTGAAGCCCCATAGGCTACAGTATAACAAATCAGAGGACAGTGACTACCCAAGCTTGTAGCATAGACATAAAATTGAAGGGTTTGAAACTCTCTGCTGCATTCTGGTGTTTCATTGATTGGTTCATTCCTTGATATACTTACATTTGTCCTTTTCTCACATAGGAATATTACCATGTGACATTGTTCCCTGAAAGTACACCTTTTGGAGTATATATCTTTTGATTACACGGGATAACATGGATAAGAGATGGCCATGAGTCTTGGAGGAGGCTTTGGCATGTGCAGTTTTGGAGAATGATAGGACTTTTAAAGACTATGGAGATTGTTGAAGTTGGGCTTTTTAGGAAATATGACCAATATGAATTTTAGAATCTTCTTTTAAGGTACTAAGAAAATAATTTTTATGGGAATTTACTATAATTTGTACATTAAACTGACTTATATATTTAATGCAAACACAAAACTGTCTGTATATTTATATGAAATAAAAATTTACAAATGCCAGGAAATGTTTAGGTAAAGAGCATATGTGTTACTTAATAAAGAAAGAGGTAATTGGGATTTTAATGAAATTTAGATTATGTTAGATTCTTGGATATTTGCTTTTATATATTTTTCACTTTTAAGAAGTTGTTAAATTTCAAATTTCATTCTTATATATACTAAAAACTGTAAAGTTCATGACATATTCTTCCACTTTAAATTCAAATAACATAAAAAGATACTCTATTTAACCCTCTGGAAGATTGATAAGTTAATGAGTGGTGCCCTTATTAAAACTGCTATTGAGCATAGTAGCTCTATACATTAAAACAAAAGTTTTTGTTTAATGTAAGCAGAGATATAGCATTTAAGTTTGACTGATTTATTTACTTGTTTTCATTTTCTGTTGTTCTGTAGTATTTTAAATACATTTTTGAATCCTGTACCCACCACGATGTGAAGTTATAAAAACACAATGTGTTCTAAAAGCTTTTATGTATATTTAATTTTATTTTTGGTGCCTTACTTTATAGTATTCATAGAAGTGATACATGTTCCAAAAAGATAAAGCAAAAAGTGTGAGAAAAATTGTGACGTACAGAATGTAACCAAAATGCTCTTGTTCAGTATGTATACACGCAAAGTCATTTTACAAATTGTAGTTCACAACATTCAAATAACAAATAAATCCCTTTGGGATAAACAATTTTTGGGTCACTTCAGGAAAATTTAACTACAAAGTGCTAACATTTAGTAAGCCACTTTTAACAGTTCAATATTTGTTTGCTTTTCAGCTTTTATATATTAAATCTTCATTGTTTGTAAATTATATTGTTTTATTGCATTCAAAATACTTGATGTCCTATATACTGCTTTTTAATTGTTTTATTTGCTAGAGAGGGACCATATATATATGTATATATAGATAGATAGATAGATAGATAGATAGATAGATAGATATAGATATAAATATATGAGAATGAGATAGGATGAGAAAGAGAGAGAGAGAGAGTATTCCAGGACCTCTAGCTACTGCAAACAAACTCCAGTTGCATGTGCCACCATATGCATCTGGCTCATGTGGGTTCTGAGTAATTGAACCTAGGTCCTTAGGCTTTTCCAGGAAGTGCCCCAACCATTAAGCCATCTCTCCAACACCTACATATTGCTTTTTATATTATATTTGCCTGCAATCTCATTCAAATAGATCTACAAGACCACTTGACACTTAAAATGTTAATGCTCTTATTTGGTATTTCAGGGGTGAATAGGGACTGTTTGAAAATGTAGGATTCTTAAAACTTTATAATATTTTCATAATATAATATGTAATATAATATAATATATAATAAATATAAATAATATACTATAATATTTATTTATAACCTAAATACAAATATACAAACAAATGAACCTAAAAATACACAATAGGTACCAGAAATACATTTAACAAGATAGATAATTTTGTAAAATTTATCATTTCTTCTATGATATTGGTTCTACTTATTGTTTTGATAGGGTAAAGAGAGTATTGTGTATAGTTGATGGGGATACTTCTTTGTGTAACCATTCTGGAAACCACTAATATATTTCCTCTATAACATTGATTTAATTGAAGATCATTAAGTAACATAAACCCAAACCCAGAAAGACAAATTTTTCATAGTCTCACTTGAAAGGGGGAATATAAAAGTTTACAGAATTTGAGAATGGTGTATACCAGAGGCTATAGGTAGACTATTAAGGACAATAACACTAGGGAATGAGTGACCAACAGTTACTGCACTTAGAAAGAGCACAAAGAACTCATGTGGTATTGAAAATTAAAATAGTTATAATTAATATGTACAGTATACCTCAAAATTGTAAGAAAAAATTCTAATGTTTCACTATGGAAAACAGATGTCTGAGAAGATGGATGTATTTAACTACATTGCAACATCATATAATTGATGCATATGTCAAAATATGGCATTATATAATTTTGTTTTTGCATATCAGTAAAATATAATAAATAGTTAAATAGAATAAAATATATTAAAAATACAAGACTTCATGAATAAGTGTTTCCTGGTTACTTGTCATAAAAGTCTTGGTGAACTCAGAGAAGATTTTTTTTTGTAAATTTTATGCCATTTTTATTATTTCTAAGATAAATGTTCTATTTCACTACGACTTCACTTTTAAATTTAGGTTTTTAAAGGTTATGCATGTGTATATATCCACCACATATATTTCCACAAATGTGTACAATTGTACATTTTTGCTAATGTAATTCATATGAATATGTTTTTAATATTTTTAAATTTATCAATACAAATAAACTTTGAGTTTATGGTAATTTCTTCTTGGAATGTTTCACATATAATTTGTTCTGCATAAATATCAATATTAAACTTAGAGTGTAGTTCCTTTTAGAATTTAAGTGGAAAATCTAAATAAATCTAAAACAAATACTGTTAAAGTAAAAAACTATAATTGCATTCTATATGGATTTTAATAAATGCTAAAATTTAAAAAATCTACAATATGATGTGTACAATGTATATGTAACGAGATGGAGTCATTGCTGCATTTCTTAGAAAGTGTAACAGACATAATCATTTGCTAATATTTAATCATTGTACAGAAATTGGATAAGGGTAAAATCCTTAAGATGTAGAAGTTCAATCTTGGAAGGTACTTGTAGTCAGGGATGAACCACCAAAGCAGACTCGGTTTCTGGGAGGAAGGGATTTATTTCAGGCCAGATCAAGAAGTTCCATAATGGTGAAAGAGACTGCCCCCCTTTCACAGACACAACGTGTGAAAGAAGAAGCCACCACCAGGACCACCAAAAGCAGGCACCTGATCAACATCAGGGAACCAAGGCAGAGCACAGGCACTCTTCAGAACATTAGGCTGGAACCAGATCTGCCCCCAATACCTCCTTAGGGCTGGACCCCAGGATCCACCCACAATGACACCTTTTTCAGCTAGGTGGCTAGAAATCTAAGTTACAAACTTTGTTAAAGCATGCAGCATATCTTCATCCCATGACTTGATATGATTATAGATATTTAATTATGGTTTATGTTACTGAAGCATGATATTAATTTGTTGCTGCATAACCTGTTAAGTAATGTGTTGTATTTTCTTTCTATTAAATAGAAAACATGTCATTAAAAACAAAATAGTAAAAAAAAAAATGATTCTACTGGGTTACATAAATTTAAACTATCACATTCTGTCCGTTACCCCTAATAGATTCATAACTATCTCACATTGTAAATTATATTCAGTTCAAAGTAAAAAGTTGTCCATGATTTTAATGAATTTAAAATTGTTCCAAAGTTCCAAGTCTCACCTGAGATCTAAGACTACTTTGTAACTGAATCCTAGAAAATAAACAAGTAATACTTCCAAATTATAATGGCACTGAGTAAACATTTCCATTTGCTATAAAACATAACAAACAGAGCACTGGAGAGATTGCTTAGCAAAGCCAATGAACCAAGGTTCAATTCCCCAGGACCCACGTAAGCGAGATGCACAAGGTGACACATGCTTCTAGAGTGCATTTTCAGTGGCTAGGGTGTGCCCATTCTATCTATCTGCCTCTCTCCCTCTCTCTCATATAAATAAGTAAACAAAATAAATATTTTAAAAAAGACTTGCATTTTCTATATATAACAAGGAGAGGCTGGATCAATGCAAAAGCAACAGATGTTAGGTAAACATCTGCAGTTCAAGTATGATACATACAAAACCAGTGACCACTGAAAAGTCTAGATTTTCTCATTCCACCCTTCCAGCTGGACTGAGTAGCCAGGGAACTCTTTTATCCCAAGACAACAGTGCTCAATGACAGCCCTTAAACAGTATCAGAATATCCAAAATGTCTTCAGATCTCCATGCAAACCACGATCCATGTTCCAATGACTTCACTGGCATCATTATCAGGTAGTGAGAAATCCAAATTGTAAGCTTAAAAAAAAAAAGTGAGTCTATTGGGGGACATAAATTCAAACTACCACAGAAGGCATTATACATCTAGACATCAGTTCATTTTGAGCAGCGTAATTCATGTGGAGATAACTTGTCAAGTTACCAATGAACTAATTTGGCAACATGCTATATTTACCAAAATAAAATAGAAATAAATTCCTATAGCACATAAAACTTTCATCTTTCTTGCAAATATAATCTTAACAGAGATGCAAGATAAATCTGATATTGCAGATGTCAATATTTTAAATCATCCTGGGTGAACTATATTGATGTTTTGATTAGGTCTCAAAATATGTATGTCAGGCCCAAATCTGAGATACACTATAGAGATTATTGATCTTTGGATACTTGTCAGTTTGGGAGGGTTTTAGTATTCCTTGATGGAATATGAAACATGACAAGATTGTATACCTGAAAAAGTACACATCGGTTCTATATACTGTTAAATGTGATAAAACTATTTTGTACAATAGAAATGAGATTAAAGTTGGGAAAATACAATGAAGTATTACTGTCAAGGTAGGAACAAAGGATTTTGTATGTGTTTTGTTGCAGATGGTACATGCAATCACTGCTTGAATTTTAGAAGGGATCAGTAGCTTTTTTTTTTTAAGAATTAATGATTTTATGACACAAACAGATGTATTTTTTGAACTATTTTACAAGAACTACAATGTTTTATTTATTGCTATTGCAGACTTCACAAATCTCTGTGCCTTTAGACTGTACTATTAAAATACATTTTTACTTATTTCATTACTGTGGTTCTGGTCATCACTTTTTCATTTAGCTTTTGACAAAATAATTAACGTTACTTCTCACAAGCCTAATTTTAATTTTTTTTTATTATTTATTTGGTAGCAACAGAGAAAGAGGGGGGGAGAAAGAGAGAGAGAGAGAATGGGCACACCAGGGCCTCCAGCCACTGCAAACGAACTCCAGATGCGTGCGCCCCCTTGTGCATCTGGCTAACGTGGGTCCTGGGGAATTGAGCCTTGAACCGGGGTCCCTAGGCTTCACAGGCAAGCACTCAACCACTAAGACATCTCTCCAGCCCATCACAAGCCTAATTTTAAAACTTGATTCTAATATGTGAATATCTCATGCACAAACATTCTATAAGAGAAAGCTAGACAGAAGCAGTGGTTGTATACTCTTTTATCCCCTCGTTTCTGTTTCAGTTACCCTGGGAGTCCTCCTAAGTGGGGTTATATTGTTCATGGTAAGGTGATGAAATCTCATGGATTTTTAAAGAATAAAATCATCAATATTCTGTTCATAAACAGAAAAAGCATAAACAATTAAAAGAACAGAAATAGGTTTGTAACTCATGATAATTTGAAAGAGCAAATCATAACAAAAAAAAAACTAGTTCATTCTAAACACTTCACTGAAATTTATATGTGAATCTTTTAAGATTAATTAAAAGGACACAGTTTTTCAATAAGAATGCAAACACTAACCATGATTTTTCTCTTATTTTAGTGACCATTGCCATCTTTCTCAGAATAAAAGATGGCTTCAGAAACAATGTAGCTGTTGGCCAATTACTGTCAGAATGAATATCACAATAACAACTACTCCAAAACCAGAATTGTTGATGTTGGCACTCTGTCTTGCATCCAGATGGATAATAAGAAGCCGGTCTAAACCATGAAATTAATTTATGATTTGAGGGTACATTTTACATTTTTAGTGCTAAAAATGTATCAAAATGCAGCTTGAATCAAAATAAATGTTTCCAAAGCACATTATTTACTGTCCATTTCTGTACATGTTTGTCTTTAAGTGTAGAATGGACTCATCCTCATGACTTACAGGCCTCTAGATTGAAACAGAATTTGCATAAATGATGGAGCTGGATTCTGAGGGTAGAATTTGTAATTGATGCAGAAATTTTAGTGGCAGAGTGGATATTCATGGCCTCAATTGACCTCATTTGGGATTTGAAAAATAACTCTGAAAAATTGAAGAATTTAAGAGATCTGTCTCTCTATTTAAGTGTATATGATTAATGTATATGCTGTAGGACTGGAGAGATAGATCAGCAGTTAAGGTACCTGCCTACAGAGCCTGACGAACTCAAGTTTGATTCCCCAGTTCCCACACAGGGTCAGATGCATAAAGTGATGAGGACTGTCACATCCATTCTCTCTGTCCGGCTCTCTTTTACCTTCCTCTGCTTGCAAATAAATAATTAAATTACTTTTAAAAATAAAGTATATGCTGGATATCTCATTCAGATCCCTACTTTGGTCATGAATACTTTGTCAGGTGACTTAATTCCTATTTGGTTTACGATTTCATCATGCATCAATATAACCAGAATACTGGGTTAAAATTCTGTTTAGATATGTGTTGACATTTATTAGACCTTTCTATCCAAACACTCTCATGAATGAAGATCACTGGTAAGAGAAAGTACAGGTAAGATATCGCATATAAAAATCATATGAATTTTTTTGGAATTAACAGGCCAAATTTTTATTTAACATGCTACAGATACATTGTTATGTTGAATTTTGGTGTATAAAATAGTCTTACGGGATTTGGATCAACATTTTCTGATATCTTTGGACACATTAAAGGATGTATTGACACATTTTGATAAACTAATAAAAAACAATAAAATATATTGATGGATATTCTTCTGATGTCTAAGTGATTTTTTTTTTGAAAAACCTAAGCCACCTTGCTATGGGAACCAGCTTAAATTTATCTCCTTACCCAGTATATAATTTAGCACATTATCCTAGAATAGTTTAATCTTTTATTTTAAGGGTGTCATTATTGCAATAATGTCACAAATAAATGAGATTTATTGAGCTCTACAATGTTCCAGAAACATGATTTTCATCTTTTAATTGACATTCAAGGTAACTTTTAGTAGATAATATTATCTCTATAATCATTCTAAGAATGTTGCATAACATGTGCAATCATGTGGTTAACAACATCTCAGTGCATTACATGTGTGTGAATAAAAATGGAAAAGAGATAAAAAGCCAAATGCTTTGGATTGTGAATTTCCAAAGTGGAACAATGTTGAGTTAACTGGGCAAAAAATGGGGAAGGATGAGGTATCATTATCCCTTTATTAATGTCAGTCTACAGGACCTTGGCCAAAGTCAGCCTAATTATGTACTAATAAAGAAAAGTTACTTTGACATTTTCCTTACTATACTTTGTTCAGAGAGTTTAATAATGTTCTTTTCGTAGAAATCTATTTAGAATCACAGAGACATTCTAGTTTTTTTTTTAAAGAATATTGTTTTCTTGAGGTTTTTTTTTTGGTGTTTTCATAAAATATGATTGTACTTTACTGAAGTGAACAGTATTTCCTCAGATATATTGATTTCTTCAGTACATAAAGAAAACAGAAACAATGTTCTGTATCTGAAAATGCATGACAATGTTAAATGGGATAAAAGTAATTGAAATTCTGTTTGAAAATATTGAATAAAAACATTATGCATTGATGAAAAGTTTAATAATGAATGAAATTTGATATAATTTTTAAATGTTTTAGGTATTTATTAGAGAGAAAGATAGAGGGGCAGATAGAGAGAGAATTGGTGCTCCAGGGACTCCAGCCACTGCAAACTCCAGAAGCATGTTCCACCTTGTGTATCTGGTTTACTGGAGAACCGAGGAATCAAACCTGGGTCCTTTGGCTTAACAGGCAAGCACCTTAATCTCTAACCTATCGCTAAAGTCCCTGAGATATAATTTTTGTGGAGTTTTGAGGCAGGGCCTCTCTCTAACCCACACTGACCTAGAATTCACTAATAGTCTCAGGGTGGCCTTGAACTTGTGGTGATCCTTCTATCTCTGCCTCCCAACACTCATGAGATGCTCCAATTCTGGGATTAAAAGCAGGCACCACCATGCCTAACTGAGATATAATTTTTGACATTATTTTTTCCAAATCTTAAAACCAATCATTAATAGAGCTTTCTTTTTTAAACTATTTTATTTACTTACTTGCAAACAGAAGGCCTTTAAACCTTAAGGACCCAGGCTGGATTCTCTAGGGCCATCTGGACTTTGTTTGCAGTGGCTAGAGGCCCTGGTGTGCCCATACTCACTCTCTCTCTCCCTCTCTCTGTCTGTAATAAATAAAAGCAAAATAATGAAGTTTCAAGCCATAGTGGGAAACCAACTGCTTTCGATTTGGCTAACTGATCTGCTCAGTGAAATGGAACCCATAGCTGGAGCTGGGAAACAAGTCAGAACCATATCCAAAAATGAGCCCACTCTCCATTAAACTCTTTCTAAAAAAACAATGGTTCAGGATCTTTGCGTTTGAGAAATATTGGTTTCAGTTCTTCATGAAGGTTTGATAGAATTCAGCTAAAAAGCCAGCTGGTCCTGGACTCTTCTTTTTAGGGAGTTTTTTTTTTTTAATTACTTTTTCAATCTTAATGAGTGTGATAGGTTTGTTTAGGAGATTAATCTACTCCAAGTTTACCTTGGGTAGATGGTATGTGTCTAGGAATTTCTACATGTTCTCCATATTATCCAGTTTTATGGAGTAGAGTTTTTGAAATAAGTCCTGATGATTCTCACAATTTCACTTACATCTGTTGTGATCTCTCCTTTTTCATTTTGAATTTTGGGATAGATTACCCACAGAATGGGAGAAAATATTTGCTTAATATCCAACTCACTGAGGCATAATCTCTAGATTCTACAAAGAACTCAAAAACCTAAACAATAAAAAGTCAAACAACCCACTCACAAAATGTGGCAAAGAGCTGGACAGGCAGTTCACAGAGGAAGAAATACAAATGGCCAACATACACTTAAGAAAATGTTCATCATCCCTAATCATCAGGGAAATGCAAATTAAAAGAACTATGAGATTCCAACTTAGCCCAGTAAGGATAGATAACATCAAAAAATCAAATGAAAATAAATGCTGGCAAGGATGTGGAGAAATAGGAACCCTCATCCACTGCTGGTGGGAATGTAATATGGTACAAACATTTTGGAAAACAATATGGAAACTCCTAAAAAAGCTGGCTATAGAATTACCAACAGACTCAGTTATTCCCTTACTGGGTATGTACACTAAAACCTTCAAGCCTCAGTCCAGAGAGACTTGCTTAACCATGTTTATAGAGGCTCAATTCATAAAAGCTAAGAACTGAAATCAATCCAGATGTCCATCACTAGAGGAATGGATAACTAAGATGTGGCATATCTACAAAAGGGAATTCTACACAGCAGTAAGAAAAATCAACACAATGAAATTTGAAGAAAAATGGTTGAACCTGGAACAGATCATTCTCAGTGAACCTACCCTATCACAGAAAGATAATTGCTGCATAGCCTTACTCATCTACAGCACCTAACCTGAATCTACCCATGATGCCAAAATACCCAGAAAGCATCTTAAGGACTGCACAGTAGGGTGAGTGGGGAGGGGGGGAAAGGCAAGAGAAGGGCTGGGGGATACAAATGTGGACCCAAACTGCAATGGTACCATAAACTTCTACATCCTAAAAAGCAGACCAAATGGTTGAACCTTCATCAGGCCCTCAGAGGGAACAGCTGACTCACAAGGCAATGGAAAGGGTACAATGAAGACTGACCTCAATCTTCTACAGCCTCTCTCTCTCTCTCACTCTCTCTCTCTCTCTCTCTCTCTCTCTCTCTCTCTCTCCCTTTTCTCTGTAACTCTTTTATATTACTTATCTTTTTCTTCCTTTTCTTTGTGAGCACTGACCTGTAACTCCCTGTTCCAACAGGTGGCTATCATCCACAGTGAGCTTTGGATCAGAGAGACCTACAAGGTTTCCTAAAAGAATGACTTATTTCTGTCAGAGTACTTGATGACCCACCAAAGGTTAGTGGTAAGACCCTACTGCTGAAGACACCATATGCAGTTCACACATAACATGGAGTGACATGGCTGGAAGCTGGAAGAGAGTCAGTCCCCAGACAGTCAGTGCATCTAATGCCAGAAAGTGCTACATGGGAGAAAGTGACCAATATCTGTCCAAGCAACTCATGGTCTAACCTCCTTAGCAGCAAATAATCCTGTCGTGATGCTCACACAAGTGCAATAGTGGTGCACAGCCATGGTGGAAAACCAATTGCTCTTGATTGGGCTAACTGGTCCACTCAGTGGAATGGAACCCTTAGCTGGAGCTAGGAAATAAGTCAGAACCATATCTGAAAATGAGCCCACACTCCATTATTAAGCTACCATCAACCATGGGCTACAAGAGGGCCTACACCTATTAAATTCTCTCTAAAAAAATAAGGGTTATCCCATTTATCTGCTGCTAAATTTACTCTCTGTGGAGAATCTGCTTCTCTTTTTCAGATAGATGCAGATCCTAAGGAGAGAACCACCACATCATTCCTCAAAAGAGCCCCAGTTGAAACTAAGAATATTTGGCAAAACTAGCAAGGGTGCTGTTTTCTTGGTGAATCTGGTACCAGCACAAGCATGAAGGAGATCGACACAGAGAATAATCAACTCCTACCAAATCAGATATGCAGAGACACAGACTCTCCCCAGACCTCTTCACTGAAGCAGACCTAAAATGAACCTAACATAGCTCAGGGAAATTTGTGGAAGAGGGGCAGAAAGAATGTCAGAGCCACACATTGGGTCATGATACACAGAGACATTTCCTCCTACCCATCACTGAGGGTTAACTCCACAATGACCCATATACCTAAACAAAGAGGGTCCAGGGGGAGGAGGGAGGACAGAGAAGAGGCTAACGATGGTGCCAACTTGACTGTATTCACTGAATACAAATCTAATTAATAAAAAATAAATAAAAATAAAAATAAAACAATGGTTATCACATTTATTTGGTGCTAACTTTACTCTCCATTGGAGAATCTGCCTCTCTTTTTCAGATAGACGCAGACCCTAAGGAGAGAACAATCCCATCATACCTCAAAAGGGCCCCAGCTGAATCCAAGAATAATTAGGGAAACAGAAGAATGCTGTTTTCTTGGTGAACTGGGTACCAGCACAATGGTGATGGAGATAGACACAGAGAACAATAAACCCCTACCAAACCAGATGTCCACAGACACAGAGGCACCCCCAAGAACTCATTACTGAAACAGACCTAATATGAACCCAACATGGCTCAGGGAAATTTGCGGAAGTGGGTCCGGAAAGAATATCAGAGCCACACATTGGGTCGTGACATGCTGAGACATTTCCTCCTTCCCCAATCTAAAGGCTAGCCCCATAATGCATGACCCATATACCCCAGCAAGGAGGGTCCCTGTGGAGGAGAGAGGACAGGGAGGAGGCTAACAATGGTACCAACTTGACTGTATTCACTGACTACAAAAATAAAAATTAAAAATAATTGCTTTACATAATTACTTTTCTATATCTTGAAGCTGTTCAAGAATAAATATAAGGATGATTATTCCCTGGGAACTTTTGAATGGCCCACAACACTGAGAGATATGCTTACTTTTTCCCCCTGTGAATACTGTAATTAAAAATGAAAACAGCACTTTTTTTTCATAGTTTATTGTTGATTTTGTTTTAATTCATTTTGGGCACCATTTGAAGTTTGTATATTTTCCTGTGGAGATATGAACAAGCATCAATTTCCTTCAGATAGATCACTAGGAACAAACTGAAGAAATGAGTCCATACAAGTCTGCCTAAGTAAACTGGTGAGATCAATAGGGCTGTATATAAAGGCAAATGTATAGTAAAAAAACAAACAAACAAACAAAAAAAAACCTGCATCAGCAAAGGATCCACCCCGTTGTGGGTGACAATTTATGAAAGCCCAGGGAGCTCCCACACAACTCATTCTTGTGCATTGATAGCTTTAGGAATTTTCTCAGCCTTGCAAGCTCTGTGTACATCTAGAGACTTCAAATTTTATTTATTTCTGAGTATCTTAAGCTTTATTCCTCCTTGTAGGAGGAATGTTTCAAGTCACCAGAAATAGCTACACACTCTAGAAATTTTTCAGGCTCTTACATTCTTTTTGCATTTTTCTACACTGTACCTTGAGTCCCAGAGAGGGTGATGCAAATCAGTGATTAGTTTCATCCATTTATTCCTAAACATTAGACAGTTATGCCACAGAAAGTCACTTATTTCTAGAATGTGTTGGCTTATGAGTCCCTGAACTACAGTATCCATGGTAAAGGTGTTGGATGCACCCATAAGTGCAGTGCCACTGTTATAGAAGAAAGTATACCTTGCCTGCTACGTTTGTAGTTTATCATGCAAGGTCCATAGTCAAGTTAAACTGTTGTTGACCAGCAGTCACATATTGGCTTCTGACACTATGAAAAACAGCCATTGGTGAGGGAGCTGTCATCAGCTCAGCCCCAGTATTAGTCTCCATGACCTGCAACTGAAGTGAGGAGCATCTTAGCACTGTGGGTTTAACATCTATTTCTGGGGTGCAGACAAAGGGAGTAACAATAAGCTTTTTGGTTTCTGGGCTTTCAGAGCCCTTCTATATAACCAGCTTGTATGGCAGTAGTCCATCCCTGCACTGGGATTTTTATTCAACCATTTCATGTCTTCTTCCTGGGAGAGTCTTGTCCACTTGTGTTTCTCTTCAAACCCCTTAACTGCTATTTTAGTTGTCATTCCAGATACTTTACCAAATTTTTATGACAATAAAGGGATATGAATAAAGGATAATGAATCCTTTTTCACAGAAGGTGGACATGATCTCTGATAGCCCAGCTCTGTTCACTCCAAACAACTGCCAATTTATCCTGGACAGTCAGAAATTACTAAAACAGAAATGTTAACAAGGCAGTGCCTTGTTCCTTACTTGGAACAATTGTTTTGTCCAAAGGCAAATATTGAAAACAATGGATTGACTTGCTCTTTTCATTCTCAGTACGGCCAGCATGTGGCTGTCTTCTGGCTCAAGTCTTCTGAGACACTCTATCCCACTTCACTTCATAATGACTGTGTCTCACAATAGAGCTTAACAAATACCCAAAAGCTTCATGCTAGGCTTGAGGTTCTGTCACATCAACCTCTTCATCCAGGGAACACATTCCACCTTGACTTATTAAACTAAATTATTTCATTTTTTATACTTATTTATTTTGGTTTTCCAATGTAGGTTCTATGTCTAGCACAGGCTGACCTGGGACTCACTGTGCAGTCTAACAGTGGCCTTGAATTCACAGTGATCCTCCTACCTCTGCCTCTTGAGGGCTTGGATTAAAGACATGAGATTCTGAGCACTACCTGTTTGATGTCTAGTTCCCATGGTAATAATGACTGTCTATGAGGTTCTTCCTCCATTGTCTTTCCATCCTGCAAAATCATAGGAACCTTATCGAGTGATACTCAAATATGTCTTAATTCTCTAATTAGCCCTTTCATCAGGGATTGAATCCCTTCACATTGCCTCAGGTTTTGCTGCCTTTGTCTCAAGGTGGGATGAATAGTTATTTTACCCAGTTGAAGATCAGATGTGAGGGGTGTATTATATAATTTCTATCTCATTCTCTTTTCTCTACCTGACTTTTCACATCTGTCACAAGTTTTTGGACCACAGGGAGTCCAAAGGGAGTCTCATGAGCACATATCAAATGTGCACTCCTTCAGATACACCCCTCCAGCTGTCAGAGCGGCCAACAGCTCTATGTCTTTCTCCTTTCATTTTTTTCCCCCACGTTTCTTGCCAAATTAAATGCTAATACAGACAATACGATGGACATGGTCTTTTTAGTTAACATCTTTAAATGAGCAGGTTCTTTCTCAGGATACAGCTCAGCCTCAGTTACATGTTAGAATGTCCTAAAATGAAAGCCCACCCAACTGAAGTCACAATTTATTTGTATACCCCATCTATACCCACTACTTTCAGAAACTGAAATATTCTGAAGTCCAACAGACTTTTGAAGCCATCTTTATATTTAACATGACAGAAAACCTCAAGAAGATTACCTCTATTATGTGAGTAGACAGCCACCATGAGACGTACCTTTACAATACACCATTTTTGGAGGTGTCAGGCATGTGTACTTGTGTTATGATCTGCTGCAGGAAGCACATAACCACCACTACAATAAAGTCCATGCAATTTGGGACAACTAGGATAATTATAGCCAAGTGGGGACTTCCCTGCACATGGTCTGACATGAAACAGATCAGTCTCAAGTGCATATCTCAAACCACCTGTTTCACTCGCTCCAACACATTTTTTTTTTTTTTTGTCCTATTGGTTCCTGTTTAGGCAATGAGTGTATTCTGTGATGCCACATCCCTAAGACAGGCATACAATAACACACTGAAGAAACAATTCCATCAAATTCTAGCTTAATGAAATAGAAAGTATATAGGAGTTACTTATAGAAATATGCGTGAAGAATTATTTATAGGAGGATGGATGATTAAAATGCAATAGAAACACACACACACATACAAACACCCCACCATGGGTGACAACATATGAAGTCTGCATCCCTGGAGTTTCCATAACAATTTACAAACATTTTAGCTGATGGTCGAGTCTCCTCTTCCTAGCCATTGTTATTTCTTGCATATAATCTAGGGAGGTGCTTGGTGCATCCTGTGTCTCAGGAGTTTCTGAGCCTTTAATTATTCATTTCATGCTGAGACTTGTAAGCTCCATGAACTTCCTGAGTCCTATGAGCCTTCCTCACTCCTTTAGGGGGATACTTCCATTTGGAGGAAATAAACGCATAGCAGTACTGTAACACACACTGAATACAGATGTACTTTTCACAATACATTGTTGACCTAATTGTAATTCAGGTGCATAGGTATGTTATTAATAAATAATAATTTAAAATTCTCTACCAAAATTTCTAAGAGTATACTTAAATCATTGAGTAGCTAAAATAACTCCACACGATTTTATTCACCTATAACATATCAAATTAACTGGAAAGATTGCTCAGTGGTTAAAGACACTTGCTTTGCAATACCTAAAAAGCAAGGTTCTATTCACCAGTACCCACATAAAGGCAGATGCACCAAGTGGCACATGCATTTGGAATTCATTTACAGTGGCACAAGGCCCTTTTATGCCATTCTCTCTCTTTCTCTCTCTCTCTCTCTATCTACCTCTCTGTCTCTCCCTCCCTCCCTCCATCATTCTCTTTCCGTCCTTGAAAACAAAAATATTTTAAAATATACAATAAAACATATTAATCTATTACTTATTTGAATGCACATCTTAATTTATGATATAGTATTGTATGCCTTTCACTATAGACATATCATGTACAACTGACTAAATTATCTTGCCTTATGGACAAATTGTAAGCATAAAAATTTAGACAATTAAAATTTGTTGTTATGGAATTGTAATGTTGATTCAATCAGCAATAACATGAAAAAATTAGCAAGTTATTTCCATTTAACTTAGATGGAGAGCATTATTCAGCTATCAAACTATAATTAAATTATAATAATTCATAATTGAAGTTAAATAAGGTCAATTATATTTGTTCACTACTTTGTTTTCAGCCATTTCTTTTCATAACTGAATTGTTATCTCAATTGTTCATAATTTTCCATCAAGTAAAAAAAATAGGAAATAAATTGAATATGCTGTTTGGTTGAAAGAATCATATTTTCTTTATGAAATAGTACATGAACAAGTTTAGAAATTGATTTTCTCCACACTATAATCTATATTTGTATGTAAAAATAAATATCATCTCCCTAATAACAATAAGCACATTTTCTTCAACACATTAAAAATCTAAAATATCAATACTTTAAATCTACATGTCCACTAATTTTCTGTGTATGGTAGCAGTCATTGCAGTGTGTGTGTGTGTGTGCGTGTGTGTGTGTGTGTGTGTGTGTGTGTGTGTGAGGGTTCTTCATTAATGAGTAGAAAGCATGCAAAACATGCAGACAATTTAGTCAGTGATAAATCTGCTTTGATCACCTTTGATCATAGCACCAGAGGACAATATGTTTATAATGAGAATATACTTATCTTCAAGAAAAGGAATGCAGCACAATTTCAGGGCACAAAATGAGAAATAACAGAACAGCTTGTTATGCAAATGTGGTAATAACTTAAAGAACAGATATATATGTAAATGAGACAAATTCAGAAATAAATATATATTTGTATAGTAATTTAATTTTATACAAGTGCAACAAAATTCCAATGCTAAGATGAAATCTTCTTTCAAAAAATATTACTGGCACAAGTGGTTGATCAATTTCCCCCTTCTTGTTTAATGTTTGGTTGACCCCTCTGATTATATTTTCTTCTGCTTTCCATCCCCTTCATACTGAGAAATCCTTCCTTTCCTGATAATCACACTACATAAAACAGCATAAAGATTGAACACAATGGTTCTTAGCAGTGAAGATTGTGGCTGGAATGGAAGGGGCTTATAAAAGCAAGATATCTAAACATCACCCAGGATGCAAGTGACAGAAGAGTAAATAAGGCACTTGAAAACACAGTGTGCGCCGCAGTTGTTCTTGCTTCTGTTGTTACTGCTCATCTTCTGCTTGTCTTTGAAACCTGCTGTTTGCCAAAACAACAATGCCCATTGTGAGACAGAGTGTCTGATGCTCATGTGTTGGTACCATCCGGAGCACCAACACCACAGGGGACTCTCAGCAGGGCTTTGTGAAACACAGACTGAAAAGAACACTTGCCTCATTTTTACCTTCACTTGTTACAAACCAACCTCAATAAAAGAATGAGTCTTCCCAGTTAACTGTAAATTGACTTGTAGATATGTACAGCGGAAAGCAAGTAAACAACCAATGCTAGTCCATCAAAGGAGCCATAGGATAGATCAGTCTGAGGACTTGTAGCATCAGACAAACCAGACTCACCAGAGTCGCCAGAATGAATGGCTGAGAGACCGTGCACTACGTCAGAGTCTAGCTTCAATACAGACCTTCTAAACAAATAAGGGTACTTGAAGTGATATTTCATCAAAAGTGGCTTGTGGCCAAATATTGAAATGATTAAGGAACAAGCACTTTTCCAGTTCAGGAACATGGTAAGAATTAAGAATGATGCTGCACATATGACTATATATCGTCCTTTAAACTATGCAGCAAAATATGCAGTAAATGTTTTCCTTTTTAAAATTTTGTTGTTGTTGTTGTCTTTTTTTGTTTGTTTGTTTGTTTGTTTTTCAAGGTAGTCTTGCTGTAGCTCAGGATGACCTGGAATTCACTATGCAGTCTCAGGGTGACCTCGAACTCATGACGATCCTCCTACATCTGCCTGGTATTAAAGGCATGAGCCATCACACCCAGCTCAGTAAATGTTAATAATGGAAACTTAGAGAAGTAGTGAACTAGATGACACCCACAGCAGAACAGGAATTTAAAAATTATTTGAGTAAGCTTCTTAAACAGTGATTTTTCTCCTCTTTTGAAAAATATCTAGGTACGTATAAGGTTGGCCTAACTGAGAGCATGGGAGGCTTTCATTTACTGGATAGAAGCTTGGAATGCCACCTAATACTCAACAGCATAGAGAAGATTGCTCTCAAAAAAAGAATCACTGGACTGAAATATGATATTGAGGTGCCTTTGCATCTCAGTATTTACACCATGCCAAGCAGACACACGTTGAATAAACATGATGTGTCCATAAAAATAGTTTCAATTGAGTAAAACATTCACAAGATGGGATACAACTGCAGTCTCCACATTCTGAAGGCTAAGGCAGGAATACTGTGAGTCCCAAGTCATCATAGGCCACACAGGAAGACCTTGTGTCAAAAATTAAACAAAGCAGAATAACAACAAAAGGTTATATGCATATGCTCTGCAACTTTTCCCATTGCAAACATTTCCCTGAGGCATTTTGGATTACATGTATGAATCAAATATTTCTTTTTAAGCAGAAAAATTACAAGATTTTTATTCTTGACAGAACTTCAAGAATGTTTTATCATTCAAGATGCTTTTTTAAGAATATTAGAAAATACTCTTAAATATTAGGCATATGAGTTCTGAAATGTAAATTCAGTATAAAAGTATGTTTTTAATATTAATATTCCAATTATATTTGACACCAAGACCTAATAGAAATAGGGGGTTTCAGTTAATTTCAGCTGTTACTATACAGAACGTAAAGAATATTGTTCGAAGTCCTGACTTCATGGCTAGCTGTACACTGAGCTATTTGAGTTTTATTTTGTGACATAGCCTCTTTATATATATATTGTCCAGTCTAGCTACGAGTGTGTTATTCTCCTGCCTCAGTATGCTGAGTAGTTTGGGATTCAGGTATGCACAACTGAGGCTCTCATTTTGAGGTTCAACACTTTCAAAAATGCATCTCCCTTTGAAAAAGGAGCTAATAAAAATAAAAAGAAAGGAAGAAGACAGGGCCAGGATAAGGCTTAGTGGGTAAAAGTACTTCCTGCACAAGCCTGAGGACCTGGATTTGACTCCCAGCACTTAAATATGCAGTACAGCCATGCATGGTCAGTCATCCAGCTCCCAGAGGGTTGGAGACAGGAGGATTGCTGTGATTTTGTGCTCAGCTTGCCCAACTACAGAGCAGTGAGCTTAAAGTTCATTGAATGACTCGATCTCAGGGAAATAAGACAGAAGAGCAATGCGAGAGGAAACCTGATGTTTCCTTTTGCCTCCACATGCATGCACTTAAGGTGCATGCAGATCCACGTTCACTTGTATACACCATATGGACACACATTGCACATACTACATACACACACCAGAAAGAAAGACAGACAGACAGATGAGAGAACAGAGTGGGGGGGGGAGGGAAATTTAGACAGAGAAAAAGAAATTTAGCTACATTAGCTGGTCAGCAAGCCTCAGGAATCTACCCATATCTAACCCCCTCCACACTTGAACTCAGATTACGGGTGTATACTATAGCCCCTGGCTTTTTACATGGGCACTCAAGATCCAGACTCAAACTTTCATGTGCTATGGCAAGCATTTTTACCAAAGTGTCTCCCTAACCCAAATGTGTATATTTTGGTACAATTCTTCATACAGGTTTGTTGTACACATGCTAATTCTAAATATAAAAATTTCTTTAATTTATCTATTAGTTTCAATATTTTAGCAATATGAATAAATTATAAATTTTCTCAGGTTAACAGTCAAGAATAAATTACAAACTCAAGAAGAAATGTATATATATGTATGTATATATACATGGCATTGACTCATAGCACTGACTCACATTTGAGACCACTTTGATGGAACTTTTATTCAATCTAATGAGATAACAGAATGGAAGCCACGGATGGCATTATCCTAGGAATGATCACCTAAAAGACCCAGTGATACATGTTGGAGCATTCACAACCTCCACTAGTCTGGTGAGGACTGTGAAGTAGCTGGAAATGCAAACTCCGTAAGAACACATAAGCAGAGAGATATGATGCATTTCTGGGCTGGTGAACTCATCCTCATACCAGGAGAGACTTGCACACAATGTCTCCGGACAGAAGGTCCTTCACACAACAGCCTTCTGGACCTTGTGTAGTGTACCTATTCATCTGGTAGTTATCTTCACCCTTCTTGATATTGTTTACAGCAAATGTGCAAATGAAAGTACTGTTCTGAGATCTGCTATGATAGCTTATCCCATACTGGTAATGTAGCTACATAGGAAATGAAAAGTGAAAGTAGGGATAGAGGGATGGCTTAGCGGTTAAGGCATTTTCCTGCAAAGCCAAAGAACCCAGGTTATATTCCCCAGGACCGAAGTTAGCCAGATGCACAAGGGGGCACACACATCTCGAGTTTGTTTGCAGTGGCTGGAGGCCCTGGCACACCCATTTTCTCTCTTGCTCTCTTTTTCTTTCTCTGTCAAATAAATAAATGAACAAAAATTTAAAAGACAAGAGAAAGTAATTATAAATGAAAGAATGTCAATGAAGAAATTTAATGTGTAGTTTATTCACGATAGAATAAAAAACTCAGAGTAATGGCTACTATTTTAGACGATATTAACACATTGAATTAATCTTTCTTGGTTAAAGTTTCCAAGCAAAGCAATGTTTCTGAATATTTTATTATATGCAATTGGTATGAATATCAATGAAATATAGAGAGAAGAAATTAATTTATTAGATAGAACTATCATGTGTTTATGTGTTTTATATAAGAACGTAAACATTTGATACATTTTTACTTGTAATTTGAAAAGTACAATCATTTTTTAACCTATAGTAGTTAAAAAATATTTGTATCATAGAATGTCTTCAATTTCATTGTTTTTCTTTTAAAATCAATCAATAAAATAGATTTCATATTTTCACAAAATGGAATAATTGAAAATAAAGTAAAATGGAGTAGCCTCTTCCAGCTTGTTGTCCTATACCTGAGACTGAAGCTGCTGATGGCAGTGGATAAATGACATGTCAGAAAGCTAATTCACATACACTACTTTCCTCACATGCTGGATCTGAGAAAGACAAATGCATCCAAAACACTTCATTCTCTGTTCAAATTCCAAAGACTTTGACAGGTGTAACCATTATTCATTCTTATAAATAAAGATAGGAGCAGCCCCCTACTGTTGATGCTATTATAAAATTCATTCATCTACAAAATGCCAAAATTTCATAAAATCCCCTTGGAGTTTCCTACCATGACTTGCAAGAAGCATTAGAAGTTAAAATTGGTTCAGAGACTTCTGATCAGTGTTTCAAACAAGTATTATAATGCTAACATTATAATATTACATACTATATATGACATATATGATTTAAACACACTGACACATCCGCACATGAATTGATCCTTTACGAAAACTTGTTTAATTTCAAATAAGGATCAAAGATAATTAACAATAGCCTTGATATAAATTCCTGTGGTAGTGTGTTTCAGTATAGAGATACATTTTTAAAAATTATCCCAGAAACAGTTTAATCAATAATATTGAACATTTTATACAGTATATTGCTCATGAACCAACAGAAATTTTTGGAAGAGAATTTTCTTCCTGTTTTACAATACCAGTAACTGGAGATAAATTTAGCAATAAATTTTTAGATCAAAATCACTTCAAATATTGGGATAGGAATGGAAGTATGTTACCTGGAGAAAGAAAGCATTAGATTTGTGAACACTTATTAATTCAAATATCTATCAACATAGACTTTAGGACTGAAATTAGTTTCTTCACTTAAATGGGAATATCATAGAGTTTCATAATGTTATGTCCTTCAACTCTTCAAAGTTCATGGGGAAAGTTTACAGAGCTTGAAATATATTTAAACTTTTATGAATACTATGTTTGGTAGGAAAGCATATAATGTTGTAAGTGGTATGTATATAAGGTTATTACAATTCTCTCTTTCTATAATCCCCAGTACAGTGTTAATCCAAGACTCATGTTATTGTTTTTGAATTAGAGATATTTTCTTACAAAAATTAAAAACAAACAAAAAATTAACTTAGTAGGTTAGAAACTTTGAAACTTCAATGAAGCAGTGGCATTCAGAAGCAGTGTAACTTTTAGAGAAAGTAAGATAAAGAAAAGAAAAAAAATAATAGTGATTATCACTAACAATCCATGTAAACATATGCTTTTTAGAATGATTATTTCTCAGTATTATACATTTTTAAGAAAAAATGACACAATGAAATTTGAAGAAA
Organism: Dipus sagitta; assembly: GCA_036346955.1. Lineage (NCBI taxonomy): Eukaryota > Metazoa > Chordata > Mammalia > Rodentia > Dipodidae > Dipus > Dipus sagitta. The sequence goes on along the minus strand of CM070772.1, from coordinate 22,783,777 downwards.
AATGGTCAAATTTGGAACAGATTATTCTCAGTGAACTCATGCAAACACAGAAAGGCAATTGTCTCATGGTCTCACTCATCTGTGTCTGCTAACCTGGATCTTACCCAGATGCTGACATACCTAATAGACATCTTGAGGACTGGACAATAGGGAGGGTGGAGTGGGTAAGGCTGTGAGGGAAGGACACAAAACTGGACTGAAATGAAACTGGTACCATAACAACCTATATCCTGAAAGACAGACTTAAATGTTGAACCTTCATCAGATCCTTAGATGGAACACCTGAATCCGAAGGCTCTGGAGAGGGTATGATGAAGACTAACCTTAATCTTTTATATTACCTATCTTTTTCTTCCTTCTTTTCCCTTGGTGCTGGCCTGTAAGTCCCAGTACCAGGCTGTGGTTAACATCCAGAATGAGCTGTTGATCAGAGAGACCTACTAGGTTTCCCAAACAAAAACAGACCTGTCAGAGCACTTGATTTCCCACCAAAGTTTAATGGTAAGACCCTACTGCTGAAGACACCATATGCTGTTGGTACAGAACATGGAGAGATCTGGCTGGAATCTTGAAGAGAGTAAGTCCCCAGACAGTTAGCTTGTCTAGTGCCAGAAGGTGCTACATGAGAGACTGGGGAGAAATGGTCAACATTTGTCCAAGCAACTCGTGGTCTAAGCTATTCAGCAGTAAACAACCTGATATGATGTGCACACAAGTGCAATAGTGGCACACAGCCATGCTGGGTAACCAACTACTCTTCAATTGGCTAAGAGAACTACTCAGTGGAAAGTAACCCATAGCTGGAACTGGGAAACAAGTCAGAATCATATCCAAAAAATTGAGTTCACACTCCAATATCAAGATCCCACCAATCTTGGGCTACAAGAGGGCCTATGCCCAGAAAATTATCTCTAAAATAATAATGGTTATTCCATTTATCTGGTGCTGGCCTCACTTTCTGCTGGAGAATCTGCTTCTCTTTGTCATATGGATGCAGATCCTGAGGAGAGAATCATCCCATCACACCTCAACAGGGCCCCAGCTGAAACCATAGATAAATTGGGGAAATGAGCAAGAGCGCTGCTTTCTTGGTGAACCTGGTATCAGAATAAGGGTGAAGGAGATAGACACAGAGAACACTCAACTCCTACCAAACCAGAGATCCAGAGACACAGATGCCCCCAATACCTCATCACTGAAGTAGACCTAGAATGAACCCAACATGGCTCAGGGAAATTCAAGGAAAAGGGGGCAGAAAGACTGTTAGAACCACATGTTGGGACATAATGCACAGAGACATTGCCTCTCCACAGAGCTGATGGCTACCCCCACAATGCATGACCCACACCCCCAACAAAGAGGGTCTCTTCAGAAGAGGGAGGACATGGACAAGGCTAACGATGGTACCAACATGTGTTGTTTACACACTGAGTATGTACATCATTAATAAAAAAATAAGATAAATATTGGTGAGGATGTGGGGAAAGATAAACTCTCATTCCCTGCTGGTGGAAGTGTAAACTTGTGCAATCACTAAGGAAATCTTTTTTGGAAATTCCTGAAAAAGCTATAAATAGAGCTAATCCCACTGACCCAGCAACTGTCTATTGAGCAAGGCTCCACTCATCAGTGCAGGAATATTTGCTCGACCATGTTTATAGCTTCTCAACTTACAACAGGCAAAAACCTGGGATCAACCCAGGTGTCCATCATTTAATGACTGTATTAAAAAATGTGGAATTCTACTCAGAAGTAAGGAAACATGATACAATCAAATACATAGGAAAACGCATGGACTTGGAACAGATCATACTAAGAGAATTCATACAAGCACAGAAAGACAAACCATGTTCTCCCCATCTTTGGTTCTTAACTTGGAAAACCTTGAATTGACAGCATACCTGACAGGCAACTGGAGGGTCAGATAACAGGTATGAGAGTTTGTTGGGGAAGGAACATGGGAAGGAAGGGGAAATACACACAAAACTAAATCCAAAATGAATTTGGTCCATAACAACCTTTCTCCTGGACAACAGACTAAACCAATACAATCCTCAATAAGTGTATGCAGGGATTGTTGGGTAAGAAGGTCTCTGGAGAGGGTAGGATAAAGCTTAACCTTACAACATTTGGCTCTATCATATAACTTCCAACTACCAGAAATCAGTTAGAATCAACATTAAGTTGTTGAATGAAAGACTTACAAAGTCCCCCAAACAAGACAGGCTCTGTCAAAGAAGTTGATTCCCTGCCTGAGGTAAAAGGTAAGATCCTATTGCTGAAAACACCACATGATGCCAACACAGAGTATTGAGTGATCCAGATGGAATCTGGAAGGAGGCTAGTCCCCAGATAGTCTTCCATTTACAGTTCTGGGAAGTGCTGCATGAGCTGCTGAGGGAAAATGGCCAAAACCCCCATGTGCTAACAGGGGACACTGCTATACTAATGCAACGGGCCTGACAAGATGGACATGTCTGTCCAGTAGTGGAACCCAGCCTAACGGGGTAACTGATGGCTCTCTAATCGGAAAAGTGATCATTTCAGTGGAAAGGAACCCTTATCTGGAACTTAGATCTGAATCAGAATTGTTTGGAGACCAAATACATGGACTCCAGCAAGAAGCTCCCAGTAGTCTTTAGCCAAAAGAGCGGCTACATTCAGCTAAATCTCTCTTAGTTAATAATGTTTATCCCATTGATGTAAGTTGACTTCAGTCTTCTTTGGAGAATCTATTTTCCTTTTTCATTAGGCAGTAAGGACCAGGAGATAAACCTCCCTCACACATCAGCCAAGGCCCAAGCAAAACCACAGAAAAATTGGCAAGTTGAGCAAGAGTGCTGCTTCAATAATGAGCCTGTCATCTAATGCCAGGGTCATGAAGACAGATACAGAGGATACTCAAAATGCACTAAAACAGACATCCAAGACTTGCTGAGAGCACAATACTAATGTAGACTTAAAACACACTCATCATGGCTGAGGGAATTTTGCAGGAGTAGAAAGACTGTAAAAGCCCCAGATAGGACATGAATGTCCAGAGGCACTGCTTCCCCCTTACAACAATTGACTGCTGTTGTCACATCTCATAATCTGCAAACCTAAGGGGACTATCAGCACCCTACTGAAGAGAGCCCTCAACAGAATGGGGGCTGGGGGGAGGGAAATTATGGTACTAATATGTGATGTATTCATACAACTTTCTACTTAATAAAAAATGTGGTAAAGTCATAAAATATGTCATATTTCCCTGAAATTTTCATGCTTTGATTCAACTGTTACTAAATATAAAAATAAAAGTTCAAGATACTGTTGAATATTTTAACTGAAAACAACAAAATTTCTTAATAAAACAGGCTCTATTTTTTTTAAATGAACCTTCCTTTACATTAATTTCAAGGTTCAAACTACAAATTTCTGTAGGGAAAGAAATTCAACAAGCATCTTGAGATATACTGCATGCTCTAGGCCCAAAAGAACATTAGACATGAATTGCATCACAGTATTTCATTTAGCTGGTAAAAGAATTTAGGTTTTAGTCACAAAATATAGAAAGTACTGACAAGACCATGGTACCCACAGTTTTAAACATTCTAAAATATCATAAGTTAAAAAAAATACTACTCCAAGGAATATGGATGGAGGTCTTACTGCTCTTAATTTGGGACGTTTTACATAAAAGATTATTTAAAAACTTTGCATAAGGCTTTGTGCAACATGCTTTCTTCTTTCCTGGAACATAGAAGCAGTGATTAATAAGTAGATATTAAGTTTTCTGAGGAAAATGAGGAATTACAAAATGGTTTTACTTCTTGTGCTCCAGCATGGGAGGCTCGCTTCTCAATGCATAGTGTCTTTCCTGTTGCAAATTATTACATATAGGTTTTTGGCTTATGTTCCTTGATGCCATTTATTTGCAATAGCTTTTGCTCCTCCACTTACTGAGCTATGTCTCTTCTAAAAGCTAGCTGAAAAATGAAGATGTTAATACTAGAAATAGAGGTCAGAGAGATGGCTCAGCAGCTAAAGTCACTTGCTTACCAATCTGGACAGCAGGGGATCATTCCCCCAGTGTCCATGTAAAACCAGATGCACAAAGTGGCACATGTGTTTGAAGTTCTTTTGCATTAGCAAGAGACTCTGCCATGCCCATTCACTCTCTCTCCCTGTCTTGGAAATAATTAACTAAAAGATAAAAGTTAGGAACAGTTTACTAGTAGTTGCACTCATATAGTTAAAATCATCCTCAGAAATCAAGTTACTCAAACATGGAGAAAAATTTACAACTGGAGAAGTAATTCAAAACCAACTGGAAGGTGAACATGAGCATGAGTGGGTCAAAGTTCTGAGAAAAGGCTGTGACAATGTTGGAAAAGCGGGTAGTTTTCCACAAGGAGGCTATGAACAGAGGCAATGGTGGTGAAGAGAATTAACAACACACACGGTGGAAAGAAAACCAGTGTACAGAAGAAACCACAGAACATTATTAAATCAGAATTCCATCAACTGCTCTCAAGCCTGTCACTCATTCTACTTACATAGGATTCCTACCACCCAATTAAGGCCTTTATAAAGGAAAGTGAAATGTCAAGAACATTGAAAACAGAGCTATGAAATACAGAAGATGAAGTTCCATGTATTTCATCATGAAGTTGGATTTTTTTTTATTGCAATCTTAGGTGCATTGTACCTTTGAAATGATAATATGAAAGTTTCAAATTCAGTGCTTCTCTGGTCCACTGTCCCCACAGTACAAAAATGGCTAGTATGATAAACATGTTTATTTTTTCTTTGAAAGCATTTTGGAATATATTTTTGAAATACTATTTCCTAGTATTAGTGAAATCATTTACCTTTTCATTACTTGCTCTTGTGGTTTTAAACTAAATGGATGATTATATCTATTAATTACTGTATAACAATTAAATGAATTATTATTTATAATTTTTCTTTATTACAGTTTTGAAATAGTTTGTTTTCTTTTTTTAATTTTTTGTTCAGTTTTTTGTTTTATTTTTATTTGAGAGCCACAGACACAGAGAGAAAGGCAGAGAGAGAGAGATTGAGAATGGGCGCGCCAGGGCTTCCAGCCACTTCAAACGAACTCCAGACGCGTGCGCCCCCTTGTGCATCTGGCTAACGTGGGTCCTGGGGAATTGCGCCTCGAACCAGGGTCCTTAGGCTTCATAGGCAAGAGCTTAACCGCTAAGCCATCTCTCCAGCCCAGAAATAGTTTGTTTTCTTAATGACACTTCACCCTATACTTTTTAAACATGTCATATTAAACATATATACATGCATGTATACATTGTGTAGCAGTCATTACTTAATTTGTTAACATGATTTCTCACAGCAGTTGTCATTTGCCATATTTAAATTAGTCATTCACATGAGATGTGTTTTGTTGATGAATATGAAAGAAGAAACCCAGCTTTACTGTTTACAAATGACCGAGGATTTGTCCAACATTTTTCTATGATGCTCATAGACATTATAACACTGCCTCTCAGGGGCATCACCATAATTAGCAGCTTGTAAAATTCACTGTTGTTTTGCTGTAATAAAAGTGTTTTCTACATGGGAGTTCAATTGGAAAATAACTCATATCTTGGAAGGAATGTCTGAATTTTGGATATTAATTAATTTTGATTTATATATATTCAGTTTTTATATACTATTATATTTCTTTTAGATGGATAATGGAGAAAATAATTAGATTTTAAGCTATTTTTTTTTCTATTAGATGGCCAGGCATCTCAGCTTAGATATTTCATAGTAATAGTCATTGTTGGGATACTGTGTGTCTATGAATGAGAGTATAAGTAGAGATTATCACATAGTACCACGTGTCTGAAATATATTTAGCATTTATTTTTCCATGTAGCTGGGAACATTTTGTAAGAATGAACTCTTATTAAGAAACTCAATAAATGTCTTTCTATACTTTATGAATGAGATTATCTTCCTTAATATTGTACACCTTACTAAAATGAATTGAAAAAATTAAAAGTTATGTTCCTGTGCATTATTACCACCACACTTGTTTTATATTCCTTTTGATAAAACATAAATTAAATTATTTTACAATTATTAATGTTTATATTATTGGGTTTTTACAGCTATCTTAACATATTTGAAATAGTTCAAAATATTTGGTGAGCTTCTTACTGATATATGTATGGAGCTAGATAAAATATTTCTGACTTTTCATAAATATTACACTAAGTAGGACAAATATTTGATTTTTGAATAGTTTTTCATGTATCACTTTTAATATTTATTTTATTTTATTTATTTGATAGAGAGAAAGAGGGAGACAGAGAGAAAGAGAAAATGGGTGTGCCAGGGCCTGCAGCCACTGCAAACGAACTCCTGACACATGTGCCACCTTGTGCATCTGGCTAACATGGGTCCTAGGGAATCATACCTGGGAACTTTGGCTTTGCGTGCAAATTCCTTAATTTCTAAGCCATCCCTCCAGCCCTTATGCATCATTTTTATAAGAATTCTGCTGTGAGCATTTCCATGCTAAGATATTGTTTTTAAACTTTACTTTTTATTTCTAGTTACATGAATTTTAGTGACTATCTACAAGTAAAGATTTAATTAGATACACAAATTTATAAGAAAAAAATGAACAACAAAACTAAAAGCAAAACCTCTGCTTATAAAGGATCTAGTAATATGTTTTTTTCTTAGTAAATATCCATATAATATACCTTAGCAAAAATAAAGAGAAGTACTGCTTAATTTTCAAATTCAATGAAAGATAGGCACATTCACTCCACTCTTGCTTTGTAATTCTGTATTATTCATGAAAGTACTTGACCATTGTGTATATTCTCATATTTGTATTTGACCAAACTTAAGGTCAACTTTTCCAAAGTTGATACTAACAAAAACAACAGATGTCCCTTTTGAAGTTCAGATAAATGTAATAACTGATGCATGTTGTGACAAAGGGAGATGTGCAGCCATTACTGAAACAAGACTTCATTCCTGCTTAATCACATCTGTTCCTTTATGAGTTTTTATCACTCATTTGATCTAAAAATGGTGAATGAAATGAAGTGAACACTTGGTTTCATTGCATTTCTTTTTAAAATTCATAGTCATGGCATTTTTGATGGCAACATATTTCTTTTCTATATGTGATTGTCCACACAGATACATAGGACCACCCCATGAGCATAGTTAAGCAGAAAATAAAGCCTCAACTCAGACTGACAAGAGACTCCAACCATTCTGAGGCTATGAAAAGGCGGAGAGAAGAGAGAAGAAGCAAGAGAAGAAAAGTGATTGTATGACAAGGAAACCATGCCACAGTGAAATTTGAAGACTATTCTGTATACAATTTACAGCTACTGTTTTTAATTGGGATATATATATATATATATATATATATATATATATATATATATACATAATTCTATTTTAATAAAAAAGAGCTGTTTTGGAAGCATTAGGGATCAAAGCAAATAAACCATTAAGACATTATTGCATTCAGTGTGGCAAGGGACTAAAAGCATTTTACATTGTAACCAGAGAGAACAAGTTGTATGTGTAAGTAAATTAAAAGGAAAAAAAAAATACAATGCTGGAGCTGGTTATAGAGTGAAGAAGAAATAATGTTTTATCTGGTAGACTGAGTCACTCTGCTTGTACTTTGTAAGAAATGGTTTTTGAAAAGGCAAATTAAATTCCATACTGAGGTGTATTTTTAAGAGTGTGGCATTCTTCAGACCCATGAATAGTTGGTTGAAAACCAGAGGACTGACAGGGATGGTTGTTGGTAAAAGGAGAAATGTGGATTATAATTACAATACAGTTGGGCAAGAAGAGTAAGTCTCTTGTCATACTCAACAACAAAGCAAATATAATTAATAGTAACATATGCTGTAATTCAAATTAATCGAGTTTTAAAATGTTCTTATCCCACAAACATAACACTTTGAAATGATATCCCCATTATGCCAACTCCATCAGTTCACGTGATGACTGTGACTCAATATGGGCTGAAACATCACAATGTAATCCATTAATACATATAATAATATTTACTTTTAAATTAAATATAATTTTTTAAAGACAGCTACTTTAAAATGATAAGGATTTGTATAATTTTATAGAGATAACATTGTAATTGATACAAATATACTAAATGCCTTATTAACAGTGAGTTACCTGAGACGCAAAGGCACTCAGGGCAAGCTGACTTGTAGCTCACCTGTACTACATTGGAAAGAGACAACAGATAGCAAGTATCACAACATGAGCAGTGTGAAGACTTACAATAAAAAAATCACCAACATACTAAATAGTGATATTAGGTGGGGTACAATGATAATGATCAATTAAAACATCATTATTAATAACAAAGAGATTTTTAAGATCTTGCTAATAAAGTCTTAGTGAAGCAGAAACTCAGTAAAATTCACCCTTGTATTTGACTATTTTCATAAAAACTTATACATGTGTGTATATGTGTATCTAAGGTGCTACTTTATGTTTTTATTTTCTATATTTAATAGTTTGAAAATTTACTTCCTCTGAGAAAGAGAGAAAGAGAATACTGCAGGGAGAGAGAGTGTTTGTGTGTGTGTGTCTGTGTGTGTGTGTGTGTGTGTGTGTGAGAGAGAGAGAGAGAGAGAGAGAGAGAGAGTGAGAGAGAGAGAGAGAGAGAGAGAGGTAAATTGACGGGGTTGTGGGTGGATTCAATGGCAATGGGGACAGATGTGTTGGTGAATGTACTTAAAAACCAAGTAAGAACAATAGATACTACAAAATCAGAATATGCTTGCAATGGAAAGGCTATGATGTATAAATATGAATGTGACCATCTGTGTGAGTATGTGTGTGTGTGTGTGTGTGTGTGTGTGTGTGCGTGGTTTGAGAGCTGCTGGGTTTAAATGTGTGAACGCTTGTGATGTGGTGCCAATGGGTGAAATTTTCTGAATATAAATAAATCTGAGTGCAAGTGAGACTGTGGGAGAGTGTTTGGGAAAGGGAGCAGATGGTTGCAGCAAGACAAGCAGGAAGATGTCCCTAATGATTCTACCAGGATTGACACGAAACTCTCTGCTGACTTAGAGCTCTGTTTTATATACTTTGAAAGCTGCTTTCCTTCTAGAATTTCAGTCAAGAAATCTCTGAAGTGATCTGAGAAAATCAACATTGAAAAGGGAAGAAAAATCAAGTGTAAAAACATGTGCATGCAGTCTGAATGTTTTCTATCCTTAGAAGCAGATGAATTCGTTAAACAACTATTGCTGTGTGACAATGACATGGAATGTGCCACCACAAAACCTTCTAAAAGCATTCGAGTTGGAGAGAAAGAAATGAAAAAACTTGTTGAGTTCTAAGACTCATAAGGAACACTTTTTAAAACACACAGGACTAAAAAAAAAGGAAAGAAAGAAAAAAAAAAGAGAGGAATGGGGGAAGGAAGGAAGGAAGGAAGGAGGAAGGAAGGAAGGAAGGAAGGAAGGAAGGAAGGAAGGAAGGAAGGGAAGGAAGAAAATGGGCTAATAATCCGAGGGGGGATGGGAAGTTTCTTTCATGAAGCAACTCGCATGCATAGGTGAAACACAACTCCAGGATGTCAATTGTTGACTTTCGTATGAATTTGTCTTCTCCAGTGTCCGCAAAAAAAAAAAAAAAAAAAAAAACATTATTTTAAAACAAACTTATGTCTGATTTTATTTTAGCACATGAATCTGAAACTAAAACTATCTGAAAATTAATATCACCAAAGGATTCCACTAATATAATGTGTATCTCTTTTTATACATACACTAAACACTTTGATCAACTTCCCCTGATATCTTGTTGCTATGTTGGAGCTTGGGAACTGCTAATATTATCATTTTTTTATTTATTTATTTGCAAGGAAGGAGAGAGAATGGGTGTACCAGGGCCTCTGGCCGCTGGAAACAAATTTCACATGCATGTACCACTTTGTACGTCTGGCTTTAAGTGGGTACTGGAGAATCAAACCTGAGCTGTTAGGCATTGCAAGCAAGAAGCTTAACTGATGAGCCATCTCTCCAACCATAATGTTAGTTTTTGCTTTTAAAGCAATTTTATCCCCTTAAAACAATAAAGCCCAGTAGGTACATGAGACAAAGGTAAATTTATAGTTTGTAGCAGTCACATTAAAAGGTAAAACAGGGCTGGGCGTGGTGGTGCACGCCTTTAATCCCAGCACTTGGGAGGCAGAGGTAGGTGGAGCACCGTGAGTTCGTGGCCACCCTAAGATACTGAATTCCAGGTCATCCTGGGCCAGATTGAGACCCTACCTCAAAAAGAAAAAGGTAAAACAGATAAATTTTATTTTAATATATTTAACCCTTTTGAAAAACATCATCTAAATATGGAAATAATAGAAAATAATTTAAATACAATAATAATAGTCATTATTATCATTAATACTATTGTACTGAAGTTGAACTTTGGGTATCAGATCTTCTAGACAAGTGTTCCATCATTCAGCTGTATCACTTTGGAAGTATTAAGTCTTTGAAGTATAATATATATACAAATACATATACATATATTACAAATATGGAACATAATGTAAACATGTGAAAATTTTATGGACAGTATTTTATTTGTTCTCTATTTTACTTCAATTTTGAAATATGATTTAAATTTATTTTCTACTAAAAAGTTAAAACAAGAATTCAGTTGGACTAGCAACATTTAATTTACTTAATGGCTCCATCTGGAAAAGTTTAAAATGTTAAAACTGTAATGACAGCAGGGCATGGTGGCACATGCATTTAATCCCAGCACTTGGGAGGCAGAGGTGGGAGGATTGCCATGAGTTCAAGGCCACCCTGAGACTACATAGGGAATTCCAGGTCAGCCTGAAGTAGAGTGTGACTATACTTCAAAAAACCAAAAAAAAAAAAAAAAAAACTATTATGACAGTTATAATTTAAAGATCTGAAGATAAAAAATTGCTGTCCTTTGTTCAGTTATTTTAAAAAAATTATATGTGTTTTGGATAATTTAGTCTCAGTTGCTAGGACAATATATTTCAATACTTTAAGGTAATTACTAAGGTTGAAAAACATACCAAGATAAATTTATCCATTTTGTACTACGTCTATATTCTGATCACAACAAAATTGGAGAATTTTTTTTTAAATGCCAATTTTTGAGATACATTTTTGGTTACTCAAGCAATAGCATTTCCTTTAAATATATATTTTTAATTTTGGAACCTTTCAGGTGATTTCCATCCAATATTGGATGATAAAACGACATTTCAGAAAAAATATATAAACTAACAACAGGATGGGAGAGAAAGCTGAGGGTAAGAGTGCTTGCTGGGCAAACATTAGCACATGAGAGGGCCTGAAAATTGCCTAGTTTGATTCCATACCACCCGCATAAAAAACTGGGCATGGGGCTGGAGTCAAAGCCGAAGGACCTTGGTTCCATTCCCCACGACCCACATAAGCCAGATGACCAAGGTGGCATACGCATCTGGAGTTCGTTTGCAGTGGCTGGAAGCCCTGGTGCACCCATTCTCTCTCTCTCTTTCTCTCTTTCTCTTTCCCCCTCTCTCTCTCTCCATCCCTCTCTCAAATAAATAAAAATAAAATTAAAATAATATTTTTTAAAAAAGCTGATTATGACCATGCATGCCTGTAACACCAATCCTCTTGCCGGCAGAGATTGGAGGATTTCTGGGACTCACTAAACAAACAAACAAAAAAACAATAAAAACACACAAGAGCTCCAAGTTGAGTGAGTGACTCTGTTTCAAGAACTATTTAAAAAACTGAAGACATTGGGCTCCCTGATATCCTCCTCTGGGCCCCTCATATGCATATACCATAAGCAAACATCACATCACACACCACTCCACACATACCTTACCCACACATTGATAAAAAATACAAACAACAACTAATACTAGGGTAATACCAAAATGAATTAGCTCAATTTTCAAGATATAGAATAAAATATTGTCTTTATGTTCTTGCCACTAAATAAAATTTATATCTCAATATAATGTAGAATACAGGTTATGTACACTACCACTAAGTAAATACAAAAACAAAGCTATACAAATCACAGAAAAAAAAAAACGTATTCTAGCTTGGCATGTCGGGGCCCAAGGAAGGGCTGAATGTTCTTCTTCCTGTGTTTTCCTGCTGGGTCACTTTCCCCAAACGTGGAAGGGAAGAAACCAGCACCTAGAAATGTTAGCAGGTACAGAGAGAAGCACTCCACACAGGACTTTTCTTTATAGGCTCAGGAAATAAAATGGATCACATGAGCAAGATACAACACTTTCAGATTTTTCAAATGCCACAGGAAAAAAAAAAAGCTGTGCAGTTTTGTCCCTGGGTCGCCATGTCCACTTCAACTACCCCTGCCATAGCCTTGACAGAAATGACTGAGAAGCAAACAGGCTAGGAGTTAAATTCTGTCCTTATAAATAAGGCAGAGACTTTACTAGCAATGAAGTAACCATGAGAAGTATAGAACTAGGGCTCTTTCATACCAAGTCACTTATCTTACTAATGTTATTGTAGCATTTATAGTTTCACAATTGTTGAACATGTAATAATGAGTTGATCTACACTAACTGTGAAGAGATAGCAGCTTTAAGGTAATATGAATGTGGTTTCTTCATTTGTAGGAATTTATATACAAAAAAATCTTACAAAGAATTTAAGATACTATTAATAAATATAATTATTCAATCACTTATTGAAAAGATGCCTTTTGTATACCAGGAAATGATCTCAAATGACGAGCAACACAGACAAAAGTAATCAACTTCCCTGTCACTATTGATACTAATTTTCATAATAAATTGCTGCAAATAGTAGAACGTAACACCTGTATGAAGCAAAATAGAACACAGCATGAGGCTGTTGATTAAGGTACATGGGGAACACTTCTCAACAGAGTGGTTAAAATGAGTCCTATTTAATAGATAAGATTTTAAGAAATATATATATAACATATGTGAAAAATAATTAAATCGAGTTAACTTTGGTGTGGAATTTCTAATGTAAGTTGACTAGCACTGCTGTGTATAAGCATCTTATTCTCAAACATATGGGAAATTGAACCATAGTGTTGGAAAAATATTATCTCTTGAAAGAATTAAAAACTTACTTTATTCATATATGCAAAGTATATGATACATTATGTAATATTATATATGTATATATGTATGTGTAAATTTTTGGATATAGTCATAAAGCATATTGCAGGAGAAAAACATAGGAAATTACTAACAGAGTAGTTATAAATAAACATGCAAGAAAAGATTCTCAATTTGCCTATCTTGGACTGCCCTTGAATATTCATTAAGGATTTTATGATGAACAAATTGCAGCGCTAACAGAAACCAAAGCAAACAAAATAAAGCCCTAAGAAGCTGGGTCAGATTGCTTTAATGATTGCTGTGTGAACTGATAGAAATCAGCCTGAATGATTCCAAATATAATTTTTAAAATGCTGCATGTATTACCTAAATATTTAATGAAAATGTCATAACTGAGCCAACTTTTTCTATTTAGTTAAAAACATTGTTTTGAAAATCATAAAGGCATTCAAATTTTATAGAGGTAATATACATGAAGAATTGCTCAAATAGTTGCAGATGCAGTTTTATGTCAAGTTTCACAGCGCACGGTCAGACATCTTAAACAAGATCTCAAAAGTTAAGAGATACATGTGTGTTAATGTTTTGCTTCTATAATGATGATAGGGCTGAATACTTTTATGGTCAGTGACTTTCCCCAGGCCCACATAAGCTAGATGCACAAGGTGGCACATGCATCTGGAGTTTGTTTGTTGTGGCTGGAGGCCCTGGCACCACCTCCCCCCCCCCCCCTCCAGTATCTATCTATCTGCTTATCTCTCTCTCTCTCTCAAGTAAGTAAGTAAATAAATAAACACAAAAATGCAATTCCATACAGTCAATGTATTTGGAGGTATAACAAAACACAGTAACCAAGAAGACAAGATGTAAAGAGTCTTATATAAAGGCCATAGCCGTTGATGGTGATGAGGATCATCATCACCATCATCATCATGATGTTATTGACTATAGCCGAAGTGAATTTTGAGAGCAATTATTTTTTTCCCTTTAAAAAAGATTTTTTTTTTAATTTTCAATAAGAGAGAGAATGGGCATGCCAGGGCCTCTAGCCACTGCAGACAAACTCCAGATGCATGCACCACCTTGTGCGTTGGGCTTTACATGGATATTGGGGAGTCAAAGCTGGGTCCTTTGGCTTTACTAGCAAGCGCCTTAACTGCTAAGCCGTCTCTCCATTCACCCCCCCTTTTCTTTTCTTTTCTTCTTTTCTTTATTAGTTAGCTTTGTATTCAGCAAACACAGTCAGTTTGGTACCATTATTAGGCTCATCCGTGACCTACCCCCTCCCCTATTATTGCACATGGTTCAAGGATAAAAGTAGCCTGAATCAAGAGGATAGATCCTTGTAAAATTTACATCATTTTCTATTCCTAAGCAAGAGTTATTACCACTATTCACTCTCATAACATACACCTATCAGCATTTAGATATCATTTCACTCAATATAGCACCGTATAATCTCATTCATTTCATGATGTTCAAACACTTCTTTGGAAGTCTCCAAATTTTTGTCTGCATTTTGATATTATTCTGTTTGCTAGAATCCACTACTTCTGGGAATTTTTAATTATTCTGAAATCATCACAAAGGAAATTTACCTCCAAAGACATATGTATGAATTTATGCAGACAAGATCCAAACTAGTTACTTAACCTTTTCTCACTTGCAGTCACTATAATTAAACTCTCAGCCTCTGGGATCTATGTGGTTTTCTGTTTTTATTCATCCTATTCAATGTAAGGTTATTATGTATTTTGGATTTCTAATTAAACAAGTTTAGTAAACATATCTTTTTCCCGGTGTGAAATTTTCACCTTCTACAATGATTAGTCTTTCTAAGATTTCCACAGCACCACATCCCAAATATTGTCTTCTGTTTCCTTCCAGGTTCATTACATCTGCTGACTTCTAGGCTCCCTCTTTGCCTTTTTGACAAATAATTTTATTTAAAACTCACTTTAATTTAAACTTTTTATTATACCTTTTTATTGACTACCAAATGTGAAAGTAATTTTCCTTACTCCAGAATCATAGAGAATGAAAAATGGATAGTTCTCTTTTATTTGCATTTTTTATAACATTGAAATTGGCAAGATTTAAATAGAACATATGGAATGAAGGCAGTATATCACAATGTTCCATCTATTCTCTGTCATTGAAGATGAAAAATCAGGTAGATTTTTGTGTTCCTCTAAGATTTTAAAGAAATCTCTCTTCCAACTTCAGAGTAAATTAGACGAAGGCATATGGGCTCTTGGAGAGATTCAACTATGGAAAACATTCAATCTAATGATCTTCAAATAATTATTTTAATGAGGCAGGTAAAGTGATATTTCCAGTTACAAAATGTATTATCTTTCTCATATCTATATTAGACATTTGTAAGTTCATTTCTTATAGGATTTGTGAAGCAATTTATTGAATAAAAATATTTACTACAATTTTCATCATTGAAATCAATTAATGTACTTAATATTAAGAGTCAGATTTCTGGGGCTAGAGAGTTGGCTTAGTTGGTAAGGTGCTTGCCTGCAAAGCCTAAGGACCTGGGTTTGATTCCCCTGGACCATGTAAGCCAGATGCACAAGGAGGCACATGTGTCTGAACTTCATTTGCAGTTGCTGGATGCCCTGGCACACCCATTCTCTCCCTTTCTTGGCCTCTCTCTTTCTCTCTCTCTGTCTCTTTCTCTATATATCTCTGAAATAAATAATAAAAATAAAATAACAAAAAAGAGTCAGACTTCCATGCCTGGACAAATTGATTACTTAGTGGTTAAGGTGCATGCTTATGAAGCCTAAGGATCCAGGTTCCATTCTCTTGTACACAAGTAAGTGAGATGCATAATTTGGAGTTTGTTTGCAGTGTCTAGAGGCCCTGACCTATCCGCCCTTCCTTCCTTCCTTCTTTCCCTCCTTCTTTCCTTCCTTCCTCCCTCCTTCCTTCCCTCCCTCCCTCCCACTCTCCCTTCCTCTCTTCTTTCCTTTTTTCCTTCCTACCTACCTACCTTTCTTTCTCTATCCCTCCCTCTCTTCTCTCAAATAAATAAATAAAAATTTTAAAAAGTATCAGATGTCTATAGTATAAATTACTGCTATACTTGGTTAACATGCATGAAGCTCTCCCAACTATAATCCTGATTATTGTTTAAAACATAAAGAAAACTGATAATTATATCTGGATGATGGCAAGATAAAATGTATTAATGAACCATATTTTAAAACATTCAAATTTTCAGATAATTCAATAAAAAATGGAGACAAGACACATATACACGGGAGTAACATTTTCAAAGCAAAAATGCTACTTGCTCTTGAATGAACAGTCTGTACAGTGAATCATGAGTCAGGTATGTTGCTGTAAAGGCAGTTGATGCATTTTTGGAAATTCTATCTAAAGTGGTTGGGGAGGAAAATATTCAAAGCTGGATTTCTGAGAATTCAACTATCCCATTCTGGAAATAAATGCCTGAAAGTACTTTCCATTCATACACTCATTTCAAAGCTAAATTCCATGCCTTTTAAGAGCCAGGTTGAAGATTTAAAAAATGAATGCAAGTAACATGATTTTATCTTATGATGTTCAGTAATGATCACAAATTGGCTGACACCTTGATTTTAGACCAGTGGCTAGTCTTGACAGACTTAGCTTATGATATTTAAGATGTTTTATATTATTTAAGCTATTAATTATTATTATTATTATTTCAAGAATATTTAGAGTAAAAATGAAATACTCGTATTAATGACTATCATTTGTATTTTGGTATTTTCCCTTTTGTCTTGAGTATGCTCTCAGTTATTTGCAGTAATATTCTAAACAAACAATATGTATGAGTACTTAAAATTCAGGTATACTATTTCCTTTCCCATTGATTTTCCCATTGCATTCATAGGTTATGTTTATTACATTGCTATTGCTAACCTGGCTACCCCAATTTAGCTTTCTAAATTTAATCACACATTGTTTATAGTAACATGCAAATTTATTCTACTCTAACCTGGTATACCTTATTATTTTTACCTTACATATCATACAATTAAAATTTTATAAAACTACAGTTTTTGTACACTCATTAATAAATAAATTTTTAAAATAAATTATATACTTATTTATTTGAGAGAAAGAAAGAGGAATAGAGAGAGAAAGAGAAAGGATGGACATACCAGAGCCTCTAGCCACTGCAAACAAACACCAGTCGTTTGTGCCACCTTGTGCATCTATCTTTACATGGGTACTGGAGAATCAAACTTGGATCCTTTAACTCTTCAGGCAAATGCCTTAACCATCATGCAATCTCTCCAGCCCCATATAGATACATACATACATGTATACATACATACATACATATATGTATATATTTATATATATAATGTATATATATATTTGTTATCAAGAAAGTATTTTTATGTTTATCATTATTATTATTGGTATTAACAACATATTTCATGTGATACACCACGTGTTGTTACCCTCTTTTCCTATATCCCAGCCCCCATTCTGTTGGGAAAGCTCCTCAGTGTGGTTCAACTATTCCCAATGATGTTGTACTTTATGTGTTATGGGAGCAGCATGCAGTTATCTTGGGAGTAGGAAACGACTCTGGGCTCTGAGCCATTATTGCATTGTGTGAGAATCACATCAGGTTGTTTACTTCTGAGTCTCTTAGACTTTGAGTTGCTTGGACAGATGTTGGCCGCTTTCCCCTGGTAGCCCATATGGCGCCTTCCAGCACTAGATGAGCTAATTGTCAGTGCCCTGGCTGTCCTCTGGTTTCCAACCAGGTCTCTGCATGGTCCATGCTGACAGTGATTGGTGTCTTCAGCAGTAGGGTCTTACCATTAACCTCTGGTGGGTAATCAAGTATTCTGATGGTAGTCTGTCTGATTTGTTTTAGGAGATCTAGTAGGTCTCTCTGATCAACAGCTCATTGTGGATGTAGACCATATCATGGTACAGGGAATTACAGCCAGTGCCAAGGGAAAAGGAAAAAGAAAAAGAGAAGAAAAAGAAACAGGAGAAATTTGAGGTTAGGTTTCATCTTACCTTCTCGAGGGCCATTCGATTCAGGTGCTCACCTAAGGTGCTCTTGAGGGTTCCATCTTTTAGTCTGACTTCCAGGATATAGGATTCTATGGTACCAGTTCAATTTGTGTTCAGTTTTGTGCCCCCACCCTTTCCCTTCCCCCAAGCCCTACCACGCTGTTGTCCAAGCCTTGAGATGCTATTCAGGTATGTCAGCGACTTGGGCTGATCCAGGTTAGGAACTGCAGATGTGTGAAGCCATGCAACACTTGTATTTCTGTGGCTATATGAGTTCACATATAATGATCTGTTACATGTTCAACCATTTTTCTACAAATTTCAATGTGTCATTTTTTTCTTACTGCTGAGAAAAATTCCATTGTGTAGATATCCAACATCTTGGTTATCCATTCATCCAGTGATGACACTTGGGCAGATTCCAAGTTTTAGCTATTATGAATCGAGAAGCTATAAACAGGGTTGAGCAAATATCTCTGAACTAAGATGTGGAGATTTGAGGGTAAATGTCCAGAAAGGGAACAATAGGGTCGGTTGTTAACTTTTATTCATCTTTTTCAGGGGTCTCCATATTGATTACCACAGTGGTTGTACCAGCTTACCTTTCCACCAACAGTTGATGAGTGTTCCTATTTCTCCACATCCTGGCCAACATTTGTTTTCATTTGATTTTTTAATGTTTGCTGTCCTTAGTGAGATAAGATAGAATCTCATATTTGCTTTAATTTGCATTTCTCTAATGGATAGGGACACTGAACATATTCTTAAGTGTGTGTTAGCCATTTGTAATTCTTCCTCTGAGAACTCTCTATTTAGTTCTCTGGCCCACATTTGGAGTGGGTTGTTTGAGTTTTTATTGTTTAGTTTTTTGAGTTCTTTGTAGATTCTAGATATTAGACTTCTGTCAGTGGTATATCTAGCAAATATTTTCTGCCATTCAGTGAGTAGGTAATCTATTGGTTCTGCTTATGGTATGTTTGTACAAAAGCTTTTTACCTTCATGAGATTCTATTGGATGAGTGCTTGTTTAATTTTCTGGGGTACAGGGTTTTGTTCACAAAGTCTATTCCCAGTCTATAACAAAGAGAGTGGCTGGTGGTTTTTCTTCCAGTATTTGAAGAGTTAAAAGTCTTATATTGAGGTATTTAATCCATTTCGACTTGATTTTTGTGTAAGGAGAAATGAGTGAGTCTACTTTCATTTTCTACATATG
Source organism: Dipus sagitta (assembly GCA_036346955.1). Lineage (NCBI taxonomy): Eukaryota > Metazoa > Chordata > Mammalia > Rodentia > Dipodidae > Dipus > Dipus sagitta. The sequence continues at coordinate 22,764,386 of CM070772.1, read as the reverse complement.
TTCATCCAATTTGTCCAACACAATTTATTGACAATGCTGTGTTTTCTCCAGTCTACATATTGGTACCTTTGTCAAAGGTCAAGCAGCTGTAGTTACTTTCCCTAAGGCCTGGGTCTTCAATTCTGATCACTTGTTCTATGCTTCTGTACTTATTACAGTACCACGCTGTTTTGTCACTATGGGTTTGTAGTATAGCTTTAGATCTGGTATGGTGATACCACCAGAGGGGTTTCTTTTGCTGAGGATTTGGATATCTGAGGACTTCTGCCATTCCATATGAATTTTGAGATCATTTTTTTCAATGTGTGTAAAGAATGATACTGATATTTTTATTGGCATTGTGTTAAATCTCTATATTGCTTTTGATAGAATTGCCATTTTAACAATATTAATTCTACCTATCCAGGAGTGTGGGAGGTCTTTCTATCTTCTCAAGTCATCCTTAATTTCTTTCTTAAGTGTTTTTATTTTTCATGATATAGATTTTTCACATCCTTGGTTAATGTTATTCCAAGGTATTTATTTTTTGTTGGTGGTGGTGGTATTGAAAATGGGACAGTTTCACTGATTTCTTTCTCTGTATATTTGTCCTTTGCATATAGAAAAGCGACTGATTTTGTATATTGATTTTATGTCCTGCCACTTTATTGAGAGAATTTAACACCTTCAGAAGTTTTGAGATGGATACTTTTGGGTCACTTATACATAGGATCATGTCATCTGCAAATAAGGCTAACTTGACTTCTTCATTTCCTAATTTTTTTTTTTATTTCTTTCTCCTGTCTTATTGCCTTGGCTAGTACTATGTTGAAGATCAGTGGTGAAGGTGGGTACCCCTGTGTTGTTTGTGATCACAGTGGGGACTCTTTGAGTTCTTCCCTATTAAGTATTATTTGGGCTTTAAGAGTTTTATATGTAGTCTTTATTGTATTGAGATATAAGCCCTCCATGCTTATTATTTCCAGTGATTTCATCATGAAATTTTGTTGTATTTTATCAAAGATCTTCTCTGCATCACTTGAGATGAACATGTGGTTCCTATAGTTTAGCTTTTTTACATTAAACCATCCCTGCATCCCTAGGATTAAGTCTACTTGATCAAGGTGGTTTTAATGTTTTGTTGAACTTGTTTTGCAAGGATTTTGTTCAAGATCTTTGCATCTAGGTTCATAAGGGATATAGGCCTATCGTTTTCTTCCCTTGTTGCATCTCTGTCTGGTTTTGGTATTAGGGTGATGCTTCCTTCATAAAAGGAGTCAGGAAGGATTTCCTGATCTCAGATAATGTGGAACAGTTTGAGAAAAATTGGTCTAAGTTTTTCAATGAAGGTTTCATAGAATTCAGCTGAGAAGCTACCTGGTCCTCTGCTTTTCTTATTGGGGGAGGATTTTGATTACATTTTCAATCTCCATGGATGTGACAGGTTTGTTTAGGAGATTAATCTGCTCTGAGCTTAGATTTTGTAGATGGTATCTGTCTAGAAATTTATCCATTTCTCCCAGATTAATTAATTTTGTGTACTAGAGGTTTTGGAAGCAAGCCCTTATGATTCTTTTCTTTTTGTTGCTTGATAAGTTTGGCCAGATGTTTGTCAATCCTGTTTATTTTTTTCAAAGAACCATCTTTTCATATCATTGATTTTTTAAAATTGTTTGCTTAATTTGCAGTTCATTAATTTCTGCACTTATCTTAATTGTTTCTTTCTGTCTGGAGCCCTTTGTGTTGGATTCTTCATGTTTTTCCAGCACCTTTACATGGACAGTCAGGTTTGGGATCTCTGTCTTTGTAATGAAGGCAGTTAGGGCTATGACTTTTCCCCTTATGACTGCCTTAATAGTGTCCCATAAGTTCTGGTAGGTTGTGTTTTCATTATCATTCAATTCTAGGAAATTTAAAATTTCATTTTTGATTAACTCCATGACCAGTTAATTGTTTTAAAATGTGCTGTTTAGGCTCAGGAGCTGGTGGAGTTCTTGATGTGTCTCTTATTAATTTCTAGCTTTAAAGCATTGTGATCTGACATGATGCAGGAAGTTACTTTAATTTTCCTGACTTTATGAAAGCAAGCTTTGTGGCCTAATATATGGTCAATTTTGGAGAAGGTTCCATGAGTTGCTGAGAAGAATGTGTATCTGTAGAGATGGGGTAAAAAGTTCTGTAGATATCCATTAGGTCTAGTTGAATTATGATGTTGTTGAACTCTATTATCTCCCTGTTGATTTTATGCTTGGATGATCTGTCTATTGATGATAGTAGAGTACTAACATCTGCAACTATGATGATGTTGGTGTTTATTTCTGTTCTATTATTGGGTAGATTTGGTTTTATAAACTGTGATTGTGATGTGATCATGTTGGTTCATTCCCTTGATGAATTAGAAGTAGCCTTTTCTGTCCTTTTTGATTATTTTTGGCTTGAAGTCTATTTTATCATATATTAATATAGTAATGACCACTTTTTCATTTCCATTTGTTTCAAATATCATTTTCCAAGCTTTCATCTTTAAAAGGTGTCTCTCTTTAGTGGTGAGGTGGGTTTCTTGAAGACAGTAGTTAGAAAGGTCCAATTTTTGATCCATCCTGGTGACCTGTGTCTTTTGATGTGTGAGTTAAAACCATTAATATTTAAGGTTATTACTCTGAGATTTGAATTAATCCCTGCCATGATTGAGTGTTTTATAGGGTTTGGTGGTTTCTTGCGTTTTCCACTATTTTTAGCCTGGTCAATTTTGTTTATTGTGATCTTCTTCTAGTTGGCTCTTGAGATTGGTTGTTTGTTCTGTGTGGAGTATTCCCTCAAGTACTCTCTGTAGGTTTGTCTTTGTGTTCATATTATCATAGAGTTGACTATTTCATGCAAAGTTTTTCTTACACCATCTGTTATGAGGCTATACTTTTGTTGGGTAGAGTAGCTCAGGTTGGAAGCCATAGTTTTTCAGGCATTGAACTGTTACGTTCCAGGCCCTTCTAGCTTTCAGGGTTTCCATTGAGAAATCTGTTGGAATTCTGATGGGAATGGCTTTCTATGTTGTGAATGGTTTCTCTTTTTGTGCTTTTAACACTTTCTCTTTGTTTTTGTTGTTAATAGTTTTAACTATGATGTGCCTTAGAGACTTCCTTCTTTGATAGGGGAGGTGAGAGGAACCTGGAAACAGGAGTCTGGCCTACTCACTCCAATCCTCCGCGTCCCACCACACCGCCACACACTGTCCATGCAGGAAACCACATATATTCTGTGTTTTAGAGTAAAAACTACTTGTGGTTTTTATATCCAATTTTGACATCTTAATTGCAATCTCTATTTGACATACAAACACATCATTTTACCCAGATTCCCATCACATTACCAATTAAGTGAAGTTATTTACATAACTCATATATCTATTGTTCTTTTCACATATTCTCTCCCTTTGCTCTTCAATTTCTATAAAGTGTGAGCAGACATTGACCTTCACCTTGGCAAAATCACATTAATAATACATTAATTTGAGTTTTATGCCATGTAGCAAAATTTCAAGAGAAATTATATGCTTTATCAATTATGTTGTACACCATTGATTGCCAGAATGACTGAATCTAGAATAACAAAGGAAATACATGTCTTGACATGTCTCTGAAGGAAATTTTAAGTTAATCAGAGAAAAAAGACCCACACAAATGATAGACAACGTATTTCCATGGGTTTTGGTCCCACACTGAATAGAAAGGAAAAAGCTCAGTAGAATCATTCATGATTGTGATCTAACTGTGGAAGAAATGTGATGCTCCTGTTGAGTTTCCCTCCTCACCATGATAGACTATACCTTCCATATTTGAGTGAACTTAGGTCCTTCATTCTTTAAGATACTTTTTGTAAGTTTTCTCATAGCCACAAGAAAAGTGAAAAAGTGACTAACAAAGAAATATGGTACAGAGAAGAAGGAGCATTGCTGTTGAGAGAAAAGGAGGTGCCCTCCCTGGCTGTGAACGGAGCCAGCACTATCATGTTTACAGACAGGCTCAGAACTGATCCAGCATAGACAATGACCACTTTGCCCTTTAGACAGCTATAACAGACTTTCTCAGATCTCTCTAGTTCCCTGCACACTCTACCATATTTTGGAGGCTGTGCTCTCCTGCTCTGTGGTCACTATGGTAACAAGAGAAATGGAGCCATATCTTTTGGCAGACTTGCATTTTCTCTTTTCAGTTTAGCCGAGTCTTCTGATTTGTCCTTTTGATTTACTGTATTTTGACTTCACCTTATTTGCATATAACCAGCCAATCAGGGCCTGCTGCGTATGTATGTATGTATGTATGTATGTATGCATCCCCCCACACAGATTCTTAGTCTTATTGGACTGTCTGGATGTTGAAAAGGAAAGATGTATTTGAAAAAGAGCTCCTCGGGCTGGAGAGATGGCTTAGCGGTTAAACGCTAGCCTGTGAAGCCTAAGGACCCCGGTTCAAGGCTCAATTCCCCAGGACCCACGTTAGCCAGATGCACAGGGGGGCACACGCATCTGGAGTTCCGTTTGCAGTGGCTGGAAGCCCTGGCGCGCCCATTCTCTCTCTCTCTCTCTCTATCTGCCCCTTTCTCTCTGTCTCTCTCAAATAAATAAATAAATATGAGCAAAAAAAAATTAAATAAAAAAAAGAGCTCCTGTTTTAGCCTTGTATGCAGACTCATTCTGGAAAACAAAAGGAGTCCTACTCTAGCTTTTGGGATATACTTCCTTCAGAAATCACTAGAGGAAGATTTCCTGTACCTACTTGCAGGCAGACTGTACAATCCTGTCTCAGAATTCCACTACTCTGGCTCTTACTAAAGAGAGACATATCTTAGCTGGTTTCCCGGAGCCTGCCAAGAATCTTGAGTTATAACATTTAATGAAAACCCTCTTGATTGGCATCCCCAAGGCCAGCTAAAATTCAGAGTTGCACCATCCACATTTTCACCCTCTTGGGTGACAGCCCATGGCCACTAAAGTCCATTTTTAATTAATGGTATTGTATTCCTGAGAATATAAATTCTCCTTGTTTGTCCACCCTTTGCCCCTGCTCACTTCATTCTTCCAGCAGAAAGACATGTTCCTGGAAGAATCAATGTAGTAAACCTGACCATGCAGTTCATACTTCTTTGGAATTTGTTTGTGGAACAAAAGTGAAAGTATTTTGAACTTTAGTCTAGAAATTTCATGAGCCATCATGGTGGTTTTCCAAGATCATAATACCCAGAGATATGGGGATCTAGATCATGAGGCTTAAGAGTATAACAAGAGGGGCTGGATAAATGACTTACTGGTTAAGCACTTGCCTGTGAAGCCTAAGGACCCCAGTTTGAGGCTTGATTCCCCAGTGCCCACGTAAGCCAGATGCACAAGTTGGCTTATACATCTGGACTTCTTTTGCAGTGGCTGGAGGCCCTGATGCACCCATTCTCCTCCTCCTCCTCCTCCTCCTTCTTCTTCTTCTTCTTCTTCTTCTTCTTCTCTCTCTCTCTCTCTCTCTCTCTCTCTCTCTCTCTCTCTGTCACTCTCAAAGAAATAAATAAAAATAAACAAAAATATTAAAAATAAATAAATAAATAAAAAGAGTATAATAAGAACTGTATTGGGAACTAGACTATGTGCAGTTTGTGATATATTCTGGCTAAGAATCTGGCTGCCTGCTAGGTAACTCTGTGAACTGGAATGAGGCTGAATTCAAAGCAATGGACTAGTTTGGTAGGTGGAAGAAACTCGTGATGGGATAGCATTCAGATTGTGTGATGGATACTGTTCACTGCTCTGACTCAGTTCTACATTTAGATGGACACAGAAACAAGCATAGCAAAAAGATACAACAAAAATATGCCTTGGGGAAGGAAAGGAGCATCTTCAATACAGAGAAGACAGGTTTGAAAGCAGGTATGATTACTAAAGAAATTAGTGCCATTAGAAGAAATCCGGTGCTTTGTGCTAGGGCAACAGGAAAGGTGACTAGAGGCAAGGATCCACCCAATCAAGGGTATAGCATGTGAAAATTCAAGTTCATTTCTAAGGAGAGAGCATAAATTGAGAATGCCTGTGAAAGGGTTCCCCATAGAAAACAACTGACTAAGAATGATCTCTGCCATGGCCAACACAAAATCAGCGGAAGCAATTGTGGTCCAAGGGTTTCAGGAATCCTCCAGATCTACCAGAATTTGACAGTGTTATCCATGCAGTCCTTGTTTAATAGGTAACAAAAATACAAGATTGAATGGACATGGACTCTTTTGTTGTGGTTCCAGATACCTAATGAGGCTAGGAGACATTATGGGAGCCTAGATGCCTGCAAGGAGGACCTGAAGGTCTGTTGCATGAAGCTGTGAACTTGAAAGCTATGTTGCTATGGAGATATTGTATGTTGTTATTGGAATTGTGGATATCAGCTGAGGAAAGCTGTATGCATTGAGTAGAGTAAGCCCCAAAGAGAAGTTGTATGTGCTGTAGGCAGCAGAGCTGATGGCACGATGGTACCCAAGCCTTTGAAGCCAGGTGATTCCATCATGACATCATGAACCCCAGGTGCTGTGCAAGGAGCTGTACAATTTGGTATTTGCTCTGCTAGGTTTAACGTTTGGTTTGGCATGATCATTCTGTTTTTTAGTATTACATTTTAGTTATTTGATAAAGAATGAGAAAGAGGCAGGCATAGAAAGAGGCAGACATAGAAAGAGAGAGAGAGAGGCAGAGAGAGAGAGAGAGAGAGAGAGAGAGAGAGAGAATGAGAATACGTGAGCCAGAGCCTGCAACTTCTGCAAAGTAACTCCAGATTCATATGCCACCAAGTGCACCTGGGTTTATGTGGGTACTGGTTAATCAAACCTGGGTCCATTGGCTTTTCAGGCAAGTGATTTTAACCACTAAGCCATCTCTCCTGCCCTGGCCTGATCATTCTTTGCTATGTCCCATTCTTCCCTTTTGGGTCGTAGTGACACTGTCCATTGGAACTAGGTAACTTAATTTTTCATCTTATAAGAACTCACCAATTCCTTTGAGTTCCAGAAAAGATCATGGGTCATAGAACATTGTTAACACTGTCAAAGATCATGGGAAACTTTGAAGTTGGTCTTAATGGATTTTGCATTATAATGTGGTCGTGAGCCTATGGAGACAAGGCGTACAAAATTAAGGCTTTAAAAGTTATATAGCTTAGGGTTGAAGAAATGGCTCTGAGGTCAAGGTGCTTGCCTACAAAGTCTAATAACACTTTTTTGATTCCCCAGTATGCATTTAAGATGCGACGGACAAAGTGGAACATGTGCCTGGAGTTTGTTTGCAGGGCTAGAACCTCTGGTGCACCCATTAGATCCTCCATATCTCTCTTTCTCTCTCTTTCTCTCTCTGTCTCTCTCTCTCTCCTCTCTCTCATTGCAAATAAATGAACAAATAAAAGTATATGTGTGGATGTCAAGTTGAGAAAACATGTGATGATTAATCTGGATTGTAAATTTTATTGAATCTGGAATATTTTATAAGATTATGTTAAGTATAATTACCATATCATCTAACAATCCTACTTCTAGGAAATTATTCAGAATAAATGAAAACAGTGTCTCCCAAAGATATCTACACTTCTACACATACTGTAGCATTTTTTCATAACAAACAAAATGTAGAAACAAATTCTTATGTGTAGGTGAAATGGGGGGAAACATGCTAATAGATGCAGTGAAATGTTACTTAGCTTTAGAAAAGCAAATTGTTCACTATGTGATTACCATATGGACAACCAAACAGCATAAAACTTGCTATATGAAATAAATCAGAGACCAAAGGGAAACAAATGCTGTATCCTTTTACTCATATAAAATATCTAAAATAGTAAAATAATAAAGGCACCCATTGGTTTGGTATTTGATAGGAGGCAGAAGATGAAAAACTAGAGAGTTAATGCTTAAGAAAAGATAAAGTCTCATAGGATGAGCAATTTCTAAAGATGTCCTATACCACGTTGCTCCTATAGTTAACCCCTTGTTGGAGGATGGTACTTTACTAAACACTATACATTTTTGTTGTTGTTGTTTGTTTGTTTAGTTTTTGAAGTAGTGTTTTACTCCATCCCTGCCTGGCATGGAGCTCACTCTTTAACCCTAGGCTGGCCTTGAACTCATGGTGAACCTGCGGAGTGTTGACACTATAGGAGGCCGGAGCCACCATACCTAGCTACACAGATTTCTCTTACTCACAGGCTTTTTATTTATTTTTGTTTATTAATTTATTTACTTATTTTTGGTTTTTCGACATAGGGTCTCACTTTGGTCCAGGCTGACCTGGAATTAACTATGTAGTCACAGGATGGCCTCAAACTCACCATTATCCTCCTACCTCTGCCTCCTGAGTGCTGGGATTAAAGGTGTGCGCCACCACGCCCTGCACTATCATGCATTTTTACCCTACCAACAAATCTTCCTAAATCTTTATTCATTTTGTATACAATCACAAACTGTATGCCTTTTAGTATGGGAATCCTAAGATAAAGCTGAGAAAATATTCTATGGTGGGGCTTATTTATTTATTTATTTATTCACATTTTTTTTTGTGTGTGTGAAAAGTTACAAAGATGAATGAGAAGCTATTTCATCTGTAAGTGTGTACGTGAGGGAGACACAGCAGATGGCAGGGAAGATGATATTTGGACACAGACGTGATCACACTTGTCAGGAACAAAGATGCATAATGAACCCGGAAAGAATACACTGCTGACTTTGGGGAGCATCAACACACTTCATTTACTTAGATTCCTCCCTACAGCCAAGAAGCCATCCTTGAGGTACAGCTCTGTCTCTGAATCATACCCACAAGTTTAAACACTCTCAGGCCCAGGACACGGGCGCATTGTTAGCTTATCTGGTGGGGCTCATGTTTTAGATAGACGAGGCTCTGGAACTCCACTTTTGTTTCCAATGTATAAATTGTTTGCAGGTTATGTTTGCATAAACTAGGAATTTCTGATACTGTCACCTATGCTCTTAGTCTTCAACATTTCTGCGGTATTTCTTTAAATTTCCATAGATTTATGGCCTAGGATATATGAGAAATCTTTTAACTATCATTCAAACCTGACATTTTTTTTTAACCCAAGAACATATTCATTTACTAAATCTATGATTCCCAGATAAAAATCAAATATGATACATTATTTAATCTTTTCACTTATCATTTTTTCAATACATTAAAAATTTAGGACATTGCTTATAATGCTGAGGCACTCATGTACTTTGGATTTATTTCTCACTTTGAAATATTCTGTTACATTTCTTAACAAAAAGCAAAAAAAAAAAATAGGAAAGGGCTCAGTGCTTCTGTCACGAAGCTCTTTGTATATGCTCTGCATATACTACTTTCCAGGTTATGTAATGTATGAAGCTAAATGTCAGTCTAGATCTATGCCATCTTTGTGAAAAAAATTAATTTCACAAATATATTTTTTACAAACTCAACTGAAATCATGAAGGGAATTTCTTTCATCTATTGGTGTCATTATAAAAGTGACCGAATAAAAGCCACCTATAAAATTCTCAAATTTAAAATTGACCTATTATTTTCTACCATGCTACTTTCAATATTTCTGCATTAACCACTGTGCGCTATAAAAAGCAGCTTCTCTGACAAAGCCTTAGAGCCATACTTATCCATGGGAACAAATTTAAATAACTTGAAGGGATTTTGAAAACTTGCCCATTTAGTAAAACATTAGTAATAGTTTCCCATCTATAGCCTGCAATCTCCCCAGACTTAAAATCTGGCATGGGTTTCTTCCTAAGAAACTAGCCTCAAATCCAGGCAAAAATCAGTTGGTTACCTCCAAAATGAGTCACGCTACTATTGCATTGGGAAGCCTATGCTGTCAACTGCTGGGTGGGCCAATTGATGCATTTTCTCTCCCCAGCACCCTGCACATCACCCTCTGGCACCGTTAAATCTGGAGAGCAGGGAGAATGTTTCCAGCTCAGTTTCAGCTTGATTTTTCTGAATTTCATAAACACACTGTTGCAAACATACCTTCAGCAATACAATTTGCCATCATGTTCTAGTGCGAAACCAAGAACAATGGCAATAGCATGTACTGTTTTGGGGGCTGATGGAAACTTCTGACCAAAACCTCATAGGGATGTGTCCCAGACCTGGAACTAATATTTTCATTTATTAACCATGAATTCTGGGATCAGCATTATCCACGCATTTACCATATCTCCCTTTATTTGTTTTAAAATATGTTAATTACATTATAACCTAGAAGTTTTTTGTATATCTTTATCATACTTCTTTACTTTTGGTAGACCCTCCTTCTCTCCCCTTCTATTTCTCTAACCCGGAAACTGCTTTGCCACTCAAATCTTTTCGACCACAGCATTACCCTGCCTCTACCTGTTTTTCCTATTATAGTGAATGTTAGGATTAAAGTGGTGAGGTCAGGACAACTGGCAAAGGACTGAAGAAAATAAGAGGGCTGGCAGCTGGGTATGAGATTGCCAGGCTGAACAGAAAAGTGGAGGGACAGAACTCTTGTTAAAAACAAAGCTGGTCTCAGTAGGCTCCTATAGGCCATGAAAAGACCCCCACCTCTTGCCCAGGAAACAAAGGCAAGACACTCTTGGTCTTTCTATATTCTTGCATTTCATTACGGCACATTAGATTGTGGGTGGGTACAATTGTAAGAATTTATCGACCTTCCCGGTACCTGGTACTTGATACCCACATGGTTTTCTTCTCTAAAATACACATACTAAGGAGTTCCCAGGGTTAATCCTCCTAAGTAGATTGTCTTTGAGGAAAACTAAATGACAATGAAAACAAAAACTGATACAAAATTATTTTAGTATTCCATTTATATGAAAGAATCAGAAAAGGAGAAAGAGAAGTCAGGGGAGGAGAGGGAAGGGAAGGGGAGGGAAAGGAAAGGGGAAGGGGATGGAAGGGAAGGAAACGGAAGGAAAGGGAAGTGGAGAATGGGAGAGCCAAAGGCCTCTTGGCGCTGAAAACAAATTACAGACATATTTGTCACTTTGTGAAACTGGCTTTGCATGGGTACTGGGCAATTAGACCCAGATCATCAGGGTTTTCAAGTGAGTGCCTTTAACCACTAGATAATCTCTCCATCTCCCAGCTACTTTTTTCTCTGATGTTTTTGTATTATATTGTTGAGGATTGTCTAAAGAAGAACCATATCTAAAAATGGATTTATAATGTGCATACCTTAAAACATAAACTGTGTATAAATTTGTGGCTGGGGCGATTTCTTAGAAGATAAAGACTTGCTTGCAAAGTGTCCTGGTTAGGGTTCAATTCCTTAGCCATGTGTGTAAAACCAAGCAGGCATTTATTTGCAGTACTAAGAGACCCTAGTGCACCTATGCATATATACATACATACATAAGCACACACAGATATATACATGATCATATTTGAACTTCTTCATTTAGGTGTATGTGCTCTCTTTGAAATAATCAATTTAATAAAAACAGAGTAGTCTTCCATAAATTTGTAATAATGCTATACTGAAGACGTAAGTTACCTAATTATTTTACTATAATGACTTTGAGACTCTTGAACATGTTAATATTATGGTAGTTTGAATGTATGTCCTCCGCAGACTCAGGTATGTTATTGAATCTTGTAACTTGGGTCTCCAGCAGCCTGGCTAGAAGAGATGTCACTGCAGACAGATCCCGGGGCAAAGCCCTAAGGTTTGGGTGCAGATCTGATTTCCAGCAAAAAGGAATATAGAGTCATTTGAGCTCTGGCACGGCCCCTGTTGTTTGCTGCCAGTTTTGTTTCTCATGTTTTTGGATTTTGCTGGCCCTTTGATTGTTTTCACTGCTTGGATATATGGAAACTGCTGCTTCTGCCATTCATGTAAATTCCCCCTGGACCTGTAAGCCTGATGCAAACCCCTTCCTCCTCTAAACTGTGCTTGGCTTGGATGTTCACCCCATCAACATGAAGCTATCTACAACACATAAGAGGCACACCCTTTGGCTTTGTACTGTAATGAGCATTACATCATGTCTGTACTGTGTGACCGAGCTAACCCTGGAGATCCTGTTTCCTATTCTTCTCCACTTCCTGACGGTTCCACCATAATCCTCAGCGTTACTACTTTAGCAACTGAGCTTTTAAAAGATGAATATTTCAGGAAACTTCAGTATTCAAGGTGCAACACACAGAAATGTGTCATGAACTGGATGTAACATAGGTAGGAATGGTCAAATGAGGAAGGTGCTGAGAGGAGCAGTTTTGGTATTTTCTGTCATTACGTGGGTAGCACCCCACCCAATGTGCAATGTTACAATTTGATAAAATGGGGTAAATAAAAGATGAAATTTGTTTTTTTATACATGATGACATCTTTCAAGTGAAGAGCACCATTTAAAAATATTATTATTATAGAGAGGTCTAGCAACAAATGCATTATTACATTATTTTGTGTTGACTAGTACTGTGTTTATTGATTTATTGTTAACTAAATTCTTTTCGTTATGAAACAAAACATCACATAACAAGTACTTTTTTAAATTATTTATTTATTTATTTGAGAGTGACAGACAGAGAAAGAGAGGCAGGTAGATATAGACAGAGAATGGGCACGCGAGGGCCTCCAGCCACTGCACACGAACTCCAGACGCATGCGCCCCCTTGTGCATCTGGCTAATGTGGGTCCTGGGGAGTCGAGCCTCAAACCAGGGTTCTTAGGCTTCACAGGCAAGCGCTTAACCACTAAGCCATCTCTGCAGCCCAGATAACAAGTATTTTGTGTATTGCTAAATTTGTATTTAATAAACTTTTCTGTAATTTTAAAATATGATTAAACTAAAGGTAAGAGATATTGTGTGACTTCTCCAGTTTCCAAATTCAGTAATAAGACTGCCTTCACACAAAATCTTATAACTTAAGTCATGGGAATTTATAGTCCCTGTTTATAAATACCCTGCATTTTAAAATGCCATTTCACTACAATGGTGTTTTCTGACTCTATTCATGAAATGTAGAACTGAGACTCCTTGTCAATAGAATACACCATCTTAAACTAGTAGAAACATAAATCTCATTACATCTTTATTTACATAAATTCTAAAATACAGAAAGTTCAATTAGTACAAAGAAAATGGAAATTATTCCAAATAATCACTTATAAATGTGAACTCAGGAGCAACAAGTTATTTATTTTCATCCACGTATGATAAATATTAATCGATATTGTACACACATAGAACCCACAAAATAATAACTTGAAAAATGCTGAAGTTCAGGAAACCTACTAACATAAAGTATGGGATACACAGAAGTCACACGTAATTAAGTATAATGCATTAATTTTATAGGCAGAAAGTAGGCAAATATTTTCAAATATGTTCACATATGGTGTTGCTCACATATGATAATAATTATGTAAAAATCAACCAATCGTTTTCACATATTGGATGATATTTCCTTGCCAATATTAAGAGTTATTCCAAGAATATCTAACTGTTAGGAATAAGTAGAATGAAGATAAAATTACAATAGATGCAAATAAATAATATTTAATGATGGGTGATATAAATTTTTCATGTTAAGAAATATTTTAGCATAAGTTAGCTGCAGAATTTTGTAAAATTATTTTTGTCTTGAAATGAATGAAGAATATTATCATCCCTTCAACTACAGAGGGAGTCATCTTTATATAATGAATAGTAAAAAACATTTCTAAACTACCACTTTGCTGAAGGAATTTATCACCTTTAAAAGTTCTGAGATGGAGACCTTTGGGTCACTTATATATAGGATCATGTCATCTGCAAATAGGGCTATCTTGACTAATTCTTTTCTAATTTGAATCCCTTTTATTTCTTTCTCCTGTCTTATTGTTTGGTCTGGTACTTCTAGTACTATGTTGAAGAGCATTTGTGAGAGCGGGCATCCCTGTTGTGTTTGCAATCTCAGTGGGAACTCTCTCAGTTTTTGCCCATTAAGTATTATTTGGGCTTTAGGAGCTTTATATATAGCCTTTACTGTGTTGAGATATAAACTCTCCATGCCTGTTCTTTCCAGTGTTTTTATCATGAAATTGTGTTGTATTTTGTCAAAGGCCTCTCTGCATCAATTGAGATGAACAAGTGGTTCTTGTTGTTCAGCTTATTTTGTGGTGTATTACATTGACCAATTTCCTTATGTTAAACCATCCGTGGGTTCCCTGGGATGAATCCTACTTTATCAAGGTTGATAATGCTTTTAATGTGTTGTTGTATTCAATTTACAAGGATTTTGTTCAGGATTTTTGCATCTAAGTTCATTAGTGAAATAGACCTATAATTTTCTTTCCATGTTGCATCTCGGTCTGATTTTGGTATTAGGGTGGGGAGGATTCCCTGGCCTTTGATTATGCAGAACATTTAGAGAAAAATTGTTTTTAGTTCTTCTATGAAATTTTGATAGAATTCAGCTGAGAAGGCATCAGGTCCTGGACTTTTTATTTTTTGGGAGGATTTTGATCACCTTTTCAATCTCCATGGATGTGATAGGTTTGTTTAAGATATTAATCTGCTCTGAGTTTATTTTGGTAGGGGATATGTGTCTAGGAATTCAACCATTTCTTCAAGATTAGTTAATTTTGTGGTGTAGACATTTTTGAAGTATGCCCTGATGATTTTTCAAATTTCATTGATGTCTGTTGCGATCTCTCAGTTTTCATTTTGATTTTGTTAATTTTTCTTTAATCATTTTGTTAAATATGTTCCCTATGCCTCTGTCCTGGATTTCCTTTCCTTCTTGTATACCCATGATCCAGATGTTTGGTCATTTTAGGGTGTCCCACAGTTCCCTCGTATTCTGTTCACTTCACTTTTTGAACTTCAAAGATTTTAGCCTCCTGATCAGTTTCTTCTGTCTTATCTTCCATGTCAGAGGTTCTGTCTTCCACATGAGTAACTGTGTTGGTGAGGGGTTCTAGAGACATTTTTATAATTTCTATTTGATTTTTGTTTTCTGTTGTGTTTTTTGTACCATGTCCATCTCTTTTCTGAGGTACAATTTCAATTCAAGTTTTGATTTTCTTGATGTTTTCTGTAGTTCATTCTCACATTTGTGCAAGGCATTATTATTTCTTGACTTAATTTCAATTTCTTTGTATCACTTTGGAGGGTTCTAATATTTTCTTCAATCATGTTAAACCTACTGTGAAAAGCTGAATGCTGTAGGATAACGATTCTATTCAATTTCATTGATATGACTATTGGTTCTTTGATAGTTTGCTTCCAGTTCTGCAATTGTTTTGATCAGGTTCTTACTGGTTGTTGTGTTTTCATTTTGGGAATGAATTTCTATTTATTTCTCTATGATTTCACTGGAAGCTTCCATTGTGGGACTAGGCATCCTTGGTGGAGGTCTTTCAGTTTTCTGACTTTCGTTGGCTTTTTTTGGATTATTATCTACCCATTTGAGGAAGACTATTTTATTGAGGAGAAATCAAACTTTTGTCCTTTGGCCCAATTACCCTCTGACTCAGGTGAACAGGGATGTCAGTACCCAGTGGCCATTCAGGATACCAGAATAAAAGGCTTGATTCCACAGCTCACACAGGGACCAGGCTTCTCCAAGCAAGGCACAATGTAACCTACCAGGACCAGGGGACTGGGAGGAGGAAGGGGACAGGGATCTGGCCTACTTTGTGTCTCACCCTCAAGCATACAGACAACTGCAGGGAGCCCATACCAGGGAGCTGGGAGGTGCCTGGAAACAGGGGTCTGGCCTACTTACTCCAGAACACTGTGCCAGCCCACATACTATCAGCACAAGGTACTCAGACTAGGGTGGTGGGAAACAGGAGCCTGGCATGCTCACTCCAGAACACAGTGCCAGCCCACACAATGTCCGTTCAAGGAACTCAGACAGGGAAGGTAGGAGGAGCCCAGATATCGGTCTGACCTACTCATTCCAGACTGCCACACCTGCCCACACGTTGTCCATACAAGGAACTCAGACTGGGACTACAGTTGTTTATTACAAGAAACAAAAAAGGTTTCTCCTTTAAGAAAATACTGAGGCTAGGGCTGGAGAGATGGCTTAGCAGTTAAGTGCTTGCCTATGAAGCCTAAGGACCCCAGTTTGAGGCTCGACTCACTAGGTCCCACGTTAGCCAGTTGCACAAGGGGGCACACGCATCTGGAGTTCGTTTGCAGTGGCTGGAGGCCCTGGCTTGCCCATTCTCTCTCTCTCTCTCTCTCTCTCTCTCTCTCTCTCTCTCTCTGACTCTTTCTCTGCCTGTCACTTTCAAATAAATAAACATAAAACAAAAAATTAAAAAAAGAAAATACTGAGCCGAAATAGAATATATATATATATATATATATATATATACATATATATATATATATATATATATATATATATCTCCCAAATTCTTAACATCTTAATAGATTCTATTTTTCTTCTTGATACCTATAACTTTAAGAGATATAAAATAAAAATTATGTTCCAACAAATTCCCATCTGTGTCAAAGAATATGTCTTCAAAAGTTTATCTCAACATGAATATTTTTATTACAATAATAACTAACACAATTCTCAAACCTTGAAGCATAGACATATATACTCAGAAATACCATAAATTGAATTATACCAATATATGATCAGAAATGAAAGAATTTGCTAAAGTTCTTGAAACAATATGAACTCAACCATAAAACCACCTATGTGTGTCCCCCTCTCCCAGTCCCACTGGCTGGTCTTTAAATTGGGTGAGAAATATTTTTTTTTCTGAGAGTGAAATGCAAAACAATTTGCTGTCTAGAAATACTCAAGACTTTTTTCATTTTCCCCATTGTGTTAGATTACAAGGTAGAATCAGTGACTCCATATTGTGAAGGTTTTAGGAAATATTGGCTGTATTTCCAAGGTATGTGAATTATTTCTGAACAATTTAATATTTAAAGACTAATTAATGTTTTATCTTTTGTCACAGTAAGTATTTGGCAAATAAAACAAGCTTTCAGAACAATTATTCAAGGACTTTTGAATCAATTCTAGGGGTCAAAGGAATCTTGTTAGCTTGCTGCATTTTTTTAACAAAATTAAAGGTACTTGATTTTAAAGCATTCTAGCCTATGTTCCTTTCCCCAGTAACCACATAAAGCCAGAAGGCCAGATGTACAATCTGGCACATATATCTAAAGAGTATTTCAGCAGCAAGACTCCCTGTTTCACCCATCTTCTCTCTCTCTTTCTCATAAATAAATATTTTTTGAAGATGAAATACATTACTTTATGCAACACTTCCTTTATAAAACAGTTTTCTTTTTTTCTTTAATTTATGCCATTATGATTTTGTAACATTTGGGTAAAATAGAACTCATACTCATTCCCTTTAAGCGATATAATGATAAGTAGAAACAATTATTTTATAATAGGTTTTAAAATTAGGATTCATCCAGAAGTGAACAGACATGCTATTCTTTTTGGGAAATTCAAATCATCTGTTAACTGCCAAGAAATATGATATCTCCTTTTATATTGTGATATCTCAGCTCCCCAAAGTTAAATATGCTCTTCTTTCTTTTGTTACACACACACGCACACACACACACACACACAAATATAAATTAGAAGTGAATACTTAATCCTCTAATTTCCTTCCTTCCTTTTTCATATAGGAGTTACTTTATAACATTTCTCTTGTACATTACTCATATGTCACATTGAAATGAATGGAAAGCTTTATAAGTTAAATAGGCAGGGTGTGATGGCACACACCTTTAATCTCAGCACTCAGGAGGCAGAGGTAGGAGGATCACTATGAGTATGAGGCCACTCTGAGACTACATAGTGAATTCCAGAATAAGACTCCTGTAATTTTAATACTCAGGAATGTCTTTCTCGAGGATGGGTGGTTTCTATTTGAAACATTACCATCCAGGAGTGAAAATCTCCATCTCCTACTTTATGTGAGATGGAGAAAGCAGAACCCATTTTGCCTTATATCAAAACTGGCCATCAAGATATGAGCAGCATATTTTCTTTGGCATTAACTCAGTTAACACAGATGATCACTCCAAACGAAAAGTAAATTTATGATGAGGTATACATTACAAAAGTTGTCCTACTTAAAGATTTAGTATTGTTCTACCTGGAGAACCCAAATGAATTCAGGTTGTAGCCATTTGGTTTGTAACAGCATGAGATGCTTTTTATCCTCAGAGTCTTATGGATTGCTGTGATGCACATCACACTCAGATTTAATGTTTGCTTTATAATAAATTATTTTATTTATCTTCCATTTTGTTTGACAGCTATTCTAACTGGAGAGAAGATTTGCTTTTAGTTTTATTGTCAGAAAAATTATCACAAGCACACACACAGAAACACACACATATATAAACATGCACACACATGTGTACATACACATACCACATACTACAATTCCAAACTTTTATGGACTTGAGCTAGGAAAAATCATAACTTGATACATTTGTTAATCCTCAACTTATTGGAAATTATGAATCATGAGACCCATCTGTCCAATGCACTTTGGACATGACATCACTGTTGCGAACACTGTTCCAAAGATGCATACATCTACTACTTGGAAGGTAGAACACAGAATTCAAGATTATACTGCACAAAAGAATGTGTCTTTCTTTGTAAAAGATGGATTTCATTCTAGGGATGGACAATCTGTAGGTGATATGAACCATTTTTATATGCTATGGGACTAAGAGTAATAACTTGCAGCCATCAGTTCTACTACTTTGTGAATCTGTGAAATTCCTTCCTTCTTGGAATCTCTGTATTATTTCTGTCTGCACATCCCCTCCCTTTGTTATTCATGAGTCAGTTTGAGTACATTGACTTATAATTAAAGAAAATCTACTGTTAAAGTGAACACTATACAACTATGATAAAGAAAGGCGCCCAGCAGCATTGGGGGATGAGATGTCCAGGCATGTAAATCACAGGAGTATTCTCAGTGATTTAGGATTCAGGAAAACCAGAAGTGTGTGCTCTTCCCTATACTCTCCCTTGCAGAAATTGAAGAAAACCTTTTCAGTGTAGTAGTACTAAAGGCTTCTGGTTATTATAAAATATAAAGTAAGTAGAGAGATATGGTGCATGTAGATTCTCACACTGCTTTGGACTATTCCCTATGCTTTTACTTCACAGGTTAACTGCTTTGAATAATTACTTTTAATCGTCAACTTCCAAGTCTTTTAAATAAATGACAATTTGGCTACTTTGGTGGTTTGATTCAGATGTCCCACTGTATCAGACAGCTTCAGGTTTGCTGAGATGAACTTCCAGACCAGGCACAGTTATGGAGGAAGGGATTTATTGAAGCTTACAGATCCAGGGGAAGTTCCATAATGGCAGAAAAAAACTGGCCTGCCTTCACAGGCCCAAGCAGAGAGAGAGAAGCACAAGCCTAAAGGTCAAAAGCCACAGCACACTTCAGGAACTCCAGCTAGGCACACTTTGCATATCTTTATATTGAAATCTGAAACCCACAACCACACCTTAAGATCCACACAATGGCACTGATTCTGGCCAGGTGGTTAAAGATGCAAACTACAAACAAATAAACAACTGAATATATTGGGAGCCACCTATTCTATTCAAACCACCACATTCCGCCCCTGGCCTCCAATAGAGTTATAACCATCACACATTGTAAATTGTACTCAGTTCAATTTCAAAAGGTCCCCACATTCTTGACCAATTTAAGATATCAAACAAGTTAAACATTTCTAACATATAAAGGCACAGAGTAAACCTTTTCAACTGGTATAAGGCATAGCAAGGAGAGACTAAAACAATGCAAACTCAACCACCATCAAACAAACATCAAACTTCTGCTGTTCAAGTTCAATATATCCAGAGACTAACAGTCTCCAGACTTTCCAATCCCGCCCCTCCAGCTGGGCAGAGTAGCCAGGAAACACTTCCATCCCAGGCCAACAATGCGCTCTATGGTAGCCCTTGCACAGTCCTGGTATGTACAAAACATCTTGAAGTCTTCATGCAAACCACGGTCCATATTCCAAAGGCTCTTTCAGCCTATCAGGGCATCAGGCCCTGCCTCATGCCACATCTCAGCAGCAGCTCCTGGAAGCATGTGCAATTCACGACCACTCCTCGCATTTTTCATGCTTCTGAAACCAATACCAGGTGTGCAGGACACAGCCATATTCTTAATTCACAGATGAAATAAATCATAACCTTGAAAACCAGGTTCCTTCTCCAGTCAACTCTTTCCAAAAGAGTTTGCATTTCTATGAGAGTCTTTCCTCAGGCATCCTTTCCATCGTTTTAATGTAAAGCAGTTGGACCATCTTCCTTAAGATTGCTAATGTGTTTGACAATAGCAGGTTCAGTAACCTAAAACCAGTCTCTGTGTCTGTAATTTTAACTTGCTTGAGATGTTCCAGTTTAAAATCTTAAATCTCTCAGTCCAATATCTTCAGCCAAGCACATCAGTCCGTTACAAATTTAACCTTGATCAAACTCTCTGGGCCTGGGCAGCAGGACGCAGCCAGCCCTTATGCCAGTAGCCCAGTTCCAACAAAGTCCTCTGCAGTCTTTCCTTCCCCTTAGAAAGCTCATAAGCCAAGCCTTGAAGTTCAATTCTGTCTGCACTTAGCATTCTCAGACTCTCATCAGAATAGTCCATAAAACTTGGCTTACCTCTCCAGAAGACATCTTCAGTTGCAAGCACCAAATCCATGCCTATTCCTCCAAAACAAAGGTTCCAAAAGATCAACATCCACATAGTAAGGTTCATCTCACCCCACTCCTCGGTACCAAGTTCTGTAGCAGACAGCTTCAGGTTGGCTGAGATGAACTTCCAGACCAGGCACAGTAATGGAGGAAGGGTTATTTATTGAAGCTTACAGATCCAGGGGAAGTTCCATAATAGCAGAAGAAGCTGGCAGGCCTTCACAGGCCCAAGCAGAGAGAGAAAAGCACAAGCCTAAAAGCCACACAGCACAGCATATTTCAGGAACTCCTGCTAGGCACACTTTGCATATCTTTAGATTGAAATCTGAAACCTACCACCACACCTTAAGATCCACACAATGGCACTGATTCCAGCCAGGTGGCTAAAGATGCAAACTACAAACAAATAAACAAGTGAATATATTGGGAGCCACCTGTTCTATTCAAACCACCACACCCCCATAAACTTAGGTGTGCTGAATGCTAGGTTCCCAGCTGATGGAGATATGGGAATTAATACCTCCTGGAGTCAGTGTGTTGTTGGGGGCTGGCTTATGGGTGTTATAGCCAGTTTGCCCTTGCCAGTGTTTGGCACTATGTCCTGTTGCTGTTGTCCACCTTATGTTGGCCAGGGGGTGATGTCTACCCTCTGCTCATGCCATCATTTTGCTCTGCCTTTGTGGAGCTTCCCCTTGAGCCTGTGAGCCAAAATAAATCTCTTTTTTCCACAAGCTGCTCTTAGTCGGGTGATTTCTACCAGCAATGCAAATCTTACTGCAACAGTAAAGTGGTACTGAAGAGTGGGATTGCTGCTAGATACCTGACTATGTGGCTGTGGCCTTTTGGAACTGATTTTCAAGAGGAATGTGGAAGGATTTGAAACCTTGGCCTAAGAGATGCTTTCCAGTGCTGTGAGTACAGCTTGATGGACTATTATCAGAGTTGAAAGACCTGAATACAGTTAAGAACTATGGACTGTGAGGTTTGACTTATGAGGGTGAGAAAGCGCTTTGCTTGGACTGGGCTAGCAGTTTGTGTGAGAAGCTTGCTCTTATGCCCGTGTCCTGAGAAGTTGTGCAGAGTTGTTTTGCATAGAAATTAACTGGTGTGTGAGCAGAGGGATATGGCACAGAGAGAAAAATCTTTGGGTAAACTGTTGCCTGTTCAGCTGCAATTGAGAGATTACAACCTTTCAGACTGGGCTAGCTGATCTGCACTGTGGCAACAGGAAGAAAATAGACTCTTTGAGGTGTCTGAGTGCTCAAGAAGTGTCCTGTTCTTCAAAGTCTGCTTTATTCCCTCCTGAATTAACAAATTACACCCTACTTAATATTGTGGAATATGAAAAATGCAGGAAGGAGAGGGTCATTTAATTCGCAGCACAGTCTTGTGTTTTGGAAATAGCCATGGGCAGTGTGAAGCAGGTTTGCTGGTTGCCTGCATGGAGACCCCATGGGGCCATGAGGATGAACCATGGATTCAGTGGAGATACCAGGACCACACGATGGCTGCTAACGAAAGCTGCCTGCCCTGATGAAGTTTTCCAGGACTGTGAGTAGCCTTGCCGGAGGGGCAGACTTGGAATGCCAGAGAATTGTTGCTGATTAGAATTATTGGACTTGGAGCTACTGAGTTTGGTGTTTGCCCTGTTTAAATCATGTATTGCTTGAATATTTCTTTGCTATGCCCAGTGCGATATTTTGTAGTATGAGTGTTTATTCTGTGCCATTATGGGTTTTGGGGGATTTTTTTGGGGGGTATTATGGTTCAGTAAAAAAAATCTTGGACTATTATGGGGATGTATAAACATCATTGGAATTGATAAAAACTATGGGGGCTTTTAAAGTTGGAAGAATGCACTTAATTTGCCTCGTATATGGTTATCAATTTATGGGGGCTAGGGGTGGAATGTGGTGGTTTGATTCAGGTGTCCCCCATAAACTTAGCTGTTCTGAATGCTAGGTTCCCAGCTGATGGAGTTATGGGAATTAATACCTCCTGGAGTCAGTGTGTTGTTGGGGGCTGGCTTATTGGTGTTATGGCCAGTTTGCTCTTGCCAGTGTTTGCCACACTCTCCTGTTGCTATTTTCTACTTATGTTGGCCAGGGGGTGAAGTCCACCCTCTGTTCATGCAGTTGTTTTCCCTGCCATCGTGGAGCTTCCCCTCAAGCCTGTGAGCCAAAATAACCCCCCCTTTTTTTTTTCCCAAAAGTTGCTCATGGTTGGTGATTTCTACCAGCAATGCGAACAGCAGTTACTATGACAATTTTGCTACCATGACGCCTTACGTGGGAACATTTTCTATGGTGTCAGTTAGTTTTATTCAATACTTTACAAGCAGTTCAAGTATTGTTGTTGTGTCATAGTCTTCCCTGGGAAAAAGAATTTTTGTGCAAAAAAATTATTAAAACAATCTTATATGTAGACTGTCCCCCAGAGCTTTCACCATTTAATAGGGGAAGTACAAACAGCTTTTTTTAGCTCTGTAATGTTATTTATTTATTAAAATGCATTGGTCCAGCCTATAGTTTGTGGATAAAAAAGTAAAAAAGATACTAAAATGTATAGGTCTGAGTAGGCCTCAAGGTTTGCCTATGTGATTAAGTACATTCATAATTTTGAATGTGGGACTCTTAAAGTTGCAATTATGCATGTGAAGCCATACTTCAAATAGTTCTAATACTCTATCCCTGTAAAATTTCAAAAGTATTGATTTACTTTGTAGTAGATCACATTGTCTGGCATAACAAAACAGATTCAAGGCTGTGAAATTGTAATACTATTGATATTTCGGAGAATCATCATACTTTGAGACTTCTATCATTAGCTTTCCAATAGTAACCATATTAAAAGTTTGCATGGGCATGAAATATTGACTGTGTCCCCACATTAAGCTCATTTGATTAAATTTAACAAGAATCTTAAAAACAAAGTAAATTTAGGATATAACTTTTTATTTGGGTATCAATAACAATTGACAGTGTTTAAATTATAGAACAACATTTCTACAAATATAATATTTTGATATTATATCATTTTAGTTTCTTTTTTTAATATATTAAAATAAAAAGTTAGTTTTGCAACTTCATATTTATGAAGGTGAGTAACTTATCCAAATCCCATTTTTATAATAATGAAGACAATTTGTAATAAGCAAAATTTTAAAAAATATCATGAATTTTTTCAAAGTAATTTGAAATAATCCCAATTTCAAATTCTCATATCAAAATCCATGTTACATGAAAATGCATACTTTTATTTACTGGCATATAAATTTAAATTAATTGGGCCTTAGTATTTATGAATGTTATAAGAACATTTAATATAGACAAGATTAAAATTACAGTCCTCATTTATTTTATGTCACATGTGTAGAATGCATTTTTCAATGTTATATTGTTAATATTTTAGTTAAAATAATATATATTTAAAATTTTAATATTATATTGTTATATATGAAACTTTGAATGTGACAAATTTTAAGACATTTGAATTTTGTTTAACAATAAATACAATAACATATTTAAATCTAAATTTATAGATCATATGTATCTATATATGACACTTTTTTGTATGTGAATTTTGGTTTTTATCATCTAAGTTTAAATTACTCCAAAGTAATGGGGTTAAAAATTGTATTCCTTTAAATATTTATCATAAATAAATAAATAAAAATGTTCATTACAGGTATACATAAGTGTTTAATATGTGTTAATCCCTTTAAAACAACAAAAGTAAATATTTGGGAGCAAGTCAATAAGCTTTTCACTACATTGTATTACCACCTACATTTTTAAAAGCTATTAATAAAGTAGAAACTTTGTAGGGACACATCATGTGTGGATACTGTCTCTTCCCTCCTCCCTGCCCCCATTACACTCAGGGCCCTCCTTAGTGGGATTCATGATATTGTGGGTTATAATTTTTGAGAGCAGTAGTAAGTCTTTATTGGGGGTGGAGGCAATGCCTCTAAATATTACCTCCCACACTGTGGCTCTTACAGTCTTTCCATTACCTTTTCTGCAAAATTTCCTGAGCCTTTGTGGCTACATCTTAAGACTGTTTTAGTGTTGAGCTCTGAGCAGTTTCTGATTTCTTATTTGGTGCAATTTGAGCATCCTCTTTGTCTGTCTCCATCATTCTGACACAGGTTGTCAGGCTCACCCTGGAAGTAACCCTCTTCTCTTCTGGCCAATTCCCCATGTGAGGGGTAGCTCATCTCCTGACAAGGGTCTGCTATCTTTACTTGTCTTGTTGATAGATTTTAAAAAAGTGCATTTTCCCTATTGCCAGTATTTCTCAAGTATATTCAATTTTATAATCAAATTAACCCTATTGACATGAAATTTATCACTTTGAAATAGACATCAGTTGGAAAATGTTGAGATCCTTCTCATAAACAAGACCCAGTGAGTAGGGAAGTTGTTTCTAGAAGGGTTACACACAGCCATAAACTGATACTAAGGCCAGATTAAATGTGACGGAGGCTCATGTGCTGAATCTGGGAGACAAGCACCTAAAGAAACTCACATTGACAAAAGGTAATCCAACGTTTTGTCAGAAAAAAAAAAAGAACCTCAGTTAAAGAAAACATTTACAAGAAAGTAAAGTTACAGAAAAGGCATTTGTGTTGAGGCATAGAGGAAACCTTGGGGTGCAATTTATAATCTATATAAATCACTATTGCAGCATTCTAGCTAGGGCACTGTGCCCTAAAGTTCTTTGTAGAATGATATTTCAGACAATCAGAGATTGAGTCAGAA
Source organism: Dipus sagitta (assembly GCA_036346955.1). Lineage (NCBI taxonomy): Eukaryota > Metazoa > Chordata > Mammalia > Rodentia > Dipodidae > Dipus > Dipus sagitta. The sequence goes on along the minus strand of CM070772.1, from coordinate 22,738,931 downwards.
GAAAAGAAGATTGCATTCCTGGAATAAATCTTCGCGAGTCAATGCTTTTCTGTGTATCCAGCCATTGCACATTTTTCATGGACTATGAGAGTTTGACATCACTGTTCCAGGTTTCTTTCAGCTGCTAGATATGCAAATCCTGTTTTAAATTCACCGTCAGGAAGGCAACAATCACATCTGTTCAGAAAATGATATAAACTGTCTCAATTGTTGTTCACACATATATTTATATGTGTAGGAATATGTAACTTCAAATATCCACTAGTTACAGCTTAAAGTCTCCAGCAAACATATTTCCTTTACCCTGTTTGTAAGACATATATGAGATGTATTCTAGTTTAAAAAAAATAGCTACAAGAAGAGTTGCCTTAGTGGTTGAAGCCCTGGCCTGCAAAGCCTGAGGACCTAGGTTGAGTTCCCCAGTACCTACGTAATCCAGGTGTTCAAGGTGGCATGTGCATACAGAGTTCACTGGCAGTGGTTGTAGGCCCTGGCACGCCCATTCTCTCTATATATCTGACTCTTTCTTTCTCTCATAAATAAATAGAACACTTTAAAAGTTACCACATAATAAGCCGGGCGTGGTGGCATACGCCTTTAATCCCAGCACTTGGGAGGCAGAGGTAGGAGGATTGCCGTGAGTTCAAGGCCACCCTGAGACTCCATAGTGAATTCCAGGTCAGCATGGGGTAGAGTGAGACCCTATCTCGAAAAACCAAAAAAAAAAAAAAAAAAAAAAAGTTACCAAATAATAAAAAGCTACATATCTTTTTTTTCAAACAAATCATTATGTTTTTCTTCTCATCACTTGTTTCCCATACAGTTTCTCCCCAATGCCCTCTCCCTGCCATAGTCTCACATTTTCCTGATACAAGAGTCCTTTTACTTTACTCACATTTTTCCATCCCTTTTACTTCTCTTTCATGTTCTTCTGTCTTGTTTAATAGGCTATATCCATTAAATATATGTCCTGCATAGACCCAGGTGTTTTATTTAAAGCTTAAACTTGGGTTACAAGCTGCCTGGCTGGAGGAGGTGTAAATGGGGGAGCATTGTGGGGTTCAGCCCAATGGTGTGTTTGTGGCTGGATCTGAATTAAAGCCCAGAAGTATGCAGATGGGTTTGAGATCTGGGGGATCTTGCTTGTTGCAGGCTTGAGCTTATTGTTTTTGAATATTTGCTGGCTCACGTTGGTTTTTCACTCTGCTTGGATTTATGAATGAGATCAAGTTGGTTCTTCCATTGATGGAATTTCCCCTGGGTCTATAAACCTTAGATAACTCTGTGCTCCCATAAAATTGTTTTTGGATGGGTGTTCATCCAAGCATAGTTGCAACTGTCCATAACACCCGCCCTCACATCACTAATTACATACACTACTGAAATATTCAAACTTAAACTTAGCATATGAGAGAGAATAAACAATATTTGCCTTTCTGGATCTGGGTTACCTAACTTAATGTTTCCATTTCCATCCATTCTCTCCATACTTTCTTGGAAATTTCTCAATTTCACTTTTCTTTACAGCAGAATAAAATCTACAATTTCAAGAAGTAGATAAGCAGTGAACATGGATATGCTTGTATCTATGTGGTGGTATGATGATTTGAATTAGGTGTCACACATAAACTCATGTTTACTTTTTAAAAATTTTTTATTAACAACTTCTATACTTACAATAAACCAAGAAAATCCCCTCCCCTCTTTGCCCTTCCCAGCTCCACTCTCCATCATTATCTCATCCTTCTCTCCATTGCTCTCTATTTTTTTTTTTTTGTTTTGACTCCATCATTTTTTCTCCTGTTATGAGGGTCTTATGAAGACATTGTTGGGCACTGTGTAGTCATGGATATCCAGGCCAATTTCTATATGGATAGTTGCACTCTTTTGACTCTTAGATTATTTCTGCAACCTCTTCCACAATGGACCCTGAGCCTTGGAGGGTGTTCTAGAGATTTTACAATGCTGGACACTCCTCTGTCACATCTTCTAGCAACTATGTTGTCTTTTGGGTCATCCCATTGGTCATCCCCATGTGAAAAGAGAAGCTTATCTAACCAAAAGTTAGAGTAGCATTATTATATGAATATAAACATTAAGTGTAGTGCTTTCAGGGCAGTTCGTTGAGAATAATGTGTGCATTTAGCCATACAAGAACAGGCTTTATACCCCTAAGGCACATGACCTCACCTGTCACAGGCTTTTGATTACGTTTCCAGTACCAGGCATGTATTTCCTCCCATAAAGCAGGTCCTCCAGTCCAATTAGAGAGAAGTTGCTTTCCCCTAGAGCAGACATGCCACTATTGCACCTATTTGGTAATTTGGCCTGTCTGGCCAAACTTGAGGTTTCCAGTGTCAACTTTTTTCACCACTGATGACTTATGTCTCCTATAAGACTACATACAGTGCAGCCTTTTCCAGCTTTCAGTTGACTGGGCTACAGCGAGGTTTTCAGCTCAGCACCAGCATAATTTCTCAGTAACCTTGGCGCCCATACAAGTGAAGCCTTCAGTAATATGGTTTTACCATCTATTACTCCTGGAAAACTAAGGGTGTTTGCAATAGCTTTTAATGTTTTGGAGGCAAAAGGGACCTTTCAGGACAAGTCACTGGAATGTATCCCATCCCAGGCACTGACAGTTTTCTAGTAACTCTCTGTGGCTTCTGGATGTGCCATTATTTTTAAAAAGTAGATTTTCATATGTCTTATTCAGAATTTGTCGAATTTTGATTGACCTTAGCCCCAGCCCTCTCTTGCTCAATTTCTTCCCCTGGCCTCATTTAGACCATTCCACTCCCTGTAATCTGTTCTTCTACTTACATATATGCAAAGCCATCCCCTAAAGACTTCCCCTCTCCTCCCTCCTTTAAGGCCTTTTTCTAGCTTCCTGGCCTCTGCTGTCAATTTTTGGTCCCAGTTCACACAGAAGTCTACACATTTGTAGCCAGGATGCACATATGAAAGATAACATGCAATGTTTGGCTTTCTGGGCCTGGGTTACCTCATTTAGTATAATCCTTTCCAGATCCATCCACTTCCCTGCAAATTTCATAATTTCATTCTTCTTTACCACTGAATGGAACTCCAGTGTCTAAATGCACCACTTCATTATTATCCATTCATCTACTGAGGGACATCTAGGCTGCTTCCATTTCCTAGCTATTGTGAATAGAGCAGCATTAAGCATGGTTGTGTTAGTATCTCTAAGGTAGCGAGAAGAATTATTAGGAAATACACCTAGGAGTTCTACAGTTGGATAATATGGTAGATCTGTTTATAGCTGTCTCAGGAACCTCCACACTGATTTCCACAGTGGCTGTACCAGATTACATTCCCATCAACAGAGTAGAATGGTTCCCTTTTGTTACATCCTCGCCAATGTTTATGGTCATTTGTTTTCTTGGCGGTAGCCATTCTGACAGGAGAGAGATGGAATCTCAAAGCAGTTTTAATTTGCATTTACCTGATGGCTAAGGATGTAGAACACTTTTTTAGATGTTTATATGCCATCTGTATTTCTTACTTTGAGAACTCTCTACTTTATTCCACAGCCCATATTTTAATTGTTTTTTTTTATTTCTTATTGTTTTGCTTTTGGAGTTCTGTGTATATTCTGGATATTAATTCTCTGTCAGATGTATAGCTGGTAAATATTTTCTCCCATTCTTGGAGATAAAAGTGATAGAAGTATCTCATTTAGTACTGAACACTCCATGTATCTTGTCAGCACTCGGGTGAGTTTATAGTCATGCCAGTGGTCACCTTCATCTGAAACGAGAAGCATCTCTAACAAAATCATTATCATATGGAGATAAACATAAATATTTAGAGGGCAGTTTGGTGGGCATAATATATGTATTTAGTCAGACAATAGTAGCCATCTCTAAGGTTTCTGACCATAGGCTATGACTACTTTTAGCTTCCAGAATCAAACCTGGACCAACAGGCTTTCAAATCAAATGCCTATAACCCCTGAGCTATCTCTCTAGCCCCCAATTTTTATAGTTCTTTATTAATCCTAGGTATAAACCCCTGTCTGAGGTATACTGACAAAGATTATCTTCCATTCTATAGACTTTCTGTTTGTTCTGCTGAAGCTTTACTTTGATGGGCAGAAACTTTTCATTGCATGTCCTCTCATTTGTTTATTCTTGGGGCATCTTGTGCTATTGAAGATCTACTTAGAAAATGCTTGTCAATATCTGTAACTTGAAACATGTTGTCTATTTTTCCTCTAGCAGTTTTAGCATTTCTGGTTATAAATGAAGGTCTTTGATTCATATTTCATTGATTTTTGTGCTGGGCACAATAGGAGGTTATAATTTCTATCTCCTACAGGTGGATATTCAGTTTACAAGCACCATTAGTTAAACATGTTGTATTCTCTTTCCAGTATGTTTTTAATGACTTTGTTAGAAATTATGTGCCCAAAGCCATATGTAATTACTTCTAGGCCTTCTATTCTATTCCACTGGACTCTACCCAATTTTTGTGACAGTGCCATGCTGTTTTTGTCACTATACCTATGTGTTATAACTTTAGGCCCAAGATTGTGATATCTCATCATGGGTTCTCTCTGCTTAAGGTTACTCTGGGAGTGTTTGGCCTCTTGTGTTTCCAGCTGAATCACTGAATTGCTTATTGTGACTATAAGAATGTGATTGGAATTGTGATGAGGATTATATAGAACTGGTGATTAGCTTTGATTATACAGCCACTTTCACTATATTAATCCTGCCAGTTCAAGAATGTCCCTCCAACATCTGATATCTATTCTTTTTATGTTTTCAAAGTCATGAAGTTGAATTTTGGAGATATTTTGAAACTTTTTTGAGATTTATAGCTATCCACTTTAACTATTGGGTGGTATTGTGAGGTATATTATTCATTTTTATTGGAATATATTAACAATTGATGATTTGGCAGTTTCTATCATGCAACCTATGTAATATTCTCTAAGTATTTTGTGACAAAAATATATAGTTGATTTTTATACCCTATGATACAGTGTAAAGTGTTGGCTGGACATTAACTGTAAAATTATCACTAATTCAACAAGAGTGTAATAGCGCATACCAAACAAACAAATCATGACAAAGGCTTCTATGATAAGCACAGTCAATAGAGAAAAGGAAAAGTCAAAGGAAGAATAAGGGGAAGGGGAGGAGGACGACAGGGAGGAAGCAGATTAAGAAAATAGTATGTGAAAAAAAGTTTATAATAAAAATAATAGCATTGCTCATTTGGAACATAAAAATTTAAATTAGTACAATTATTTAAACATTTATATGAATAATAACAACTACTTTCCCATAATTACTCATAAGATCATGGAAACAAATGAGTATCTGATTATGTAAGGGCATAGGCACTATTCAAGTAGTTACCAGTAATCATCCCAAATTATGAAGTAATATCACTATTATATATAGACACACACATTATTTTTTTTATCAAGTGGAAATGGTCAATCATCTTCATGATGCAGGAACTCAGGATTCAGATTCAAAAGTATTTTCCCCATTAACATAATGGCAATATGTAAATAACTGTGAATTTGGACGAGGTCATTTCCTCATGGAAGTTTTGAGCATTCTACTGTCACTTACAAACAGTTGTAATGCCAGCTATGGAAATACTTGTTTTTAAAGTTCATATATATTCCCACAAAGAATTATTGAAAAGTCCTGTCCAAATAAAATAGCATGGCTGTTGATTCCTTTGAAACAAGTCTATACTTTCTGAATCAGAATGTATTTATTGTAGCATTTGGAACCAAACAAGCTATATATTCTCTTCTAAGACACAATGCAACCTAAATGTACAAATTTTCCTAGCCTAAGCCTTCATATTATGAAGATATACATATACATATATATATGTAGTTCCTTTGTTTCACTGTGACTACAAAGCAGTTGCCCTTAAATTGAAGCTAAAATAAAAATAAATAAATAAATAAATAAATAAATAAAGGAATATGTAGTTTTAAAAGGCCAGGTGTTAATTTTGTGGAGTTTCACAAATTGGTAGTGGCTTGCTTCTAGCTCAAGTAGCCATTAAACTTAAATTAAGAAGGACAAAGTAGGTAAGAATTTTACTAAGGCATACAAGTTTCAAAAATAAAATGTTCATTAGTTCACTGATTATAACAAAATGCTTCACTTTAGCTATTAAGCATGCTAAAGCTTTTACAAATTTTTCAGTGTATTTTATTGCTGTTGGGAATCAAATATTTACTTTGGTTAAAAAAATATTCTTAGTGTCCTGTCTACTCTTACTTCCAGTGCAATTGATATATTAAGCTTTTATTATCTGTAATTTTTCCTAATCATATATGTTTATAAAATATTTATCAATATTCATCTATTCTCTATCTAATCTATCCACCTAAACATCACATGTGTCAGTGTTCCTTCTAAGACAGTGCTGCTGTGTGGGATGGAAAAAGAAAAAAAAAAAACTGTTTCTATAATTTTCAGTTTCAGATAAGGTACTAAAACTGAATTTCAAAATCCCATTTTATTTTTGTTTTTGATTTTTGAAGCAGGGTCTCACTATAGCCCAGACTGACCTGGAACTCACATTTTAGTCCTAAGATGGTCTCAAACACACAGTGATCCTCCTACCTCTGCTTCCTGAGTGTTGGGATTAAAGTCGTGCACCAACTTGCCCAGCTGAAAAAATATTATTTCAAATTTATTATTTGTCATTGCCTTTGTTGTTTTAATATTCTATCTTAAATAATTTAAACATAACCATTATAACAGTAGTATCCAATCATGATATTTTTCATTACACTTAATAAATTCTTTTTCTTAATTATTTTGGAATTGGAAATGTACCTTACTTCAATCTTGCACCCCAGATTTATTTCTGAGGTCTAGTATCCTGTGTAATCTACTGATGAAAATTATATAAAATGGCCTGGGTGTATGTACAATAAAGAAAGACACAATTTAAGTAGCCAACATCACTGCCAATGAAAAAAAATTCATCAAATAGATTTCACACAGAATATTATACTAATGTTATACTAATATTATATTAATATTTACAAAGTTACAACAAGTGTTTCATGGTTGAAAATGCAGAGATCCTTGTCTTTTAAGAGGCTTTTCTGACTTGCAGATACTTACATGAGTGTGAAATAGAAATATCTTGTTTTATACAACTATAACATTACTAAAAATAAAAAATGACTGTATTTTAGAAGGAGAAATTCACAACCAAAATACACATTTATTTTGAATTATATATTGTTTTTAGAAAGTTACTATAATTCTTGATTACTATATGTATATTTTCAAGTAACATAGTATTTTACAGTGTATCATTACTATAGACAGAACTTTGTTAAGAGGCTTTCAAACCTTGAATAAAATATCCCTACATGCATGATGAGATTTACCCTTTGAACCAATAAAGATAATTATTTAACATGTATAATTTAATAGTTAATCTTTCACCAACTCCTTACTTAAAAAAAAATCATTAAGCTCTGAGGAAGAAGTCACTGAAACCAATAAAGCACACAGCATTGGATAATACTAAATGTAATAATAATAATAAGCCACAAGTGTGAGCTCAGTGCCTGCCCCAGAAGGGCTATCAAGACGGAAGGAACATTAAAACTGAATAGCACTGTGACACCTGGAATTGGTCCCTCTGGTTTTAGGTTGACTGAGCTTTAAATTGCCTGTGTTGTATTGACTATTCAATTTGCTCAGTCAGTTGATAAATAAAACACTTTGGTCATCAGTGCTGTTAATCCACTTTCATGACACTTGCTCTTCCTAAAAAACATGAGATTAGCTCTTTTTGTTTTTCAATTTAAGATTTAGGTCAAGTCAAGTGGGGTTTATGTCATAACAAATTGTCAAGCTTGAAGCCTCCTGGGAAATTTGAGGATTTTCATGCAACAAATAGTTATTTCTAAAATCAACAGGGAACAATATGATTTAGGCCATATTAGAAGTTATTTATTTCCTGTAGAAGATCAGGCACACCAAGCTAGAATATTTCAAAGCTTCTTTTTAAAATATTACCAATTAAAACAAACACTGAATCAGGATCATATCCTTCTACTAAGCCTAGGTGAGTATATCTTTAACATTTATACACAATTTAGTGTTTAAATTTTTAAAATATTTTAGTTATTTGTTCATATTTGAGAGAGAGAGAGAGAGAGAGAGAGGCAGGGAGTTGGAAAGAAAGAGAAAACTGGCACACCAGGGCCTCTAGCCACTGTAAACAAACTCCAGATGCGTGGGTCACCTTGTGCATCTGGCTCATTTTGGTACTGGGGAATTGAACCTGGGTCCTTAGGCATTGCAATTAAGTTCCTCAACTGCTAAGCTATTTCTCTAACCCTAATGTGACAGTTTGTTTTTAAAGATCAAAAACATTTTAGTTTGTAGTATATATATATATTTCTCTCAACATTCTACAGGTTGAGAATCTCTTCCATTTCTAACCCAAAGTTTTAAAGATAAGCTAAGTAGCTTAGTATGAATACCATAGAGCATAAGCAGCTAGCATATTATGTAGAATGCAGTTTTTTTAATATGCTCAGGTGGCAAGAATTAAATATCCTGCATGTTTTGAACAACAGATTTATATCCCTTAAATGAGGTTCTAGATAAAGACTTACCTCCTTGTCTATAGATTGATGTTCTTGCTGTGTGATGGTACATTGCAGAGAAAGATGGAGAGGGAAGGGAAGAAAAGAGGAAGGGAGAGTGAGAGGGAGAACTCAGGAAAAGGAGAGGAGAAGAAGTCTAAGGCAAGGCATTTTGTATCTTTTGTCTTCTTAAATAAAGTTATGAATCTCATTATCATGCCTGTGTACCAACATGGCTGAAATGACTCATAGATATTCATATCAAAATCTATCACATTGTTTTGTTTGGTTTGGTTTGGTATGGTTTTCACATACACATTTGTTGAGGAGTGCATAAATTAACACATGTCCTTTTTTCTATACAAACATATTTTTCAGCATTTTGATTACTGTCAGAAATGCATCTCTATTGTTTAGAAAATGGGACAAGAGAGAAATAATAGGTATTGTTAAATAGGAGTTTTTGTTTTACATAAACCTTCCCATCTACAGAAGAAGTTTCCATTCAAATATAAATAAATCTATTGTACTTGGCCATTGAAGCCCTTGATATCCTTCAAGATACATAACAGGGGATCCTATGAGACTTCCCCCAAGTATCTATGTGAATACAAGTCAGTAATATTGGATGGTGCTCAAAACTTGGTTTCCATGTGTTTCTCAATTATTTTTCATCCTCCTCACAATCTATGATTTTAAAATTGATAAAATAAAAAAGTCACAATTTGTTTTTCACTTTTATTCAGACAGGGTTTTATGCATTCCAAGATGGCTTCAAACTAGCTGAGGAGCTGATCTTCCTGCTTTCACCTCCAAAGTGCGAAGATTCCAGACATGTGTCACCATGCAAGCTCTCAGTTCTTCACTGATAATACACAATAACTAAATAATTCAAATTGTTATTATAATTTCATGGACTCCAAAGTTCCAATTAGCCTTATAAAATAAATAGTAATGAAAATGAGGCATACTGTAGTTGGAATTTTGTGGAAAATACTCATTAGAGAGGTGGCATTTGAAAGGAAGGTGTCAAGAAAGTCCCTAGTTCTAAGAGTATCCAAGCCTTGCCCCCCCCCCCTCTGGGCCATACTGAAATAAGAAGAACTGGTCTGGGTTCTGGATCGTACCAGGGACTGTGTGTTAGGAAATGCACTGCTGGTTTATGGTGATTTAGATAATCAATAGAAAAAAAAAAAAAACATTGAGAATCCATAGTGTTGTGTATAGACATGTATATATAGTATACTTAATATATAAGTTTAATATTTATGTATTATATGACTTAAAGTATTTCCAACAAGAAGGCAAAATTTTCCACATGGTTATAAGTCTAGCTAAGCAATTATGCATAATATTTAATGTATAAATATTGTTTTTATTATACTTTCATTCACATAACTGGGTTTCCCTAGGTGGCCCACAATCCCATGAGAATTGTCAGTTCAATAAAATATTGAACTATTAATACCACAAAACATTAAAAAATTAAACAAATCATTAGTTGGATGCTCTTATAGGTAAAATATAGAAATGATAGGATGATAAGACAGAATCTACAGAAATGCTTATATACTGTTCATTAGGCATAATGCCCCTATTTACTTCAGTAGGGCTTGATTACTGTGGAAAACACAGGTAAACACTAAATGAAATATTTCAGAATATTCTTTCAAGTGCATCTATGAATTGACAAAGAAAAAAAGGAATAAGAAGTACTGAGGCCAAAATCTAAAAGAAAGCTATAACTCAGAGATATAAAGTAAGCCCTGAAGCTGACATTCACCTTGAAGGCATTTGTCAAATTTAGTGAACTTGTGAATTGTTTTTCACAGTTTCTCAAGCCTCAGGGGCAGGCAGGCAGAGCCTAGGACCCATGAACAGTGGGATGACTAATAGGAAACCCTGAAACTCCTGGACCCCAAAGCCTATTTCCTCATAAATTTGAATTAACTCCTCATATAAACCCTTGATCTCTACTCTCCCAACTATCACTGGATTACAGTAACTTAATCTTTGTCCTCAACTGTGAAATGAAAAAAGAAATGGAAAAAAAATCATAAGAATTCTTCAACACCATCCATCTATAACATGTGTTGTTACAACAAATTCATGTAATATATGAGGCTCAGAGAAACAGTCCCAGCATTGTAGATTAATATAAACCCCCATGGGTGACCTTAAGTTCCAAGAGTAAAAATAAATCATACTTGAGGAAAGTATCTTCCGCCTAGTCTTCAGGAACAAGAAATTGGATATATATATATATATATATATATATATATATATATATATATATACACATATACATAAACTAAGAGATTTAAATGTAATCTGTATACATCATAGGGCATAGAAATGACTATTACTAAAACACAGGGTTATTATTCATAGTTAAAGCAATAAAATCCATAGATCATATTAGTCCATATAAATTAGCTCAATCCAGTTAAAAATACAGATATACAAGTATATAACATTTTTAAAAATAAAATTATATTGACTTTTTGATATCATTATCATTAACATGCAGAAGGCAAGAATTAAAGGTGAACCTGTGAAGTATTTATAAAACTTATCTGAACAATGTTTAGGATTAAATTATTGAACATTACCCTCTCTTATTACGCAATAAAGTGACATGTATGAATTTAGGCAGATGGAATTCAAAATTCCAGGAAATTCAAAGGAAAATTCAAGGAAAACTTGTAGTCCATGTGAACAAACAATAGATGGTTTGCTTCTGAATCAGGAGGAAGGAAATGGTATTAAGAGGCAGGGCTTTGACGGTATTGATATCACATTTCTTGGTCTGGGGAGGATTTCCATTGCTGATAATTCATTTGTCTTACATTTTTGTTTCATGTACTTTTACACAAATTTATCTTGATGAATATATGATTGATCTGGTTTAGGAAATTAAAAATTAGAGAGGTAAGGCCTGTCTGGAGGCAGAATTTTATAATTCAATCAGCAATGTTAAGAAACACGTTTCTTCCTTTTCCTAATCTCCGTGAATTAATTACTACTGTACACTCAAAATGCTTAGCTCCAGTACACTCCTGCCTCACTCAGTGAAGCAGACGCACTTGCAGAGTGTTGGTAGATAATTTTGTCATTGGGATAACATTATCAACTTCATCTAAACAAACGAAGATAGGAAGGATGTTACTGGATACAATTTATATTCAGTCTGATGACTTGAATGTGATCGTGTGGTGCATGACTATTTGTGTATGCTTCATGTGTGAAAAAATGACAACATAATACTGTTAGCTTACACATAAATCCTTATATCCATAGCAAGTGTATAATTTTTATAACATCCCTTTCTCTGAACCAAAGTATGTGGTGCAAGGGAAAAGAAAGTAATTTGGCTTTCTTTCTATTTAGGACTGGGTATACAATGAATGTGAACACAATCACTGGGACCTTGACACCCATACGTTTCAAAGTAGTGATTGGATAATAAATTTCTAAAATTCAGTTAATAGCATCTCATTTGGAAATTATAAGAAAAAATCCTATTTATAGTCACATGAATAGGACAAATATCTACTAAAATCACAGAACATAAAGACGGTAAACTGACACAAGGCAGAAATAATTCCATTATGTGGACAAGAGAGATAATGAAGTTGGCAAAGTGCTTGTCTCACAAGGATGAAGACTGGAGTTTGACTCCCAGTACATGTATAAACGACAGACATGGTGGTAATGTAATCCCAGTGGCGGTGATTGCTGGGACACAGAGGCCTGCCAATGCAACCAATAAGGGAGTTTCAGGCAAAGGAGACACTGTGTCTCAAAAATAATTGGACAAGCTACCTGAAGAAAAATTAGCAAGCTTCAATTCTGGACTACACACTCATACACACAAACACACGCACACACATTTGCATGTGAAGTTACACACCTACATGCATGAACCCACAATTCTATGTGCATGCCCACTCCCCCCCACACACAGAGAATTCCATTATGCTGTTTCCATAGCACTTAAGAAATATGTCACACTATGATCTGCGCAGGATGCTGTTAAATGGAAACTATTGCTTTGGAAAAATTAAAGGTGAGGTTAACAAAGCTAATTCACACAAGAACACTTAGAATATTTCAAATTAATGTGGGATTCAACACTTATGGAAAAGTAACCATGGAAAAGTAACCACATTAGAGGCATTAATGAACTGTGTGTAACTAAGCTCTCTTTTCACACTAGAAAGTACTTCTAATTTATTGAGGTCTTTGGGAATTAACCACAAGTCACATTCTCAGTAAACAGCCTAGAAAAACTGGTTATGCTATTAATTTCAGCCTCTAGCTACCTTAAGTCATTATTATCAGTTTTTACTCTATGGAAGAAATGATAACCTTTAATAAGATTAGAATGGTTTCAAAAGAAATATACTTGTTATATTTAAGAAAAACATTTTCAAACTATCATTTAAGATTTGTGCCTATATACATCCTAATTTAGAAATATGTTCTTAGAAAGTGGTGTGTGTGTATATGTGTGTGTGTGTTGGCGAATTTTATCATTATATAGTTGAAAACAATGCATACCAAGTAGTAAAAAAATAATCATTTTGAAATTATTAACACAATAAAATTAATTAATCATCCTTTACCTCACATGATTAAGTTTTTTTTTGTCCCTGAGATCACTTACACTTATTGTCTTAGCAAATACCAGGTACACAGTATGCTATTTTTTAAAATTTTTTTTATTAATTAGTTTTGTGCTCAGCGAATACAGTCAGTTTGGTACCCTTATTAGGCTCAACTGTGACCTACCTGCTCCGCTTCGACCCTCCTTGTTGAGGTATACGGGTCGTGCATTGTGGAGTTAGCCCACAGTTATGGGTAGGATAAATGTCTCTGCATATCCTGACACAACATGTGGCTCTGACATTCTTTCCGCCCCCTCTTCCGCAAAATTTCCCTGAGCCATGTTGGGTTCATTTTTGGTCTGCTTCAGTGATGAGGTGTTGGGGGCCTCTGGGTCTCTGGATCTCTGATTTGGTAGGAGTTGATTTTTCTCTGTGTTGATCTCCTTCCCCCTTCTGCTGGTATCCAGTTCATCAGGAAAACAGCACCCTTGCTTGTTTCATCAATTTTTCTTAGTTTCAGCAGAGGTCCTTTTGAGGTATGATGGGGTGGCTCTCTCCTTAGGATCTACATCTATCTGAAAAAGAGAAGCAGATTCTCCAACGGAGAGTAAGTTAGCACCAGACAAATGAGATAACCCTTAATTTTTTTTTTTTTTTATAGAGAATTTAATGGTACCTTGATAATGGAGAGCGGGCTTATGTTTGGATATGGGTCTGACTTGTTTCCCAGCTCCAGCTATGGGTCCCTTACCACTGAGGGGATCAGTTAGCCGAATCAAGTGCAGGTTAGACCATGAGTTGCTTGGATAGATATTGGTCATTTTCTCCCAGTTGCCCATGTAGCACCTTCTGGCACTAGACGTGCTGACTGTCTGGGGACTGACTTTCTTCCAGTTTCCAGCCATGCCATTCCATTTTATGTGTCAACCACATAATGTGTCTTCAGAAGTAGCATCTTACCACTAACCTTTGGTGGGTCATCAAGTACTCTGACAGAAATCTGTCTTTCTTTTAGGAAACCTTGTAGGTCTCTCTGATCAAAAGCTCATTGTGGATGATAGCCACATGCTGGTACACAGTATGGTATTTTCAAATTGTATATATCATGCTGTATATGTCTATTCATCCTATTACTTGTAGTTTATCCTTTTGCTAGACATGTCAACATACTCCCATGTCTTGGCCATTGGCAAAACTATTCACTTTCTTTTACTATGAGACAACTTCCATCCTCCAACTTTTTTGTGGTATTTTTCACTTGTTATTGACACTAGTCCTGAATAATTTTTTGTTCTTTTTTATATTTTATTTTTATTACTTATGGACATACTTAGAATATTAACAGAATATGTTGGTACCATTTTTCCCTTTCCCTTTTGTAAAGGGACTGTCCCCTTTGGGGATGCAGGTGATATCCTGATGGGGATTGTGTGTCACACCTTGTGGGGGCAGCCATCAGTTATGAGAGAGAGGCAATGTCTGTGTCCATGATGTTCCAACTTGTGGCTCTAACAATCTTTTCACCCCCGTCTTCTGCAAAATTTCCTGAGCCATGTTGGGTTCATTTTAAGTCTACTTCAGTGATGGGTTCTTAGGAGCCTCTGGATCTCTGCTTTGGCAGTTGTCAAGTATCCTCAATGTCTATCTCCTTCACCCTTGTGCTGATATCAGATTCACCAAGAAAGCCTTATATATAATTGCATCATATTTACATATATCCTATGTATATCCTCATGTTATTTCCAATCATGTCTAGACAATTTGCGGTAGTTATAGTAATGTAAATGCTAGGTAAATTACAGTGTCACTGGATGGCTTAGCAGAACATATGAAGAATGTCTGCACAGATTGAGTAGAGGTGTAATAATGACTTATTAAAATTTCTATGCAGGGTGGCTATATCATAGATTATGGAGCCAAATTTACTGGGGAATGAATATGCATTTTTTGTATTTCTTCAACTATTGAAAGACACTTTGGTTGTTTTCACATTTTAGTTATTGTCAATAGCACTACACTGAAATTAGGGCACAGATAGCTCTTAGAGACAGTTATTTTATTTCCATTGGACATAATAGGATTTCTGATCATAAATTAGTCTTATTTTTTATTTTATGAGTAAATTACACATTGTTTCTAATAATGGCTGTGATAATTTATGTTCTTACTGATGATGTACTATAGTCCCCTTTCTATATATTCTTAGAAATATTTATTACCTTATTTTTCTTTGTGAAAATAGTTATACTAAAAGATCTGAAGTGATTTTTCACAGTGAATATTTTTATTTATTTATTTATTTATTTATTTATTTATTTATTTATGAGAGACAGACACAGAGAGAAAGAGGCAGAGGACCAGGACCTGCAGCCACTGCAAATGAACTCCAGATGCATGTGCCCCCTTGTGCATCTGGCAAGCGTGGGTCCTGGGGAATCGAGCCTTGAACTGGGGTCCTTAGTCTTCACAGGCAAGCACTTAACCACTTAGCCATCTCTCCAGCCCTCACAGTGAATTTTTGATTTGAATTTTCTTATTAGTGAGATTAAATAACTGTAGGGTGCTGTGTATTTGTCAACTTGAAAATCATGTCCACGTGTGTTCTTTGCTTATGTTAAATTAAACTATTAGTTTTTAAATTTTACTTAGCATAATTTTTTTCTACAGTGTTTCATGCTGCACTTATATATTTTAGATAGTAACTCCTTATTGGATCTATAGTTTTCACATATTTTCTCACAACATTTAATAATAAATCTCTCAAGAAATTAGATATAGAAAGATTATAGCTGATTTGTAACTGGCCCACAACTAAAATCAAACTCAAATAAGGGCTATGAAATAGTTTCTTTTTAGGTTCAAGGAATAAGACAAAGGTATTCACTTTCTAACTCAGTGTCCTACTCAACATAGTATTAGAAACCCTAGCTAGAGAAATTAATGCAAAAATAGAAATTTTAGCTATCTAAATTGAAAAGAAGAAATTATTTTTTTGTTTATTATTAACATGATATAACTCCACCAAAAACTTGTTAAATATGATACAAAAAAGTCAATAATTTTCAGGACATAAATTTTAAATACAACAATCAATTTTGATTTATATCTTGACAAAATGTATATGAAAAAGAAATTTAGAAATGAATATTACTTAGTATTTTAAAAATTAAAGCATTTATAAATATTTATGAATAAATTTGATCAAGATGAAAGATCTATGTGCTGAAAATTATAAAATATAACTCAACTATATATGGGATAATATCTGTCCTTGGGATGGAGAGAATATCATTATTAAAATATGAATACTAACAAAGCAATTTACTGACTTAATACAATATATATTATAATTCCATAGATATTTTTATAGTAATGGAAAAAAATCTTAAAATTCATATGGTGCAACACAAATGTTAACCTTGTGAAAGAAGCAAACTTGTGAAAGAACTGAAACAATGACATAATAGTTTCTGAATTAAAACTACATTACAAAGCTACAGTAATAAAAAGAGTATAAATATGGCATAGGAGCAGACAAAAGGATTGATGAAATAAAACATAAAAGGGCAAAGATTTGATTGGTAAAGCACTTGTCATGCAAGTGTGAAGGCTTGAGTTTGGATCCTTGTCACCTAAGTAAATACCTAGCATACTCTTGAGCACCTGTAATTCCAGGGTGGGAGGATCCTCGACCAATATTACAGGCTACATTCGCTGAATTGGAGACATTTGGCTTCAATAAAAGGCCATGTCTTGGGCTCGAGAGATGGCTTAGCGGTTAAGCGCTTTCCTGTGAAGCCTAAGCACATCAGTTTGAGGCTCGATTCCACAGGACCCACTTTAGCCATATGCACAAGGGGGCGCACGCGTCTGGAGTTTGTTTGCAGTGGCTGGAGGCCCTGGCACTCCCATTCTCTCTCTCTATCTGCCTCTTTCTTTCTCTGTCTGTCTCTCTCAAAGAAATAAATAAAAATAAATGACAACAACAACAAAACAGGCCACGTCATACTAAAAAAGGTGGAGAGTGGCAGGAGAGAGTATTCCCAATGTCAATATCTGGACTACACACATGAATGCAAGCAGGCATATATACACAGACCACACACATACAAATGGAGAGATACAATGTAGAGACCAGGCATTAGCTTATAGGTATATATTCAACTCATCTTTGAAAAAAAGCACCAAGATGACATGAGGAAAATGGAAAATAAATGTTTATTTTCTTACACCACATATAAAAATCAATATTTTACTTATTTATTTATTTATTTGCCAGGAGAGAGAGAGAGAGAGAAGAGAGAGAGAAGAATGAGAAGGAAAAGGAGAATGGGCACACCAGAGTCTCCAGCAACTGTAAAAGAACTCCAGAATTATGTGCCACTCTGGCTTTAAGTGGTGTGGTAGTTTGAATAAATGTACCCCAATACATCCAGGAGTTTATTAAAGCTTGGAACTTAAATCTCCAGGCTTCAGGCTAGAGGAAGTGTCACTGTGGGAAGACCCTAGGGTCCAGTCCTAAGGAGAGTGTGGGGTGGAATTGGATTCCCTGTCAAAGATTTGCAAAGTGCTGTAGCTTTGCCTGGACTTTCAGAAGTGTGCTTGCTTATGGTGCGCTGGTAGTGGCTTTTCTCTCTGCTGGGTCAGTTAAAGTGGGAACTCATCTATCTATAAGCTTCAATAAATCCCTTCCTCGATGAACTGTGTCTGGTCAGGAAGTTCATCCCAGCAACATGAAGCTGTCTACTCCATGTAAGTACTGGGGAATTGAACCCAGGTCATCGGGCTTCATGGACAAGTGCCTTAACTGTTGAGCCATCTCTCCAGCCCAATATTATGCATGTTATAGATTTAACTGTAAGATCCAAATAAATATGACTCCCCAAAACCAATATAGCTTTTTGGTCATGAAAATGAATTTTTGATATATAACATCAGAAGCACAGATGACAAAATCAGTATGAGACAACTGGGACTACACTAAAGTTAAAATCATTTACACAGAAAACTAAATAGTCAACAGAATAAAGAAGTAGCATGCAGAGGACAAATAGTGCTTTTTTTTCTTACATTTGACCTTAAGAGAAACCGGAATACCATGGGAGATGTGTCGTTAGTCACCTATTATATAATAAGCCAGTGTAATGAATATATACTTTCATTTTTGAAAATATGGAATTGTCAAAACAGATGCAGAAAGTGGTGCTTGCATTTGGAGTGTGCACTGGCTGTAGGTCCTGGCACACCAATTCTCTCTGTCCTTCTCTCTGTCTGTCTCTCTTTGCTTGCAAATAAATAAATTAAATTATTATTTTTAAAAGATGGAATTTTATGTCTTATGTTTTTATAGATTTTGTATTAAAATTACTCATGATCATGACCAAAAAAAGCGAATTCAGCAGAGTTAGATATGCTGCAAAGTGTGACTAAAAGAGCAAAAGAGAAAATTTTTATTTCAGATAATTCAAAAAATTATTATAAGTAAACATTTTGTCCTATAATTTAAGTCCATTCTTTTTTTTTCTATTTGTGTTTCACATATATATTTGCCTGAGTGTGTTGTCCTGAAATAATTCCTTGTAGTAGTGAATAAAATAGTAACTGTCTTCTCTTATATGCTATACTGAGTATACTTTTACTTATACTTAATTCATTGCAGAGATATTTTCAAGTGACTTTATT
This sequence comes from Dipus sagitta, assembly GCA_036346955.1. NCBI lineage: Eukaryota > Metazoa > Chordata > Mammalia > Rodentia > Dipodidae > Dipus > Dipus sagitta. Next base: position 22,720,016 of record CM070772.1, on the reverse strand, counting down.
AATTGTGAGAAAAAAAAATCAAAGTTGGTTGAGGTGATACTAGCACAGTTGTAACACTGGAAGGTTACGGCCTAGCAGGCTTGAGGACCTAGGTTCAAATCTGAGTACTGCAGGAAAAAAAATAAATAAAAGAAGAAGAAGAAGTAGAACAAAATGGAGAGAGAAAGAAGGAAAGAAAAAATAGGAAGGAAGGAAGTTAAAATGTTATGAAATGGCTTTCTAGTACTGTAGTATTGTGAGCATAAATCTACCAAAACTAAAAATAATTAAACTGTATTAAACAATTGTGAAACTGGCAATATAGTAAGAAATTAACAAGATGAAGGCTGCAAAGGCAAACAAGCCTAGAGATGAAAAGAGTCTCACAAGAGATAGGTAAACATGCATGCATTTCCACAGCAATGCATACACAGCACAGGAGAAAACAGTCATGCAAACTGGGCAAAAAGTAAGCAATTATTTAGCTTTGGTCAAAAGAATGAGAGTTTGCAAACCATGTAGTAGTTTCATCACTAACTAAACTCATAGCAGACGATGTTGAACATGGCCTCTTAGGTTGTAGGAATTTGAATTTAATATTCTAAGAAAAGTCTGGAAGATTTCTTTTCAGTTCATGTGTTTGCCTGAGAAACCTAACAACCCAGGTTCAATTCTCCAGTATCCATCTTAGCCACATGCACATCATGGTGCATGCATCTGGACTTCGTTTGCAGTGCCTAGAAGCCCTGACACACCCATTCTCTCCCTCCACTCCCATCTCTTTTTCTCTCTTTTTCTTTCTCTCTGTCTCATTTTCCCTCTCTCAAATAAATCAATAATAAAATACAAATAATTCTAAGAAAGATCGTGCAATGAATAAGAAGTAACCTACTTACTTAAATCACTCAAAAGCATACACTAAGTTTAGTTTATTTTTAAATAAATTATAATTATGAGATATTGAAAATACATTGTAAATATGCACAATAGTGTATATACCTAGTGTAGAGTGGAGATTTGATGTTTCTATTCTGTTTAATGATTAATTGATGGGAAAGTTAGTTTCTGCTTGAGGTTAACATTGTAGCCTTCTTCCCAGGAATAGTCTATACATTTATTGATTTTTAATATATGACTCCTCTGTACTGTTTTCATTCCTGCTTGTCGTACTTTTGCTTTCTGTCTGGATGTTTACAATGTTCTGACCTTAGTATTTAGATTTATTATCGTTTCAAATGCGGGCATATGAGTATGACCCCGAGTGTAAGTATTCACTATTAACTAAAGGAAGGGCCGTGGTATTTGATCATGTCTCCTTGGGTTCCTCAGGGAATTAATACTTCCTTTATGAAAGTTTTCCTTCATAGCACCCACCTGTCCCTCACCTCACTCCTTGTGTCTTCTTGATATTTGATTCTGAGACATGGTGTAGAAATGGGTTGTTTGAACCTGTTCAGAAAGATCCTTCCGGTAGCACCTAATGAAATCTGCCAGTCAGATACTCCAGCAAGTATAGGCAAAGTATAGGCATCCCGCTTCATCTCATAAGCATTACAAGGGTAGCTTCCGGCACTATTTCTAGAAAACTGTCATCAAACATCCTTTACCTCTTCAAATAATTGATTCTTCACTGTCCCAGAAAACATTTGCTATGAGGTTCCTTCCTTTGTTTTTTTTTTTTTTTTTTTTTTCTACTTAAATAGGTTGGTATGGCTGCTCTGTGACCATCACCCAGAGAAGTTAAGGGTACTGAAGAGATAAGGTTAAAAATAGCTTTATCCTGGGCTGGAGGAATGCCTTAGCTGTTAAGGTGTTTGCCTGCAAAGCCAAAGGACCAGGTTCAATTCGCCATGACCCAGGTTAGCCAGCTGCACAAGGGGGTGCATGCATCTGGAGTTTGTTTGCAATGTCTGGAGGCCCTGGCACGCCCATTCTCCCCCACCTCCCTCTTTGCCTCCATCAAATATATTAATTAAAATTTTAAAAAATAGCCTTATCCTACACTCGTGACTCCTCATGGAGTATTATTTACTTCATATGTTTAGTGGTGGAAGAAACAGAACTATAGGGAGCTGAAATAAAGAGAAATAAATTTATGCTCAAATCTTAAAAGGTTGCTGGGTTGCCAAGATTCACAAGCATGCTGCAAGTATCAGCCCATTCAAATGGCTGAGACACATACAAGTTCCCAACGTTCCCTATGAGAAAATTGCTTTATTTTATTTTATTTTGCTGTTAGTCACCACCCAGCTCTTCTGCAAGATTACTGATTTAGCTTCAGTAGTTGGCTTGTGGGCATGTTCTAGAAGACTGAACAGTAAGTAGTCTGTCTAGATGATTCACTTCCTCCATTGCAGCTAAAACTCTTCCCACTGTGGTTTTCTAGGCACAGCCTCCCATGGAAAGTGTGTTCACAGGAGCTCAGGGTGTTCTGTTTGAAAGCAGCCTTCCTCTCTGAGATGTCATACAGCTCCATGCTGCCGTTGGAAGCAGGCACAGGGGTATCATTCAGAGACCTCAACTTAGGAGAAACAGATTCTTAACTCTGCCACTGAAAAGACTAGTATCATGAACCAGGTGAAGCGGAGTTAGTTTGCTAGGAGAAAGTTTCACATAGACTTAAGAAGAGTGGTTACAGAAACTTGCTGAAGAAAAGGAGAAGCCCAGGAGGTGAATGCTGGCTTCTCAAGGGAGGATTGTGCTGAAACACATACTAAGAGTTGGCATGATTGCTATTCTGTAGCTCTGAAGTTACATCAAACAGGTTTTAAGAAAGTTTTTCTGGGCTGGAGAGATGGCTTAGTAGTTTAGGCTCTCGCTTGCCTGTGACGCCTAAGGATCCAGTTACACCAGTACCCACTTAAGCCAGAGGCACAAAGTGATGAATGCATCCTGAGATCCTTTACAGTGGCTAGAAGCCCTGGCATGCCCATTCTCTCTATATTGCCTCTCTCTCTCTTAAATAAATACATAAATATTCTTAAAAAGTCTTTTTCATCCATTATTATTATTATTTTTTATTTATTTGAGAGTGGCAGACAGAGAGAGGAAGAGGCAGATAGAGAGAAAGAGAATGGGCACCCCAGCACCTCCAGCCACTGCAAATGAACTCCAGATGCAAGCACACCCTTTTGCATCTGGCTTATGCGGGTCCTGGGGAATGGAGCCTTGTACGGGTCCTTAGACTTCACAGGCAAGCGCTTAACTGCTAAAACATCTCTCCAGGCCTCATCCATTTTTGATAACTAAGATTTTTTGGGTAGGACTGCAATATGATACTAAAAGTTGTGTATCACAATGGTTGGAAAAGAGATTTTTTTGTTGTTGTTTTGTTTTTGTTTTTCCTATACTGGAATTTCTTGTGATAGTCTTAGAAAATGGTAGATTAACAGCTGAGATAAATGTAAGGCCATTCAGGAAGGTCAATTACACTTAGGCTTTAAGCATATTTCATTATTTGAACATCTGTATTTGAAATATCTCAATTTAAAGAAATACTTTCTCTGTATGACCACCTTCACAGCAAATATTGTTCATTATATTCAGATGACTGGGGAGATGTTCTCTTTTCATTCCCATGTCCCCTCAGTTTTTCCTGTCTTTCTGTTTTGCTTCACTCTCAGCTTGATAGGGTCAGTTACTGCAATGCAGCCTGCCCTGTAACCCTTCATCTTTACACCATTGATCCTAATAATTGAAAAGGTCTTATTTTGACAAGTCATGTTTTCCATCTCAGTAGAACAGGATGAGATGACAGTGAAGTAAACCGAAGAACACCGAAGGCTGCTGACACTGAAAGTAGCCACCAGCCCAGACTGGAAACACTGAGGCAGCTCGCAGCAGGAAAGGATAATTAAAAGTGCCCTGGGTATGCTAAAACTAGAGGCTGGAAGAGCTCTAGAAGCCTGCCAGTCACTGCTATCTCTGGCCTTGAGAAAATATTACAGATGAGCTGCTAAGACAAGGGAGTTACTATCAATAGAACCCCAGAGCTGCTTGCAATAAGGAAGCTGTACTTTGGATTTGAACAAAATAATGCTTTGCTCATTGATGACAATCAAATACAGCAATATATGTTAGGCTGAGTAATGCACACTCAGAGTTTCACAGACTGGAAAGTATAAAATACAGGTGAGAGCAGATTTAGTTACTGGATGCATTTTCTCACTGTAACTTCCCCTAAGCAAAATTGCAAACAAGCTCCTTCAGGCCTTTTTTTTTAATTTTTTTTATTTTTAATTTTTTGGTTTTTCGAGGTAGGGTCTCACTCTAGCCCAGGCTGACCTGGAATTCACTATGGAGTCTCAGGGTGGCCTCGAACTCACAGCGATCCTCCTACCTCTGCCTCCCGAGTGCTGGGATTAAAGGCATGCGCCACCACGCCTGGCTCATCCTTTAGGCCTTTAAATGTAACAATGCTAATCATATTGTATGAGGGGTCCTCCTAACCTAAACAAGTACCAGAGAGCTAATCTCTTCATACTATTTAGTTGGAAATTAGGTTTCAACATATGCATTTTGTAGGTTCACAAACCTTGTAATCATCATTCTTATGGTATGCGATGTGAGCAAAGATATTCATATGGAAACGTTTATATTGGATAAACTAGTTTCAAGACTTTGTTCAACATGGTACATGCTATACCTAGTCCTGGTTGCAAGTCCTACTTTCCCTTGCTTATTTTGATTCTTTACCAAGATGTTAGTTTTTATTTTTAGTGCCTAAAAAAGTTGTAAAGTGTGTTTGGAAAGATTAAAGTGGCTGGACATAGTGGCATATATTCTCAGCACTCAGAAGGTAGAGTTAGGAGGATTGCTGGGAGTTCGAGGGCAGCCTGAGACTACCTAGAGAATTTCAGGTCAGTCTGGGCTGACTGAGACTTCAGAAAACTGGAAAAGAGAGAGAGAGGTAAAGTGTATATATCTTTATGAATAGCAAGTTTGCACATTTTCAACATAAATATTTTGATTGACATATCCAGAAGATGCAATAGGCTGGGATATACAATATTGAGATAGGAATGCTCTCCTTGTAGGTAATAAGGTAAAGATTCCATGATGAATTGCAAACCATTCATGTTGTCCAAGAATAAAATTAAAAATGACCCTCTGAATAACCTTCAGAATAAATACAACCATTTGGAAGAAAATAGACAAGGTGACTATGATGTGTGACCACTTCCCTGATGGGCAAGTGACATGAGATCAGCTTCTTGGTTGGATTAACGGTACAAGGCATGTAGGACCCACACTGGCTTGGCCTATGATGAGCTTATAGAATAGTCAGTCTTCATGAAGTTGACCTCACTCTCTATACAATACCATAAAAGACCAGAAAACCAGACAGTCCTTTGGAATCTCTCACTCTCTTTTCTGTTTCCCTTTTTCTGTTTCTGATTGCTCATTCCACATGCTTAGGCATCTTCCTCACTTTTCTTTAATGAATCTGCTTGTTCGGGCTCACTACATGTCTGCATATCTTGGTTCGTCTTCAGCCTGCGACAATGAACTGGAGAGCAGCCTGCTTTGGTCTGAGATTTGGTGACCAGAACCTTTGCCCCTTAAATTCAGTTCACTGAGAGCTGAGAAGTTGCCCATCACTCTCAATCCCTACATCAGTATGTTTTCATGAATCTATGATATTTTCCCACATATATCCAAATGTTAATCGATTCTCAAGAACTCATATTTGCAAGTTCTAATTTTTCAAGGAGTGAAAATTTAAAGAGTTTAACAAAGTAATACAAACCTAGTGCCTCAATCTTGTCCACTGATGTTCTTGCTCTGTACCACTTGCATCAAAATAAGCAATGAAATCATGTTTTATTTTATATGAAGTGACCCTTTGTCCTATGTTTCTTGGTCTTTCTGTGGTATTTGATATTATTCAACTGTTATTAAAGAACACTGAGAATTCTGAAGAAGTTCTGGTTGATAACTGATAAAAATGTTTGAGAAAAATGATTCAAGTCAATATCAAATCCTATCTTTAGATGTATTGTGAAGTTATGCGATATTTGAACTAAAGAATTTGTATAACTGGAAAGGGTTGGACAAAAGGAGGGAAGCATTTCTCAAGTGAATAGTTTCATGAGACAGGTGAAAACCTCCTTCTACTTCCTGTTTCTTACACTTAAGTTAGGATGGGTTGGTTGGTTTTAACAAGGTTATTTCAAAAACAGTGACCTTCAGAGCTGGCCTAATAACTTCAGTAAAATGAAACCCAGAGGTGTAATGAAATTCTTAGGAATTAAAATCAAGATGCTACCAGGTTTGACAGTTGGTAAAGGGGTGCAAGAAGAATTCCTTTATATAAGGGTCAGTTCATACAAGGAAATACCTCATGAGAGTACTATCATGTTCTGCTTCAGAGGTCACCTGGAGCAATAGAGTTCAAAGACATATTTTGAGGGGTCCCCTCATGGAATTCTCAGAGAGGGACAAGTAGCAGAATGAATGGAATATTACCTATGTCGTATACAATAAGGATTTAGCACACAACAAAGCTGATGTAACTACAAATGCTATAGAGAGAGTCAGAAAATGTGCCTAACTCCAGCATTATATTATTACTATATTTCTCTTAGAAGACAAGAGATCTTTCCATCAGGTTCCAATGTAGAGAGGCAAGCAACAATGACTGGAGGTATCTTAATGAAAAAACTGGACAATAGTAGCCTTGGATCTTTGGCTTAACTTAAATGCAATAAGTACTGTGTTCTGAGTTAAGAATGGGAATATAAGTACTATTGATCAACTTTAGGGCTGTAAAGATAATTAGACAATACAGCATTTACATTGAGATTCTATTAAAAACTGAAAAGAAAAGTGCACCAATCTGCCCTCCCTTGCCTCACTGGTAGAAAAAAGTGAAAGTACTAAACTTAAAGACAGAAAGTAGAAATAAAAACACAAGAGTTACTTTTGCTACATAAATTTCCCTGTCAGGTTCCACTGTGTCATTTTACTTTTGAAAAGTAGTTCAGTCTGTAATCTGTTGCACATTCTGAGAAATGTTCATAAAACTTTGCTATACCCCGTCTTAGGTCTTCCAACTGTGATCTCTGTCAGAACCATGTCTTCAGGGCTGGGGAAATGGCTTAGCATATAAGACGCTTGCCTGCAAAGCAAAAGGATCCAGGTTAGATTTCTCAGTACCTGCATAAGCCAAATGCACAAGGTGGCACTTGCATCTGGAGTTCATTTGAGTGGCTGGAGGCCCTGGTACTCCCATTGTCTTTCATTTTGCCTCTTTCTCTCTCAAATTAAAAAAAAAGGAAAGAAACATGACTTCAATAATAGCAATTCCTTATAAATATTCATGTTAAAATTTCCATACATAAATTAATTAATTTCAGCTTCCTCTCAATTATCTTAAAATTAAGTCTCTCTTATTTATCTTAATTCTGAAGTTATTTTGTCACAGGTATGTATACACACATATATTCCCACAAAATTACATAAAATATTAGATATATGTATATATATATATATATATGTATATGTTTGTATATATATGTATATATGTGTACACATATATATGCATATATATGTATATATATAGATGACAGAACTCAGCATCAGTTAATTTCTCTTTATAGAAGTTTTCAAATTATCTTTAATATTTTTAAAATCATAATGAACTTTGAAGTTTTGTTAAATATATTTTGAAAATAATCTAAAATGTATAAATATTTCTTCTTTACTGAATACTCTTTCTCTTTTTCTGAACTATTTTGTTGTCTCTGTAGAGCATTTTGATGTGATCATAATTATTGCATATTTCTGCCCAAATAACTTGCTTTGAAAATTTAATTTCTTAATTTCCATTTGCATATTCTGCATGTAAACTTTTGTATGTCATATCATTTGTTTTCATTCAAACTTCCTGCAATAATATTAACTCTACTTCACATTGTGACTGATAACAAATGGAAGTAAAAGGTGTAAAATGGTGTTTGCCATGAGTAATTTTGCATATTTCATGATGATTTGGAGAACATTTTTTGTTTCTAAGTTTGCTCAAAGATGAGTACTACAGGTAAAAGAACCACATAATACAGCATTGCCCAACAAGCAGCATACATTTCCAAAACTGTATTTAATAATCGTCACAGCTTAAAGCTTAATTCAGCTTCATATTGGAGGGAAATATTTTGAAATTAAATTTTCTATATTTTCAAATTCATAAAAAAATCAACAATGAATAAATTAAATAATTACCTTTCATGCCCTATATGTGTGTGTAAATATCTTCTCCATAATTAACTTGTAGAAATATATGGTAAGTGTTGTTATGCTATATTTTGCTAAATTGAAATGCAGTCATTAAAATTCAAGCACAGCATGAAATGTCATTTTTAAGAGAATAATGATGATTTCTCACATTAAAAGGTGCTAGCATGAAAAAGAGAAAGACAGAAAAATGCAAACACAAAAATTACAACATGAGAGAATGTTTATAGCAAAGTTGAGACAACTTTACATTAGTGAGAATGAATATTTCCATTGAGAATTATTATATATTTGTCATAAAAACTAGGACAGTGAGTGACTCTAGAAAAAGTGAAGTTTATATTATAATGATATAGTGTTATGGCGGTCAATAACTTTCAGAGTATGTGACTATAAACCTAAAATTTTGATTTAACTAAATACACATAAAGATTTTATATGTTGTATTGAAGAAAATTGTCATCTCTGCATAACAAATAATGTATAAGTCTAAAAACAACAATAATCACAACAAAAACTTTTGCATGAACAATTTGTTGATCAAAATAATAATGTCAGCAATACTCAAGTTTCCATAAAAACCGTTTAACTTTTTTGAAATAGGAACATTCAGTCATGAGATGTGATAAGATCCAGGGGAAGTTCCATAGTGGCAGAAGAAGTTGGCCTACTCTTACTGGACCAAACATAGAGAGAGAAAAGCCACACCACACTTTAGTAACTCTAGGCACATTGTATATCTTTAGCTTGGAATTGTAAATCTACCACCACACCGTAAGGCTGGACCATAAGATCCACCCAGTGACACTTCCTCCACACAGGTAGCTGGAAATCAAAGAGTTGTAATAAAACTGAATCTATTGGGGGACATCTATTTAAACTACCACACCATGAAAACCCTGAAAAGTTTGATTACTTTGATATAGTCTTGGTTAAAATTAGAATTATATTATATACTATACTCAGCAATTATATTTAATGAGGTTTTTGGGAGAAAAAAAGTAGAGCATGCACACAGAAAATTTAAAGAAATTATACTAGATCACAATACCAGATTTCTCTAAAAATCAAAGATTAGTTAGATGTTACTTGTTCACCCATTGTCAGCAATCAAATAATAAAATATTAAGGTGTATATGAAACTTGCATTTAATTTTCCTAAAATGTACTTCTTTGTGTGTATTTCATGAAAAAGCTGAAAGAGCTCAGGATTCAGCTCAGTGGTAGGGAGTTGGCCTAGCATGGGTAGGACACAAGGGTTTCATCCCAGCAACACAAACACCAAAAGCAAAGATGAAAGATTTCAACCGTGTCTTTGAATTTTACCACTTTCTGATATCACTTTACAGTATAAATTAGTTTAACAATTGTAAGAATATAGAATGGATGATAAATGTTTTGCTGATTGATTAATTCGGTAAAAGTAGTATGACCTTGAGTAAATCGGGACTACATTGGAAAATGCCTTCTAGGAAGGAAGGAGACCAGAAAACTGCTTGATATTTAACACTGTTTTAGACATTTACTGACTTGCAATAATGTAGTAGTGTGAGAAGCAGTCAGAGCTCTGAGGAAATTTAAGTCATACTAAAGAAATAAAGACAACATTTTTGAGTACACAACAATGGAATAGATGTTGATACTATTTGCAGAATTCAGCAAGGACACATAAATTTACACACACTAGTGAATATGTTAAAACTATATCCAACACATAAAGAATCTAAAAAGTGCCTTAATTACCTTCAAGAGTCAATGGTGAACTCTGGCTGGAAAACAGCCTTATACCAAACTGCTCTATTACAATTTTTCAAGAAAGAATGTGGATGATGACTGGTACTGCTGGGTCATTTCTCTACTTGCTGTGATAGTATTTCTTAGATTATTGATTATGTTATAACTTGTGTGTGCCTAGTGAATAGATACCCATCAGGCTGAGCACTTCGTGTTGCACATTTCACATGTGTGAAATATTTCAATGGCCATTTGGGGTTCGAAGGAATTCAATTGAACATAGCAAGGCATCTTTACCTGATGCCTTCAGAGTATAGAAAGAGGAAGCTTCAATTGTTAGTTTAGTGCTGAGAGTAGGGATTATTGATTTCGTTTTTCATAGGAAGGATCACACTCATTGAACCCCTTTGTTCTGGTGTATTGATATGTAGTAGTGTAGGCAATTATATTATACTTAAGATAGTGTTTATGTATCACACAAACACCTGAGGAAGCCATCTGCACTCTATGTAGTTCTCATTCTTTTGTTCTTATGTCTATATATTCTAGCATCCTTGGCTTCTGTTAACTTCTTAACCCATCAAAGCTGGTGGACTGTGCATATATCTTTACAGCTCCTTGGAAATAAGCTTCAAGCAGTGACCTGAAGCAATCCTTGGGTCTTTCTCTCTCTCCCTCTCTCTCTCTGTCATTGAAGCATCCACAGGCATGCACCGCATGTTACCCAGTATGCAAACACATTCTCTCATGTCTTTTTTCTACTTAAGGTTTCAGTTACTTAAGACAGAAGATAAAGATTTCTTTGCTATTTTATCTTGGTTTGCAGTGGAGAAAAGAAATAGAGTTCTCTTAATTTTCTTACTGAATTTATGTCCAGAAATCAATTTCTATGTAATATGTCCACTGAAAAACTGTGATTTCTCTGTTTTTCTTACTGTGAAAACCTTTTGAAAATTTACATTAGTTATTAATATCTAGTAGGAAATAACATTGATAACAGTATCAATATTTTGACTAATATATTGGAATTATGTTATATTTAATTACTTTCAGAGAAAGAGTGTTTCTACACATATAAATCTTAAGTAATTGTATATTTGGTAAGGTGATTATAGTAATGTATACATGATAAAAAGTTAATACTTATAAACACTAATTTTCACAATGACTGCAACAAAATAAGAAGTGTCAAATATCTCCCTCATTAGATTACAAACATGAATTTTCATGCCTTATTCAAACTCTTCAGAAAAAATCCTAGTAAACAGTCCCATGAGGAGAGCTCCAATGTGGAGTTCTTCTGAACTACAAAATGTAAATACTTAGTGAGGTGCTTCAAAGCTTTCCTGAGTCATTTCAACCTTTCAGAGAATGTTTTATTCATTTTTGGTATTCTTAAAAATTCAACAAAAATATTTAAGCTTAAAATCTTCAAGTTATTTTTAAAACAAATCTCCACTTATTACTAATGCTTCAAGTAAAAGCTGACAGCACACATGCATGTTATTCAAGTTATATTTGTTATTAAAATACCGATGAAGATAAAATACATTATTTTTCAAACTATTATATGAAAAGGATAAAAGTCTGTGCTATGAATGGATCCTCTCTGACTTTATACTAGCTTGAAGTTAGAAGGATAGCAAACCTTGAATATAATCAAGTTAAAAAGCAACAGTTTTAAAGATTAAGATAAATGTTAGAGTTAATGAAGTAATAGTTGAATTTGTGTATACAATTAAGTCACCAATTAACCTGATGGTTATGTTTTGGAAATTCAATTTCCCACAAAGGCTAATGGCTATGTGTTGAAGGTTTGCTTACTGCCTGTCACACTGTTTGGAAGAGTATAAATGCTAATAGGGTGGGAGCTGCGTGGAGAGAGTTAAGGTGATGGGGACATGCCCTGAAGACTCATTGTTCTTCCTATTTAACTCCCTGGATGCTGTAAAATGAGTCACTCTGCTGCACCCGGTACTCTTTGTCAGGTCATCTACCTCAGTACAAACAAAAAGGAATGGATCCAAGTCCCCAGAGACTGATATCTGTAAAACCATGAGCCACCATAAAACTTTCTTCTGTTTAAGTTGATTAAGTCAGGCATTATGTTACAGAGATGGAAAGCTAAATCACACAAGAAAAAAGAGACTTGGAAAAATTGCAGAGTGAATAGGTATTTTAGCCATGAACCAGTATCTTTTAATTAAAATATACTCCTCACTTTTTGAAAACGTAAATACTCAGTTATAGCACTAACACTAAATAATATAAAAGTATTCCTTAACTTGCTTATTTTGTATCTGTAAATAATTTCTTCCTTACTTTAGTTAGATTACTTGATGTCACAGTTATCCTCGGTTGCTGAAATGAACTTCTAGACCTGATAGAGTTATAGATACAATGGGATTTATTGAAGCGTACAGATTCAGGGGAAGTTCCATAATGCAGAGAAGCTGGAATTCTTTCACATATCCATGCAGAGAGAGGAAAATAAAAAGAAAAAATCGCAACCACCACCAGCACAAGCAAGCATACTTCAGGAACCCCAGGCAGAACCCAGGCACTTTGATATGTTTAGACTGCAATTCCATGTCTGTCCTCACACCTTAGGGCTGGACCGTAGGATTGGCCTACATTGATACAAGTTACACACTTTAATAAAACTCCTCAATCTATTGGGGGACATAAATTCAAGCTTGCTATCACATTCCAATCCTGGTTAGCAATAGAGTCATAATCATCTTATGTTTTAAACTGTATTTCATCCAACTTCAAATGTCCCCATAGTCCTAGCAAGTTAAGATAGTCTCAGTGTTCAAAGTCTCCTCAGAGATTAAAGATTATCTCTTAACTGGGAGTCCTGAAAAATCAAAATAATTTATATACTTTCAACATAAAAATCACAAATTAAACATTTCCAACTGCTATAAGGCATAACAAGGAGAAAATGTGCCAGTGAAAACTCAGTAACCATCAAACATACATCACACATCCATAGATCAGGTCCAATATCATAAACCAGTGACTCGCAGTCTCTAGAATTTCCAATTCCTCCCCTCCAGCTGGGATGAGTAGCCTTGGAAAACTTGGTCCTCAGCCAATACCTCTCCATGGCAGCTCTTGCATAGTCTTGGTACATGCAAAACATCTCTGGATTCCCATGCAGCACATGGTCAATTTTCCCATGGCTTCACAAGCCTCGTCCTTGGGGTCATAATGCCTGGCCTCATGCTGCATCTCAGTATGGACTCCGGGAACCATGTTCACTTCATGAGCATTTTTCATGCTTCTGAAACTAATACCAAGTGTGTAGGACCCAGCCATATTCTTAATTCAGGAAGTAAATAATTCATGACCTTGAAGAGCAGCTTCCTTCATTTCAGATTTCCTCTCAAAAGAGTTTTCATTCCTACCATTCAGTCCTCAGAGGTGGCATCACCTCAGGCATTCTCTCTATTTTTTACTGTAAAACAATTAGACCATCTTCCTTAAGATTGCTAAAATGTATGACAATAGCCGTTTCAGTAACTAAAGCTAGTATCTGTGTCAGAAATCTAAATTTGTTTCAGTTTTTCAAACTTTAAGTCTTAAATTCTCAGTCCTACATCTTTAGCCAAGCACATCTGTCCATTACGGATTTAACGTTGATCAAACACTCTGGGCATGGGCAGCAGAATGTACCTAGCTCCTATACCAATAGCCCAGTTCCAACAAAGTCTTTCCTTCTCCTTAGAAAGTTCAAAACAAAAGCCTCTATGTACAATTCTCTCTGCACTTAGCATTTCAAAACTCTCATAAGAATAGTCCATAAAACTTGGTTAACCACTCCTAGAAGGCAACTTCAGTTGCAAGCACCAGGTTTCCCATTCCTCTGGCACACAAGTTCCAAGAGAACAAAATCCACATGTTCAGATTCATTTCCCAACTCTACTCTACTCCTCAGTACCAATTCTGTCAGCGCCTCAGCTGCTAGGATGAACTTCCAGACCAGACACATTTTATAGGAGCAATATAATTTATTGAAGCTCACAGATTCAGAGGAAGCTCCACAATGGCAGAAGAAGCTGCCTCCTTTTCACAGATCAAAGCACAGAGAAAAACCAACCACCACTGGCACAAGCAAACTTCAGGAACCCTAGCCAGAACTCAGCACTTTGGGTACCTTTAGATTGGAATTCTGGGTCCTCCCCAGACCTCAGGGGTGGACCATAGGACCTTCCCACAGTGACATCAAGTTACAATCTTTAATAAAACTCCTGATTCTATTAGGGACATTTATTTAAAACTACCATACTTAAATTTGAGGATTTTTCCAGAAAGATATTACTCTGTGTGTGTGTGTGTGTGTGTGTGTGTGTGTGTGTGTGTGTGTGTGAAGGGCTCAGTGGTATTTTTGCTTTCAAAGGTGTCTTCACCCTGTTTAAGTCATTATCTCTAAGTGATATTAAAGCTTAGCCAAATCACAGGCTATTTTCCCCACTGTCTCCAAATTTATCCTTTCTGCTTTTCACCTGTAGTAACCAATTAATCTGTTCTTTTCTACAATATTCATTAACCACTTAAAGAGATTGGGACATTCCTTTCTCTCTATTCAAATAATACTTCTGTACTTCCATAAAATATTTCTTAAGCCTTCTTCAGATCATTGACTAAACTGTTGCAGGGTTCTCATTGAACTCAACGTCCTGGAATAAGTTCAAGCGTTATAGTTTTCAATGCTTTAAAAAGTAAAGCAATCCAGGGGCTGGAGAGATAGTGAGGTTAAGCACTTGCCTGTGAAGCCTAAGTACCCTGTTTCAAGGCTCAATTCCTCAGGACCCACCTTAGCCAGATGCACAAAGGGAGTTCTGGAGTTCGTTTGCAGTGGCTGGAGGCCCTGGCGTGCCTATTCTCACTCTCTATCTGTCTCTTTCTCTCTGTCTGTCACTCTAAAATAACTAAATAAAAATGAATAAATTTTTTTTTAAAAGTAAAGCAATCCAAATGACATTGACTTCTACTTGTAAAAAGACCACTACTTGACCAAAGATGCAACACGTTGAGTAGTCATTTTAGCCATAGATTTACCCTCAGCTCAGGGAGTTCCAGGCTTATGAGGACATCTCTCTATAGGACAGATTTTTAAACAGTCCACATGCTAAAATAATATGAAAACAAACACATTATGAAATCAGATATTGAATTACAATAGCAAACATATGTATAAGTAAAGGAATACCTACCACCAGTTTGTAACATCCACCCCGTAAATTCATTTAAGCTACACATGGGATTTGAAATCATTTGAATCTGGAATGTCCAACTTTCTTTGTTTTTTTCCAGATCTAAGAAATATGTTTATTGAAAACTTACGTTGAGACAATCAGTAGCTTTAGCACAGAACAAGATAACTTTGGAGACACAAAACAAGAAATTTTTACATCATAATGTATCAAAGTGTTATACTTACTCTGCCTCCTTGGATATGAAGGGAGATAGTGACGATTATACCTTGCATAGAAGCCTGGATATTGCTAGCCTCTCCCCCCAAACTGCTATAAAGTAAATGTTTACTTTACAAATAATGCAACAAGCCCTAGTACACACATCACAAAGTCTCCAAATGCCCAGTGAGCACAGCACCACCTTCACAAGTGCATGGAGCAGGAGGATTATGAGCACAAGTGCTCTGCACATGCTGTCCAAGGTAAGACCTCCCCAGTCATGGCCACGGAGTGAGTGCTCTGCACATGCTGTCCAAGGTAAGACATCCCCAGTCATGGCCACGGAGTGAGTGCTCTGCAATGCTGTCCAAGGTAAGACCTCCCCAGTCATGGCCGTGGAGTGAGTGCTCTGCACATGCTGTCCAAGGTAAGACATCCCCAGTCATGGCCGTGGAGTGAGTGCTCTGCACATGCTGTCCAAGGTAAGACATCCCCAGTCATGGCCGTGGAGTGAGTGCTCTGCACATGCTGTCCAAGGTAAGACCTCCCCAGTCATGGCCACGGAGTGAGTGCTCTGCAATGCTGTCCAAGGTAAGACCTCCCCAGTCATGGCCACGGAGTGAGTGCTCTGCACATGCTGTCCAAGGTAAGACCTCCCCAGTCATGGCCATGGAGTGAGTGCTCTGCAATGCTGTCCAAGGTAAGACATCCCCAGTCATGGCCGTGGAGTGAGTGCTCTGCACATGCTGTCCAAGGTAAGACCTCCCAGTCATGGCCACGGAGTGAGTGCTCTGCAATGCTGTCCAAGGTAAGACCTCCCCAGTCATGGCCACGCAGTGAGTGCTCTGCACATGCTGTCCAAGGTAAGACCTCCCCAGTCATGGCCACGGAGTGAGTGCTCTGCAATGCTGTCCAAGGTAAGACCTCCCCAGTCATGGCCACGGAGTGAGTGCTCTGCAATGCTGTCCAAGGTAAGACATCCCCAGTCATGGCCACAGAGTGAGTGCTCTGCACATGCTGTCCAAGGTAAGACATCCCCAGTCATGGCCACGGAGTGAGTGCTCTGCACATGCTGTCCAAGGTAAGACCTCCCCAGTCATGGCCACGGAGTGAGTGCTCTGCACATGCTGTCCAAGGTAAGACATCCCCAGTCATGGCCACGGAGTGAGTGCTCTGCAATGCTGTCCAAGGTAAGACCTCCCCAGTCATGGCCACGGGGTGAGATGAACACCCTGTAAAGGTCTTCAACCAACAGCAGTGATTTGGCGAACGAATGGATAAATTAAATTCCTTGAAGCAACATGAATGTCTACTAAACTATTGTCATTATATTACAGCCCTTACATGTAGGCTGTCTTGTTTCCAATGACTAGAACATATGATGTAATACAAGCAATATAGCAAAACACTTTTCTCCTGAAAGTAACAAACTGGAGTGATAAGCTGTACAATGGTATTGTGATGGTTGAGGACAGGCTGAATAGTTCTTTAATATTCTATAGGTAAAGCACTGGATTTTCTAGTGTAGGAAGAATATTAACTTTGCAATATGGTATACTTTGAAAGACCTGAAATATGACCATCGTGTCTTTTGTTTAAGATAGTTGAGATAGACAAAGAACTAAAATGTGTAATACAGCCACCAGAATAGTTTTGGAATTATAGCCAGGAAGCAGAAAGTAAGGCTATTATACCTAGCACATTCTACACCAGTCAAGAGATAGAATGAAACATGCACTAGAAATTGTCTAACAGCTACCAGAAGGATTTCAAACACAAAAGTACACAAATCTTCCATACACACTTTCTCTCCAGGTTCAAACTTGTGACCTATATAAAAAAGTCAGTTTTTTTAAACGTCCTAGCACTATTATACATAACCAGATGATGAAAACAAAACTGATGCCAATGAATTTTATTTTAGTTTTCTTTTTTCATCTAGGTTGGGTCTCACTCTAGCCCAGGTTGGCCTGGAACTCACAGCGATCTTCTGTCTCCCAGGTGCTAGGATTAAAGATGTGTGCCACCAAGGCCTGGCTGACAATGAGTTTTAAAAGTTCCTAACTGGCACAGAAAAAGCAAAATGGGATGAACCAAGCAGAGTGCCTTACTTAAACACTACACTCATGACCGACATTCTCAATTTATACTACTCATTTTTTGGTAAACCATGACAGGGTAGGTATAGGATACCCATTCTGAGAGACAAGCCACCTCACTTAAAATTCATGGGCAGTTATTTATTTTGGTATAATCAATGCTTCTCTTTCCAGCAAAGAATAACAAAAGCAACAAAACAAAGTGGGGGTTTACTTGAATATACATTAAGCTGTTTTTTTTTTTTTTTAACTAGGTTTTTAAAGGCTTGGATTACCAAACACAATCTTTAAGTTTTTGTCAAAAAGGAAATCTCTTTCCCAAAGAGCCATGATAGTTAGGGTCTGCATGATTATCATATTTCTAACCATCCCAAACACTAAAATGTGTCTCCTTTAAAATTTCAGAATGTCAGCCTTGAACAGATTTAAGCAAATCTGTTTTCTTTCCTTACTAACAAATTAATTAGACATTTTAGGAAACACAAGTTATTGATGGGAAATCACACATGTGAATTCAAACAAGTTAATTAGAAAGTCGGTAGTCAGGACAACCTGCGCACATCATGTAAGGAAAGACGAATCCCGTCATTTATCATGGGCAGAGGCTGCCTGCTGAGTTCAAACAAGCAAACAAACAAACAAACAAAAAAGAAAACAGGATTTTTTGTGTGTTAAAGTCCTGATTATCTGAGCTACTATAGGGAGTTGGGAGAAACATGAATAGGTGGGGCTTAATGAGTGGTCTTAGGTAATTGGTGGCATTATCTTGGAGAGGATTAGGAGACTCAAGCTTTTAACTGATAAAATAAGGGTCTAATTAGTATAGTCTCCTTTGGGCTAGTAAAGACCCATAGAAGGTTAGCAGAGCCCTTCTGTCCAGTTACTAAATACAATGGAAAATTACCTGAAGGTAGATTGTGTAATACAATAGTTCTATTCATGTTTTTTTAATTAAATAATTTTAAAAAATTCTGAGAATAATTATTATTTTTTTTCAGTTCATATTTCCTATCATGGTGTGTATCGATTTTTGAGCTTGATGGGACCTGGAATCACTTATGAGGGAATATTTTGGTTTGATTAATTAAGGTGTGAATTATCATAATCTTGGACAAATGATAATCAATTTATAAGTAATAACACTTTACTTAAGAGAATACTATGTATAATCCAATGTTTAAAGAAAAATGCATGTATATACTAAATACGTCATCAATACTAGAGTAACATGGTGATATTAAGAGGAAATAGAGTGTGGGAATGGATTTTAAAGAGGACTGATATTGGCTTTGCTGTTTAAACAACAATGAAGATTTCCACAATATCAACTAGAATAACTATGCTTGAGAGTCTCAGATGTAGATACAGCCAATTTGTTTTTCAGTCAACACTGTATGTGATGCAATTCTAATAGATGTATGAAGTGTTTAAGTAACAAATTGATATTTTTGGAAAAAGTATTTGGAAAACTAGTAAATTCCTTAGAAAATAAAGAAATATTAAATAGTCACCCATTTTAACAACACTTTTTATTGACTTTTTTATACAATGTATTTTGATCATAATCTTCTCCCTTCTTTTGTTTCTCCCCTCTCACCTCTTCCACTGAATCTTCTTTTTTCTGATGGTATCTATCTATCTATCTATCTATCTATCTATCTATCTATCTATCTACCATCTATCTATAATCTATTGAGCTATCCACCTTTGCCTTATTCCATATTACATGATGGAGTGTTGAACCCAATATGATGCAGGTATTCTGCAACCAATGACAGCTGTCTTGAGGTTATAAATGCAACGTGCAGGTCATGTCCAGAAGACAGTGTTTTAAAATACTTCCCTTGTACAAGCAATTAATATTGGACAATTAACCTAGTGAAATCATGTGTCTGGAAATGATATTACTTTCCTTATCTCTATCACACTTCTTTCACTCTGGGTGTCTTTAGAAATGTTAGATTTAATTTTTTTTTTGATTATTGAGTTAAATCATTATGTGCCCTGCACTTATCAGAGCAGGTACTACTTGTCATGTTGTTGAGCTAGAACCAGATGTGACTGTTTGCACCAGTTCTTCCAGTAGCATGACATATGGATACCCTTATTTTCTTTTCTTTTATTAAAATGTTGGTAGCAGCTGAAAATATGCATTGAGATACAACTCTACATTTTTTTTTGATAGAAACTCACAGAAAAATAGCCAATCTATTTTTATCTCGAGCTTGCGTTGGCTGACAGTTAGGCAATTTGGAGAGCTGCATTAAGTGTTTTAGGATTGATGGGCCCAGCACTAATGCTGCCCTGTGCCAAATAGCACTTCAATGACCTGGAATAACTGGTCTGACTGCACAAATTAGGGCATATTCTGCACATATCTGGCATAAAGTGTTCTCTTGATTTCAATATTCTTGAATATATAAAAATTTTCTACACAGTTATATACTTTTGGTAGATTTAGTTAAGGAAATGGTTTATTATTACTATTTATATTAGTAGTAGTAATACTAATATTACTTGTCCACAAAGCAGGAATTTCATTCCACTTTATTACATTTTGAAAATAGTAGTGCAAGTTTTTTGAGTTTTCATAAATCACTAGAAAACTAAATTATTGGATACAAAATTTACACTTTCCATCCTTTCTCGAAATCTGTTGATACCTCCAGGAACACATAAAATGCTTATTTTACTTAATATTGACCCTACCTAATATGTTATCAGCTGGTTCATATACAATACATAAAAGAATATGCATATTGCATACAACTGTGAAACACAAATTTGATAAAAAGATATTGTAGTTTTAAATTTAATTTGATATGTATGACTATTTTAAATATATATGCATGTATATTTACATATTTACATGAAAGTTTGTCCATCTTGCCTAGTTAAATTTTAAAACTGTTCCCTAATTGTTATTTAAAACACTTTCTACTTTTTAAATTGGTTTTGACATTATGATTATTCTTTCCATAGGCCATTTTTATTTTTATATATCAGTAAACTGAATAAATACTAGATAGTAGGAAACATAAATTTTAACTTTGTATTAGCATATTAAAATTATGCAAAGCAATGTTTTACATTATTAAATTTTCATGTATGTATTCAATGAATATATTGTTTAATGATCTAATGGGCTGATTTAATGGGGATTGTAGAGATTTGTTAGCAGTTGAGAATTGTTCCAACTGATGTAACTAGTATCTTCACAAGACGTTTCCTATGTGTTATAAACAATGACATGCTATATCAAGGAAGAAATGGGAAAAGAATCAGGTATATATTGGGAAATTTTATAGCTACTCTTTAACAAATAGTGAACAAAAATTCTGCACTATTTAACACTTTAATGTTAGTTATCAAGTGCTTACTCTGGGATCCCAATGAACTTAACTTTCAGCAATGTTGATCCTTCCAATTTTGGGCAAACAACATTGTCAACACAGCTGAGAGACATGTATCTATAAAAGCCCCACAGCTGAGAGAGGGGGAGACTTGATTTTATAGTCATGACCCTGCACTCTGGAATGATTACGTCTATCATAGCTTCATTTATGGGAACACTTACCTTTTCTTATAATGATTGTTATCACTATTGAAAACAAATTACATGGAGATTTTACATTGGAAACAGTTCTATATAAAAAGAATGTTGGGAATAAAATAAGAAAAAAAAGAGATCTTACTTAACAGAAGGTTTATGGAAGGTTGACATCCAATAGGAAAGAAATGCAGTACTGTGGTGGGAAAGCTTTCTGTAGCACTTAACATTAAAATTTTCTAGTTATTGGCTGACAGACAACTATGTGGAAAACAGTAGTGGATATTATATGTGGAGATGATAATTTTAAGGTGATTACTATGAAGCAAAGAATCATTACAATAACATGCCATATCTTCTGATACTACCTCTGTTATCAATTATGTACAAGAAATAAAACAGGAAGCCAGAAACATAATTTTATTTATAAAGAATTTATTTGTATAGAAAAGCTGTAACATTATCATCTGTTTCTTCTGTGTTAATCCAAGCATTGTAAAAAAATAACAAATTTGTAAAATTCTATATTATCTATTAGAATTCCAATACTTTGTAACTTCAACGTTATTATAGCATCAATATTATTTTGCAATGTAGACCTTGTATGATTAAATGATATCTATAAATATTTACAAGGCTTTATATTCAATTGGAAGGAGTTTGAGTTTATTTAATTTATTATTGTGTCATCAGAGCCTTAAAGATCATGTAAATACATTTGTAAATTTGAAGAAGTATTTACAGATTATGAAGTGTATATTAATCATGTTATTGTAAGTATTTGTATGCAATTAAAACATTTTTAAGAAAAACACATCAAACACTCTAAGTTTGGAAAATGACAAATTTTATACGCAATTTGCAAGTTGATTATTTGTCAAACAGCTTAATATGAAACAGAACTGCATGTAAAATCCCTAAATAAGTGAAAAAATAAGTAATTAATAATTGCATACATAAATAATACATTTGAAGTTTACATGTTGTTTTGATAGGAAAACAAGCTGGGAAGACATACAAGTAATTGCATGATCATATGTATCTGTATATAACAATAATATACTGGGGGCAGGGAAAGGAAAAAAAAGTTAAAACATTGCACTATAATTGCAAAACAAAGGAAAATGCAAAGCGAGTATGATCATGATTATTAATAAAATATACAAATATTGGTCTGGAGAGATGGCTTCGTGGTTAAGTGCTTGCCTGTGAAGCCTAAGGACCCCTGTTTGAGGCTCGATTCCCAGGACCCATGTTAGCCAGATGCACAAGGCAGCACATGCGTTTGGAGTTCATTTGCAGTGCCTGGAGGCCATGGCACACCCATTCTCTGTCTCTCTCTCCTTCTTTCTCTCTGTGTCTGTTGCTCTCAAATAAATAAATAAGTAAATAAAATACAAATATTATTCATATTGGTGAGGTGCTTGGTAAGTAAATAAGTAGTTCAGTGAAAAAATTGTAAGAATGACTAAAACACTTAACTTGCATAAGCTGGTCAATAATCAGGAATCAAAAACATGAATAAATTAGCAAAAAATTTATATTTGCCCATTATATTGTAAATGGAATAAAATATGAATTAACCAATCTAAGATTAATTTCTTATATTTTCACTTGACAATTTTATACATTTACATAATTCATTTAAATTAATTCCCTCTCATTATATTCATTTTTTGATCCACTTTAAGTTGAACCCCTTCTTTTTCTACAACAGTTCCTCTTTTATTTCAATGTCCCTTATGTTCTTGAGTATGGTATGATCCCCTGAGTTTTATTTATAATATTTTAAATGCATATCAAACAAAATTTTTGAAAACTTCCTACTGTAATTATTATTTATCTCATTGATATGTTTTGGTTTCTTCAAGTGATAAAATATAATTATCACAGCATTTGGATAAAAATTCTAAAAATAAGTATTAAATGACATAGTTGCAGAAATTAATTTTGACAAATGTAATTAATGTTAAGAGTAATAAATTTACTCTGAGGTTTTAATTGCTACTTGTTATTCTATGCATTCTGTAACTTTCTCTGGTTTTCACTAAATACCTTATATGATAAAAGCCAGGAATGGGTTGAGGATCTAGCTGATAAGCAGAACATACAAACCCCACTGCCCCCGAGAAGTATATGGTGATGAAAGGCATGTTCATCTGTTATTCCTATACTTCTTTTATTAAGGAAAGAATTATACTGTGAAAATGAAGCATCTGATCATTTGGGGCTGGAGAGATGGCTCAGCTGTTAAGGCACTTGCTTGAAATTCCTAAGGATCCAGGTTTGATTCCGTAGTACCAAAGTAAAACAAGATGCACAAAATGGCACATGTGCCTGGAGTTCTTTGCAGTGGCTAGAGTCCCTGAAGCACCTATTCTCTACTTCTCTCTTTCTTTCTCTCATCTTCCTTTCTGTCTCTCCTCTCTCATAAATAAATTAATTTAAAAATATGTCTCCTGAACATGTTCATTTGTCTAGTATTTAGAGGAAGTTCCTTTTTGTTTCCTCTTTAGGAAGTCATTTATTTACTCTGTAACTACAACATGTTTACTTTTTTCATAAATATTAATTTTAAATAAAGAACTTTTATGAAAATTAAATTTATGGAAACAAACATATTTTCTTGGATTAATAATTTACTTCTGAATTTCAATTAAAAGATTAGTTGAAATAAAACATAATTTAAAAAAATAAGGACTTTCAGGCTGGAGAGTTGGCTTAGTGGTTAAGGCATTTGCCTGCAAAGCCTAAGGACTTGGTTCGATTCTCCAGCACCCAGTGTAAACTAGATGCACAAGGGGGTGCATGCGTCTGGAGTTCATTTGCAATGACTGAAAGTCCTGGCACACCCATTCTCCCTCTCTGTCTCTCTCTCTCCCTCTCTCTCAAACAAATCAAAATAAAATTTAAAAAAATACGGACTTTCCTTTCTATTTTAAATTTCTTGACTTCTGTTAAGAGGCATACCATTTATGTTTATTTTCCTATTTAGACACAACTCTGTTACCCTAAGTTCAATGTTTCAGCTAAAAGTGATTAAATTTAATTGATAAATATATAATTTGTTCATTAGTTCATAATATGAGCATGTGTTACACGTTACAGGAAAGATGGAAGGGGAGGGAGGGGAAAGCATCAAAGAGGTAGGAAACACAAATCTAGACCCAAACGGCAATGGTACCATAAAATTCTACTTACTAAAACACAGACCAAATGGCTGATCCTTCACCAGGTCCTTACAGGAAACACCTGAACCACAAGACACTGGAGTGGGTAGGATCACGACTAAACTTAATCTTCTACATCTTCCCTCCCTCTTTCTCCCTCTTCCTCTCCCCCTTTCTCTCTCTCTCTTCTCTCTAACTCTTTTATATTAGTTATCTTTTTCCTCATTTTCTTAGTGGGCACTGACCTGTAACTCCTAGAACCAGCATGGGGCTATCATCCACAATGAGCTTTTGATCAGAGAGACCTACAAGGTTTCCTAAAAGACAGACAGATTTCTGTCAGAGTACTTGATGACCCACCAAAGGTTAGTGGTAAGACCCTACTGCTTAAGACACCTTATGTGGTTGACATACAAAACAGAATGGCATGGCTGGAAGTTGGAAGAGAGTCAGTCCCCAGATAGTCAGCACGTCTAGTGCCAGAAGGTGCTACATGGGCGACTGGGGGAAAATGACCAATATCTGTCCAAGCAACGCATGGTCTAACCTACTTAGCAGCAAATAACTTGTTGTGATGCCCACACAAGTGCAATAGTGGCACACAGCCATGGTGGGGAACCAACTGCTCTTAATTTGGCTAACTGATCTCCTCAGTGGTACGGGACCCATAGCTGGAGTTGGGAAACAAGTCAGAACCATATCCAAACATAAGCCCACTCGCCAATATCAAGCTACCATCAATCATGGACTACAAGAGGGCCTACACCTATTAAATTCTCCATAAAAAAAAAAAAAAAGTAAGGGTTATCTCTTTTGTCCTGGTGCTAACTTGCTCTCCATTGGAGAATCTGCTTCCCTTTTTCAGATAGATGTAGATCCCAAGACAGAGCCACCCCATCATACCTCCAAAGGGCCCCGGCTGAAACTAAGAACATTTGGTGAAACAAGCAAGGGTGCTTCTTTTCTGATGAACTGGATACCAGTAGAAGGGGGAAGGAGATCAACACAGAGAAAAATCAACTCCTACCAAATCAGAGAGCCAGAGCCTCAGAGGCCCCCAACACCTCATCACTGAAGCAGACCAAAAATGAACCCAACATGGCTCAGGGAAATTTTGCAGAAGAGGGGGCGGAAAGAAAGTCAGAGCCACATGTTGAGTCATGATATGCAGAGACATTTATCTTACACATAACTACAATGCATGACCCATATACCTCAACAAGGAGGGGCCAAGAGGAGGGGGTAGGTCATGGATGAGCCTAATAATGGTACCAAACTGACTGTATTTGCTAAATACAAAACTAACTAATAAAGAAAAAAAGGAAAAATAAAAGGAAAAAAAAGAAATAAAGGATATTTTTTTTCTCATAAAAAATTGATGGAATAAAACAGGCACTTCTGAGTGCACTTTAACTTCCTTTTCTTTTTGCAGACTCACAGTAGTTAAGTCTTTTGAGATTATCATACTTTTACCAATTTTTGGACAATAACAAATTATCCATAGACTGCACTGCTAATGAAGGAAAATGATAATCTTAGAATTGTCATGTATCAGTTGTGATCAATGCAGATAATACATTTATGCAATAATAACAGCTTTTAGAAAATAACAGCAGAATTGGGATGTTTCTCATTTGTTGGATTATCTAAAATATAACTATAGCCTTCAATTTAAGTTGCTGCCATAGAGACTCTAAGTCTACTTTTCAAAGCATTTATTTACCAGTTATCAATGTATTAAAGAAATTGCTTCTCCCTGGATAAATATTGTTATTAGACATGCATACAGATCTATTAATATGGGATTTTTAATCTTGTAGTATGTTAAGGGTATATGCTTCACTAAACTGTCTCATACACTTCAATTGAAATATATGTAATAAACTATTATTTGCCTATCTAATTGTCAGTGTACACATCTTGAGGTGAATATCAAACAATAGAATCATGGAAAAAATTACATGATAACTCATTTGAAGACGCATATGAAGACCGTTGTAAATACTCAGAATTTTTTTTATAAATACTTAGTTGTTTTGTATTTATAACACCCCATTTTTATTCAAACATGTTCCAAGTTATATCAGGATTTGAGGGTGTGGAGTACATGCACAGTAAGGCAAACTGTGTCCTCTGAGTAAATTTTAAAGTTAATCCCTTTTTACCATCTTATGCCTATGCATAATTGAGCATACATATGATTAAAATCAGATGCATCATGGGAAGGGACTTTTATAGTAGAAGAAATCTTACATAATTCTATTTGGTCAATCAGAAAAGAAGCATCCAAGCTTTCCCCCTTAGTAGCCAGCTAGTCCTCCAAGATTCCACAGAAAGAACCCCCACTGCTGAAAACCTAGTCAAAGACCTGTTGCTGTGAAGGTCATGGTCCTGAGTGGGGAAGCTATTATTTGGCTAAAAGACTACATTGTTCTCATAAAACTGCCCTCACAATATTTATGTATATAGCCACATGCAAAGAGAAGCTTCTCTGTCCAAAAGGGAACATAGCACTAATATTAAATTACACTCACTTAAAAATATTCTTTAAATATTGAGATTACACAAAAAAGGCTTCCAAAATCACTACTATAAAGATATTGTAATATGTAGACAATATAAAGATATTCTGGTTATAATTGAGAAAACCATGATGGGCATATTTTACATGCATATATTGCATATAATTTTGAGTACAATATCAAAACATTGTGGTACGAGGGAGAATGAATGGGAAAAAAAAAAGCATTCCTAAAGTGCTGCTCAGTTTATTTCACATTGCTCTATGTTAATGCTAGTTCCACCCACTATATAAAGTATTTAGATGACTCACATGCATTTACTTGCAGTAAAATGAATATATTAATCATAATTAGAAGCCACTCCAAAAGAAATTTATTTACACTTTCACATGCATTATCAGAATATAAGATGTTGACAGTTTAGTAAAAATATTTCATGCATATTTATATTCTCTTAAAACAAATAGAGAGATTATGTCTGATAATGAATTCTTATAGTATTGGTGGGAGGAGAAGGCCACCGTAAAATAAATATTAACTTTATGTTTAATCATATTCATAAGAACCACTTGTAATCCTTCCATGAAACTTATAGGTAAGGTAGGAGGAACACTGAGTTCAAGGCTAGCCTGGGGCTAGGGAGTGAGTTCCAGGTCATCCTGGGCTAGATGGAGACCCTGAGTTGAAACAAATAAATGTAAAGCTTCCCTATGAACTAATTCTATAAGGAGTCAAACTATAAAGAATTTTTAATTTTAATTATACTTTCAACTGTACTTTATTATTCCTTTGGGAAGAATTTTTTGTAATGAGAGGAATTAAGTAATTTTGAATAAGATGACCTTTATTTTACTTATTACTTCGTTTATTTTATCGTTTTATTTTTATGCCTCTGTGTTCTTTGGAAATATTTATTTAAATATAAATTATAGCAACACATTAAACATTTATACATACACAAAAATGGACTTTATGACAGTACAAAGGACTGAGAGGACTTTGGAGTCTGAAAGTTCTTCTGGAAATTGCCTTGGTACTTCTATTTTTTAAGAATTTTTTTGTTTATTTTTATTTATATATTTGAGAAGGACAGACAGAGAGAGAAAGAGGCAGATAGAGTGAGAATGGGTGCGCCAGGGCCTCCAGGCAATGCAAACGAACTCCAGATATGTCCGCCCCCTTGTGCATCTTGCTAACAGTGTGTCCTGGGGAATTGAGCCTCCAACGGGTGTCCTCAGGCTTTAAAGGCAAACACTTAACCCTTAAGCCATCTCTCCAGCCCCTTGGTACTTCTATTATCTGATCAATGTTTGAATTGATGAGTTTCTTTTCAGATTCCTAACAATAGGTAACATAAGCACACCATTGCTTAGCAGTAATCTTAGAACCATTCATGAAAACATTGTGTATATTTTGACCACCAGGAGCTCCAGGAAAGTCATTGTAATTGAAGTGTGCCTTTTATAAATTCATATCAACAACAAAGAAAGTTATGAGAATTGTCATAAAGCCAAAGCATATGTAGTGTTATGGCTCATCCGACACTGAACTCCCAGATTATTCCTCTTGTGATGTCCTTGGAGGTGATATTAACACAGAAGCCAACAACTCCTAAGAGGAGCAAATGGTGGGACTCTTATCCATAGACTGGGTACAGCTTATGGCTGCTACTGCCACTGGGGTGGATTAATTACTTTTGACTCCTCAAGGTACTAAAGTTGCCTTCATTACTTGTGGAGAGAGAGAGCCCCCAGGAGTAATTCCTCCTATGCTAGAACCTGAGTTATGCTGGACTTCAGCGAAAGCAAGACATAAACACAGGTGGGACTCAGGCATCCCAGAGAAATTGCAGTACAGTTAAGATAAAAAAAAATAGGTTTAATTTTACTAGCTTGTTATTAAATCAGAAGAGGTAGGCCAATTGTCAAAAAAATCAATTTTATGCACAAAAATATGAAGTAAGTACAGTGCAAACATACAATACTGATATAAATATTTTGATTTTTTAATGACAAAATGATAAAAATTAATATTTTCAGGTTATGTCATATGAGAAGAGGCCGAGTACTATTGTGGAAGCTTATTTTTTTATTAAAACTTTTTTTTGTTCATTTATTATTTATTTGAGAGTGACAGACAGAGAGAGAAAGGCAGAGAGAGAGACAGAGAGAGAGAGAGAGAGAGAGAGAATGGGCGTGCCACTGCAAACGAACTCCAGACGTGTGTGCCCCCTTGTGCATCTGGCTAATGTGGGTCCTGGGGAATCGAGCCTCGAACCAGGGTCCTTAGGCTTCACAGGCAAGCGCTTAATAACTGAGCCATCTCTCCAGCCCTGGAAGCTTATTTTTAATATATTTGTTTGCAAGAGAGAGAAAGAGATAAAGAGGGAAATAAAGATGATGAAACATAGATAGATAGATAGATAGATAGATAGATAGATAGATAGATAGATAGATGATAGATGATAGATAGATAGATGATCCCATGAGAGGTAGATGAGAGATAATCAATAGCTATCTAGCTAGATAAGGAGACATCAGATAGATGATGGATTAGATAGATATAAATAGACAGATAGATGATGGATAGATAGACAGATAATAGAAAAAGATAAAGAGAATATGGACACACAAGACTCTCTAGTTGTTGCAAACTAACTCCAGATATACACAAAGCTGTGCATCTGGCACTGAAGAATTGAATATGGGCCATGAAGAAATAGAATTAAATTTTATAGGAACTAGACATCAAGAGTTAATCTGCAGTGTCAGTATGATGTCTAAAGAATCTGGAGAAAGAATTACCAAATCCATAATTTGATAATTAGCTGTATCATGGTGTGTGAATACCTTAACAACAACAGCAACAAAGAATATGTAAAGAAGGATCCGTAGATACAGCTCAGATATAGCCCACTTGCCCAGCTGCATTCACAAAGCCCTGGGTTTGAGCCCCAGCACCATGCAAACTGGGCGCGATGGCACATGCTTGCGATATCTGTGTGTGTAGAGTAGAAGCAGGAGTGTCAGAAACACAAGGTCCTCCACAGATACGTGATAAATTCAAGATCAGCAAGGAGTGCAAGAGGACCTTCCTAAAAGAAGAAGAAGGGGGATGAGGAGAAGGAGAAGAATGGAAGACAATGTGAAAGGAAAGGAATTAAGAGCAAACAGTAGAGAAGATCAAGATATAGAAGGAAAAAAAAAAAAAAAAGAAGAGTGGAGAAAAGAAGAAAGAGGAAAGGGGAGATGAGAGGCGAAAAGGAGAAAATTATTCTTAAGCATGAACAGGAGTAAGAACATTTTTAAAATATTTTATTTATTTACAAGGAGGAGAGAGCGAGAGAAAGAGAGAGAGAGAGAGAGAGAGACTGACTGAGAGAGAGACTGAGAGAGAGGGAATGAGAATGTGCAGCCAGGGCCTACAGCCACTGCAAACAAACTCCAGACACATGTACCACATTCTGAATCTGGCTTTACATGGACACTGGGGAACTGAACGTAGGTTGCTATGCTTTACAGGCAACTGACTTAAGTGCTGACCTATCTCTCCAGCCCATAAGAACATTTTTATAAGAAAAATGTATGATTCTCAATTTTAAGAAAGTTATTCCATGCTCACATTAATTTAAAATCCATACAAAAATTTTTAAAATAATTTTATTTAGAACTTTATTATATCACCATATTGCAAAATTGGGAATATTCTCATCAGGTTATACTTTGTTGTCCTCCATTCCATTGAGGGCTCACTTCAGTGTGGGTTCAGTAGTCACCATGAAGTCTCAAATCCACCAGTTGGTTTCTGTGATCCACCGTATGGCTCTTACTTTCTCTCTGTCCCCTCTTCTGCACTATTCCTTGAATCTTGGAGGCTGCATTACAAGTATCCTGTAGGGTTGAATTTTTATCAGCCCCTTAATCTCTGCTTCGATGATGTTTTAGTCACCTCAGGGTCTACTGCCATCTTCATGGAGGATGTCCTCCATCAGTCATTTCTAGCCATACCTGTTTTTAATAAACAGCATTATCATTATTATTTAGGTGTCTGTATGTGTGTAGTATGTGGTGTGTGTATGTGTGCGTGAGAGATATAGTGATAGTGTTTGTTTGCATATGTGTGTGTGTGCATGTGTGTTTGTAGATTCACACATATAAATATGGATGCAAGAAGAAGACATCACATGTCCTCATCTATTGCTCCTCTTGCATATTTCCAAGAGATAGTCCCTTGCTGAACCTTGAATCCTGACTTCAGTTAGATGTGTTGACCAGAAAGAGCCAGTCATCCTCATGTCTTCACCTCCTTCAGGACTGGGGTTATAGGCCTATCTGGCCATGCATGGAATTTTACATGAGTGTTAGTGATATAACTCAGAACTTCATTTGTGCCCCCACTGATCCATCTTTATAAACCTAACATTTTACTTTTTTAAAATACTATATAACAATCACACAATCACATGCATTTATAGAATTAAAGAATAATATATACTATATATGTTTGGATTCATGCACATTGGATAACATTCAAATACATGCATTTTATTATCAATCCCATATTCCTGGGGAATCAAACCTTGGTCCTTAGGCTTTGCAGGCAACTGCCTTAACCAGTAAGCCATTTCTCCAGCCCTAAATTTTAATGTATAGCTTCTTTTAACACATCTCACTGTGCTTTCTCTGTATTAAAACATTTTTATGAAACAATAGACAAATATGTGTACATGAAATAAAAGTTATAATTCAAGTCATTTGACTATGTTTATTTCATATGTCAAAGTATTTTCTTGGTGCATTTATATTTTGCTAAAATAATTTAAAATATATTTATTGCAAGAGCTAATTAGAAAATACTTGCTAAGTATCATACAATAATGTATGTCATACTGATAGTGGGTATACTTGTCTTACCAATAGAATAAGAAATACAGATTGCTTGTAATGCATTCAGTAACTCATTTTGTAAGCTAAAATCCCCTAAAGGAACAAACCTGACCTTTATATTTAAAGGCTTATTATTCTTAAAGAAATTGGACCTAACAAATATAAGTGGCAAAGCAAATGAAGATGCAGAACAGGAAATGAGAAGTTCCACGTAGGATACTCTACTCAATACTTTTGAAGAATTAGCAGAAACATACTTCAAATTCTAAGTAGCTAAGCACATCTTTATTCCAAATTAGACTGAGGCTCCACCATAGGCAAGACATTGAAATTAGTGTTGAAAGCCTTTCATGGAACACTAGGGGGGCAGAATTATACAATTACTATGATTGATGGGCATGTATAAGATTTTCAGAAGTCATAATGATGAAGTTAGTAAAAAGGAAGTTATGGAATGAACATTTAGGTAATATCTTTCAGTTGACATGAAGTTCAAAATACAAGTTTAAAACCATCCTGCATGGAAGATTTTCTTTATGATCAAATGAAAATACTATGTAAACTGAAAGTTTCTCATCATCTGACTTCAGTCATGTGAATTGGACTATAATGTAAGATTACCTACAAGAGCAGTTAAGATCACCCAATGGCCTATAAATTCCATATCAAAGTACAATCCGTTTGAACTTAAGATGTAAGATATTGGCTATGATTTTTAAGGATACATTTATAGAAATATTTTCAGATAATGATATATAAAGAGGTGGCAGAAAGAATGTAGGAGCCAAAGGAAGGGTAGGACTCCTTACAACGTGCTCCCTCCAGACATGAAATGGCCTGGATATCCATGACCTCCTAGTGTCCTGAGCTACCTGCACAAGACCATCATAAGAGGAGGAAAAGATCATGACATCAAAATAAAAGACAGACTGATTGAGATGGGGAGGGGATATGATAGAGAATAGAATTTCAAAGGGGAAAGGGGGGAAGGAGGGTATTACCATGAGATATTTTTATAATCATGGAAAACATTAATAAATATTGAGAAAAAATGGAAAAAAAAGAAAAAAAGAAGAGTCATGATTTTCTTACTATGTTTAATTAGAAATGAAACTGGAAATTTACAGAAAAATAAACTTTAATTTCATATTCTTTCAAAACAACAACAGTGCTATTTTGGGGAAAAAGAGAATTGGGAAACCATGAATGAGACAACTATTATTGCTTAATGAGTGATCCTAAATCTTATCTATTGACTCTTTACACAGAGAAAACCATCCCTGTAAGAATTTCATATGCAATCACTCATTTACTTTTCAGAACTGTTCTAACAATTTGGCAGTTATTTTACCTCTTACAAGGAAAATGGAGACACAAAAAGCCAAAGTCTCAGATACATGATTACACTGCTGTAAAATAGATTAAAACACAGGTAACTGAGCTGCAAATCTCCCTTAAAATGATTGAGTGGGGGGGAAAAAAAGCTTATTAGGCAAACAGTGCTGGAAGAAGTATCTATCCACCTGTTGAAGTTTAAAATTAGATCCACACCTTGCACCTCACACAAATATCTACTCAACGTGGATCAACAACATTAATTTAAACCCTGAAATATGAAAAAGCATAGGGAGTATACTTTAATACATAAGGTTAGGCAAAACTTTTCAGAATAAGGCTCCAATAACACAAGGAATAGCCCTAAGGTGTAACAAATAAGATTACATGAAATTAAAACACACACACACACACACACACACACACACACAACAAAAGCAAATGTTAGCAAATAGACCGTCTTTAGGATGCTAGAAAATCTTAACCATTTATAATTCATATATGGTAATAATATCCAGAATTTAAAAAGAACTGTAAAAGTTGACCCAACAAAACAAAGAGACAAAAAGCCATATCCAATCATCAAAATGGGCTAACAAATGAAGAGAAGCTCATAATAGTAAGCACAAATGGCCAGGAAGTATTTTGTAAGTATTCTCATCTGTGAGGTAAATGCAGATTAAAACCACCTTGAAGGGAAAGGGTTGTGTGTGGGGACACACAAAACTGAAGCTAAATTGAACGGGTAGCATAGAATCCCTTATCCTGAAGGGCAGAATGAAAGGTTGAACCTTCAAGAGGACCTTATGAGGAGCATGTGAATCGAAAGTTCCTGGAGAGAGTGAGATGAAACTTAACCTCAGATTTAAACTGTTTCTCTTTCTTCTGTCTTTTTTTTTCTTTTCTCTTGGAGCTGTCCTGTAATTCCCTGTACCTGGATGTGGTCTACATCCACAATGAGCTGTTGATCAGAGAGACCTACTAGATCTCCCAAAATAAACAAGACAGACTTTGGTCAGACTACTTGATTACTCACCAAAGAGTTTCAACACCTACCAAACCAGAGATCCAGAGCCTCCTAAAGGCCATCACTGAGATAGACTTAAAATGCTCTGAGCATGGCTTAGGGAATTTTGCAGAAGAGGGGACAGTATACAGGAGGCTGAACAAGAGGATCACCACAAGTCCAAAGGCAGTGGGGACTATGTAATGAGCCCCAGGACAGTCTTTCATATGAGGCAGGCCCTCTGAGAAATAAACAAAAATGATGATGAAAGTTCCAGAGAACTATATCCCCATTTAACTCATATAATGTAAAACAATCTTTTATAAAAAAAAATTATTTATTCATTTTAGAGAGAGAATGAGGGGAAAGAAAGACAGAAAAAGAGAGAGAATGGGCACACCAGGGCCTCTAGCCACTGCAAATGAAGTCCAAATGCATGAGCCACCTGTGCACCTGGCTTACATGGGTACTGGGGAGTCGAACAGGTGTTCTTCAGCTTCGCAAGCAAGCACCTTAACTACTAAGCCATCTCTCCATCCCTGGTCTGTGCTTTCTTTTTTTTTTTTTTTTTTTTTTTAATTAACAACTTCCATGTTTATAAAAAATACCACATGGTAATACCCTCTCTCCCCCCACTTAACCCTTTGAAACTCCATTCTCCATCATACCCCCTCCCCATCTCAATCAGTCTCTCTTTTACGTTTGGTGTCATGATGTTTTCCTTCTTTTATGATGGTCTTATGCAGATAGTGTCAGGCACTGTGAGGCCATGGATATCCAGGCCATTTTGTGTCTGGAGGGAGCATGTTGTACGGAGTCCTGTCCTTCCTTTGGCTCTTACATTCTTTCTTCTACATATTGCGCATTAGACCCTGAGCCTTGGAAGGTGTGATAGAGATATTGCAGTACTGAGCACTGCGGTCATTTCTTTCCATCACGATGATACCTTCTGAGTCGTCCCAAGGTCACTGCCATCTGAAAAGAGAAGATTCTCTACCAAAAGTGAGAGTAGCATTAATATAAGGGTGTGAACATTAACAGAAGTGCTCACTGGGAAGTTTGATAAGCATAGTATATACACTTAGCCAGATAACAGCAGACATTACATCCCTAGGGCTCATGACTACCCCTGTTTTAAGTTTTCAGTATCAGGGATGCATTCCCTCCCATGAAGCAGGCCTCCAGTCCAATAATAGGGCAGTTGGTTTCCCCCATAACAGACATGCCACTATTGCACCCGTTGGCTCATTTGGCCTGGCTGGCCAAATATAAGGCTTGCGGTGTCCACTGTTGAGTATCTTCACTGGTGATTTATCTTTCTCCCATTGAACTGCATTCAGAATGGCTTCTTCCAGCTTTCCGTCAGCTGGTCTATACGGAGGAGTTTATCAGCTCAGATACAGCAGGATTTCTCAGTGGCCTTACAGCCCAAGTATATGGAGTCTTCAGCAATAGGGTCTTACCATCCATTCCTGGTGGGAAACCAAGGCCCTCAGCAATGGCCTATAATGTTTTGGGGGCATCAGGGACCTCCCTGTCCAACAACTCACTGGAAGATATCCCATCCCTGGCACTGAAAATTTTCTAGCAACGATCTATGGCTCCTGAGTGTTCCATTGTCCAAAAAAGTAGGATTACATATGATTTGTTTATATCCTCTTAGATTTTGATTAGCTGTCCCTCCACCTTTCCTTTACTCAATCTCTTCCCCAGACCTCATTTTGGACCTTTTCACCCCTGTTAATCTATTCTTCTACTTAGATATATACAATACCATCCTACTAATTACCCCCTCCCTTCCTTTCTCTTCCCTTTTTATCTCTTTTCTAGTTTAGTGGCCTCTGCTACTGAGTATTTTCCTTCTCACACAGAAGCCCACTGATATGTATAATCTTCATTTCTGTCTTAAGCATAGCTAGTACAGTTGGTCTTAATAATGTTTGGAGGCATAGTTATCTACTGAATATAGTCAATAAATGAAAGGGGAAACTTCTTTTTTCTCCAAACTAATCAAATTTTAGGAGGAAATATGTAGGTAATTCTGTAAGAGTAATATTTAATTGTTACACTATAGATTTGTCCATACAAATGCATTAAAAGGACTATGTTATTTGTTTAAACTTTTCTTAAAATTTTTTGTTAACTGATGCAAATAGGAGATATTATTTTAGGAGTCCTTACCTTATTCATGACTGCATCTGTAATGGAAAACTGACACAATCTGAGGTAAATTCATATGTTAACATCTGTCTCTTACGAAATGGGCTAAAATGACACTTATATGTTGGTGCATAGTTACATTAATAAAATATTATTCATAATTATAGACATTTTAAAAGGTGAGAAGCCCTTTTATTACATTTATTGAATCACCCAGTATATTAATAGCATAGTATCTTGTGAATTCAAGATATACTATACTGCTGAAGGCCTGGTGGATGTGAAGTGAAGGCCATAATGATGCCATGTTTCCCAGATCAACAGGGGTCTCCTTTCAGTTCCCTCTGTTGTCATTGTATGTAGCGTTTCATGCTGGTCTGTTGTACGATGCTCATATTTACTTCAGACTTTTCCCCTAGTATGAACCAAATGGGGACATTGATGCTTTGCAGTGATTAATGAATCCCTGCAGTGCAAGAGTGATTGTATATCCCAAATTTGCACTGTGCTCTCACTGATATGTACAATCTTCATTTCTGTCTTAAGCATAGCTAGTTCAGTTGGTCTTAATAATGTCTGCAGGCATAGTTATCTACTGAATACAGTCAATAAATGAAACGGGAAACTTCTTTTCTCTCCAAACTACACAAATCCTAACTTGAGGGCAGAACAAGTATGTTGCATTGTACTTATTAGAGCTGAGTCATGCATGGTATTGTCTGTCAGTACAATGGTTTCAGGGTTTGGATAACTAGATGCTGTGAGCTAGTCACATACCAAGGCTTGCTTCTAGAATAAAAATGTGGCAAACCTTACTTTGAGCTATAATACATTACTTGTAATTGCTATGCAATGTCTTTGCAATAACATAGATGATATATTAGAGTAAGGTATCACATTGAAATGAACAAATTACTACAAAACAATGCCAACAATAATGGTACACTTATTTAAAGTAGATATTTAAATATTTTAGACAAACATTTTATTTATTTTTAAAATTTTTTTATTTATTTGTTTGAGAGCAACAGACATAGAGAAAGAGAGAGAGAGACAGAAGGGGCATGCGAGGGCCTCCAGCTACTGCAAACGAACTCCAGATCCATGCACCCCCTTGTGCATCTGGCTTACATGGGTCCTGGGGAATAGAGCCTTGAACTGGGGTCCTTAGGCTTCATAGGCAAGCGCTTAACTGCTAAGCCATCTCTCTAGCCCTAGACAAATATTTTATGCACACTGAAGAATGGTTAAAGAAGTAAATGTCATTACAATATACATTTGTTCTATTTAAAATCAAATATTTATAACCCATTTGGTATGACAATATTCTGTGTTTTTTATATGTACACGTGTATATGTGTATGAGCTTGGGGTGCATGAGTGTATGTGTTTTCATGTGGATGTGCCTATGTATATGCAATGCTTGTATGTTTGTGTTCATATACATGTGGATGCCAGAGATCAGCATGTCAATTTCTCTAAACACTGTTGGTTTTTCAAGGTTGGGTCTCACGCTATCTCAGGCTAATTTGGAACTCACTGTGAATTCTCAGGCTGGCCTTGATCTCATAGTGATCCTTCTACTTCTGCCTATCAAGTGCTGGGATTAAAAGTGTGTGCCACTCTCCAAGGCTTGCAAAGAGGTGGCAGAAAGAATGTAAGAGTGAAAGGAAGGGTACCACTCCTTACATACAACTGTCTGGACAGAAATTGGCATCAATATCCAAGACCTCACAGTGCCTAGCAATACCTACACAAGACCCTCATAATAGGAGAAAAAGATGATAATATCAAATTAAAAGAGACACTAATGGAGAGAGGGAGGTGATATGATAGAGAACAGAGTCATGAAGGGGAAAGCAGGGGAGGGGAGAGAAATACCATGGTTTGTTGTTTGTAAGTATAAAAGTTATGAATAATATATATATATATATATATATATATATATATATATATATATATATATACACATATGTATATATATTTAAAAAGTGTGTACCACCATGCCCAGAATCCTGCACACTATTTTTTTGAAACAGGATCTGTCAATGAACATAGAAAATACTGATACAGCTAGATGTATAACCCAAGGATTCACCTTTTTTCCACCTCAACGGTTATGGGATTACAGACACATCCAGTTTTGCTAAATCCATTGGTTGTATTTTTGGATACAATAAACACAATTAAAGCTGAGGTGAAAATCTGATATACTATCATTAGGATAAAATGTCAATCCCACATCACTGACAAATTAGTTCTTTTACTATACTTTTTTATTTCTCTTAGTATCATCCTATTATTATTTTACAATCTTTCCAAAAGTGGAAAATCTAGTTGAAAGTTATTGTTTATGTCATTAATATTATTAGCCATTTGTCCTTGGAAAACTAGGTAACATTTTTCCATTTTTCTAGTAACAGAAAAAAATTTAGAATTTTTTACTTCACTGTAATATGTATAATGATAATATGACAAATATACAATAAGTACAAAAGTTATGAAAAATAAATTTTAATCATTTCTTTGAAGCATCAATTCCTAATAATTGTAGAGCATGACATGGAGGTATTGAAATAAAGGTTATCTTCATTTGAAATGAACTTCTTCACTCTTGATCACTTTATTTTTTTAAAGATCTAATTAATAATAGCTCTGAAAAATACACATTATCACAATGGATCATTGATCTAACTTCCTGTAGCAAATCTAAGCATAATGCCTTAAAGCTAGAACTTAACAACAATAGAAACAATAGAAAATTCACTAGTTCCTAGAGACTGAACAACATGCTATTAAACAATGAATTATTTGTGGAAGAATACTTGAGAGGATATCATTATTTTTCCTTGAGTATAAACTTCCATAGTTGTTGAAATTTTGTACAATATTAACCATCATTTTAATGTTTCGATATGATTGGAAATAATGAAAGCTTAAATAAATGTTCATAATAAAACTAGACTTCATTTATGTGCTAAAAGATAAGTTATGGCAATAGATTAAAGTAAATTATATATATATATATATATATATATATATATATACATATATATATATATGAAAAATATGATAAATGGAAGAATTATTATATTCAATTATTATTGTTTTATTTTAGTGTGATATTTACTAATATTATTTCATCCTTTTGAGAGAAGATTTCACTATAGTTCAAGCTGACCTCAAACTCACAGTGGTTTTCCTTGCATCTTGTAAGCACTAGGATTACAGGCATGAGTCAATACACCTTCACTCAAGATTTCCAAACTGAAGAGAATTAAAATGTGTCACAATTCACATTTTTAAGTTTAATAAGCATCCTTAAATGTAACACAACATTTTATGTTACTCAATTAACTTTAAAATATTTTTAAAATAGTTAAAGAAATAATTTCTGTAATAAATATTATATTGTACATTAAGTACTTTCAGTGACTCCTAGTATTAATAGACTTTATGAATAATCTGTGCTTAAAATCAAAAAAATTTTGCAGTTCCTAAGGGGTTATAGGTATTTGTGTTACAAACATATACCTTTTAATAAAAAAGATAATTATTTGACACAGGGAGAGATGAAGAGGGAAAGAGAGAAAAAGAGAGAGATAGAAGAGATGCAACAGGGCCAGTAGCCAATGCAAACAAACTAAGATGCATGTGCCATGTTGCTCATTTGGCTTATGTGGGTACTGTGGAATTGAACCTGAGTACTTAGGCTTTGCAGGCAAGTGCCTTCACCACAAAGCTAGCTCTTCAGCTCTGAAAGCATGTATCTAAATCTGATTTCTGCACTTTTATATTATGGTATTAAATATTGACATTAATATATTTAGACATTGTACATGGCATAAAGTAATAGCCTTATACAAAATGTTTAAAAATTAAAACTAGAACAATCATTTGCTTTATTAATAGCATATTGCAACTTTGAACTATATGTTAATGCTGGAATACCTCATCTTTGGTGAAACCAAACATTCTATGCACATATTATGTGATTGCTCAGTCTTCATACATTATAGAATTGTCTAATCTATGCTTTTTTGTGCTTTTTTGTTTTGACTGCCTCTTAAGAGAATGACATCTAACATCGATTTTTCACTATACTAGTTGCCTCCCTGTCTCCAGTTTGTGTTTTCACCCAACTTTCCCTCCCAAAATGTACACACTTGTAATGGAACATGTTTAAATCTTCATTTGTCTGACCAGGTTTTTCTCCATTCAGAACCCTGACTAATTGGTATTTCATTTGCACTTATAACGAATACTATATTATTAACATTACCTTGATGTCTAGTGAGTTTATTTTCTATTCCATGTGACATTAATTCCCTACCTCAAGTATTGGAGTTTTTTTTTTTTCCAGATATCCTTAGTATTAAATAACAGAAACTGCTTTCAATGTAGAACTATATCTGATTATAAACATTAATCATTTTATTAAATGTTTATGGAATTGTATTTATCTTGGTAGTTCATTGAAAAAGTGGTACATTATATTAATTCTATTAATATATTCTATATTTAAATATTTTCTAACATGTATTTTACATTTATGATTACATAGTGTGTTCTAATCAACTTCGCATTCCTGAGATAAACATCCATTTGGAAGCAGTTCATGGGAGTGATGGGCTCCGATATGCCTCCAAACACACCGGAGAGCTGAACTCCAAGATCTTGTCCCGGTGAGACATCCCATAGTAGGGATCTGCCTGCTAGTTGCTGAAGTTGCAAGCTAAATTTTAATAAAACACCCAAATCTATTGAGCTGTACATTCAAACCATCACCTTCAACCTACCACATTCCACCTTTGGCCCCCATAGACTCATAACCATTTTACAACATAAATTGCATTCAGTCCATCTTAAAAGGTCCCCATTAACCTTTACCAACTTAAACATTGTTCAAAAGTCTCAAGACTCATACAACATTCAAGTTTTTCTTTAAATTGTGAGTCCTATGAAATCAGAACAACTTGCATGCTTCAGCACATATGGCACAAAGCAAACATGTCCATTCCAAAAAGGCTTAGTAACAAAAGACTGGACCAGTGAAAACATCAAAAATCATCAGGTAAACATCAGACATCTGCAGTTTAAGTCTAATATGCATGACTATTGTCAATAGTCTTTGGATTTAGTATTTCCAATGCTCCAGCTGGGCTGAGTAACCTGAGGAAATCTTTCACTCTGAGTCAACAGCACTCCATGTTAACCATTATAACCCTGTCATATTCAAAACATCTTTTGGTCTATGTTGCAAATCAGGGTCCAAATTTATACCTCCATGTAATGATGTTTTTGTTGGTTCAGCAATAAATGAATTTCAACACTGTTTCACACGCTGCTTATTAGCAGTGGTTTCTTGACCTGTGTGCACTCTATGACACACTTCCCAGCACTTTTCATTATTCCAGTATCATGTGAGCAGTGGCTCAGCCAATTTGTAAACCCAACAGTGAAATAAATCTTGTCTCTGAAGAGTAGCACATTCTTTAGAATTCTTCCTTTACATCTCTTCCTTGTAAAAAGATTTTCATTCCCATTCAGCATTAAGCCCATCCCAGTAAAATTTTCTCTCAGGCACTTTTCCTATTGCAAGTCCCATCCCACTGTAAAGCAATTGGCCCATACTTAATGGTGGTAATCTGTTTAACAACTGCAAAACAATTGTAAAAAGTTTATAACCTAAAACCAGTCTCTGTGCCAGTAATTGTAAACTTAATTTTTTTCCTGTGATGAACAGTACATTCTTTATAACTTTCTGTTCTATACCTTCACGCAAGCACTCTAGTCCATTAGTTTTATGTTACAGCTTGCTTAAACTCCCTGAGTATGGGCAGAAGAATGTGGCCAACCTTTACACTAGTAACCCAGTTCAAACAAAGTTGTCTGCTATCCCTCTTTTCACTTTGAAAGTTCATAAGCCAAATCAAAGTCCACAATTCTTTCTGCATTTAGAATTTTCAGACTCTCACCAGAATAGTCCATAAAATTTAGCTTACTTATCTGTAAGGCTTCTGCAGTGCCAAGTACCAAGTTTACCCAAATTCCTCCAGCACAAAGATTCAGTGTAGCAATGACCCCACTTCTGGTGCCAAATTACTGTTATAGTCAGCTTCCTATTGTTGGGACAAATACCCAACCAGAAACCAGAGAATCTTATGGGAGGAAGGGGTTTATCTCAAGCTTATGAAGTTCATGGGAATACCATCAATGCCTAACCCTTTCAAAGATCCAATCAGGGACACCTCCAACCACTAGCATCACAAACTCAACAGAGCTTCAACTACTCTACACACAACTAGTAGGGTTAGACTCCAGTATCTGACCCTGGTGATAGGACCCCTGTAGCATGGATGTTACTGCTAGAGGCTGA
The DNA here is from genome assembly GCA_036346955.1 of Dipus sagitta. NCBI lineage: Eukaryota > Metazoa > Chordata > Mammalia > Rodentia > Dipodidae > Dipus > Dipus sagitta. The sequence goes on along the minus strand of CM070772.1, from coordinate 22,677,538 downwards.
AATTACAAGGTCAGTTTTGAGAAAATACCTGAGTCTATGTGGTGATAAGGTCAGATAATCACATTCAAACTACCACATAGCCTCTGAATGCCAGTAGAGCTGCTTTCTTTGTGCCGAGTACAAGTATACCATGTAAAGAAACCCTAAGTGGCATATTAGGATATATTTTTCTGTCTAATCATTATGCAAGTATCTCATAAAAATTCATAAAATACTGTCATTAAATTAAGTAAATAAATATAACAACCACACATTTTATGATTATATCCTTTAACTTTCAATTTTATAATGAATTTATTGAAAAATTGACATATCAGATTTTAAAAGTAAAACATAAAATATTAGATATGAACTAGAGCTCACATATTTTAATAATAATATTAATTATCCCTAGTATTAAGTACAAACTTCAATAAAAAAGCATGATGATCATGCATATAGTATATATGATGTTTATTTAAATTAATGTATATTGATACAGATGTAAATAAATATCCAGATGTTATATATTATAATATTACAGTGTAAAATAATACTGTAAATTTTGAGCAGGTATTATGACATCTCTATGGTTACCACTTAGCAATGTTTAGATGTATTGAAACTCAGAAATGAACCTAGATATTTTTAAATTTATATGTTAAGTTTTGAAAATTGTTAGTGGTTATGAGAAAGGACAAACATCAAAACAGAGTATAAATAGTTCCTAGAAATAATGCAGGCTGATTTTTTTTTAATTTTCAGTGGATTTCTATACCTAAAGTTATAAGGACAATTACACATATGCATATATTTATAGTTTTATTTGTGTAATTATTTATTAAAAATGGCAAACTTGTCCATTCATGGTGGCTCACAGCTGTAATTTCCACACTTAGGAAGTTGAAACAAGAGAGGCTCACTCAAGTTAAAGGACACATAGTTTCTATTTGAATTCTAGAACAACCTGGGTTGAAGAGAGAAGCTCCATCTCTAAAATAATAAGAGAACGATAATGACAAAATAGTAAAATTTCCATATCTCATTTCTGTGAGAATTTGGATTATATTAAAATCCCAGTTACTTACTCATTACTCCTGAGTTAAGGTAATGTATGTGTGGGCCACATTTCTCAGTTGCTAAGCATATATTTGCCTTGTACTCAGCAACTAAGAAATTGAAACCTGTTATTTTCAAGTAACCTTTTAAATATGACTTTAAGATGAACCTGATCTCCAAGGATATCAAAATTAATTCATCCTATCACTTCACCGAACATATCAGGCCCTAAGTAATTCTCAATATTATTATTTTAAGAATATAGAGAACACATATGCAAAGAAAGAGAGAGTAATATTACTGTTAATATGACAAGGTCAGAGACACTGGGGAAGGGGTCTTGTACAGAATAAGATAGCCAAGATAACAACATAGCAGGAAGGTCAGTGCTCTGGGATAAACAGCAAAACTGGTTCCAACAGATTCCTGCAGGTGTTCCTAAAGCACCTTAACAATCACATATGAGACACTGTTGCCCTTTCCTCTAGTAATTCTTGGCTTTATCGATATTTACACCCTTATTCACATTTTTTGTATCTAATACATGTATTATTTTTGTATCTATTGCAGACTAAGTTTAGGATAACGATGGCTTCTAAAAAATGCCTCCATCAATTACAGAAAGCAAATCACCCCAGATTAACCCAAGGCTGTACAAGTAGACCATACTAGACCAGACCATTTTTGTTATTTTAATAAAATAAACTTCAATAGAAAACCTCATTATAGCATTGTAGTCCAATTCACTACATTTTAATATAAACAATGGTTTAAAATTTGTTTTGTTTACTTGATAAAATCAGAGGGAGGAGGAAGGGGGGAAGATATGGACAGAGAATCAGTGTACCAGGGCCTCTAGCCACTGCAAATGGCTTCTAGACACATGTACCACTTTGTGCATGTTGGGTTTACAGGGGTACCAGGAATTGAACCTGTGTCCTTTGTCATTGCATGCAAGTACCTTCACCAGTAACCCAACTCTCCAGTCCATGTAAACAAAGTTTTAACAGTGATTAGTAAGAAGCTGTTTATTTATTTATTTCACAACCCTATTGCCATTATTCATTGTAAATAGCAAAGGATTCAAAACATATTTCCATGCAAGAGCTCTTTATGGATATTGAACAATTCTTGCATCTCAGGAAGGAAGCATACTTGATCACATTGAGTAATATTTTAAAATATATGCTTGAATTTTGTTTGAAGGTGATACACTGAGAATTTTTGCCTTCATGTTTACTAGAATGCTTGTTTTGTTATCAGCATAATTTTTCCTCTGTAAGAATATTTGACAATCTTCCTTCTTTTTCTATATTTATGAAATATTTTGGGGAGCATTGGTGATCATTGTTCTTTAAATATCTTATAAAACTCTGCAGGGAATGTCTGTGGATCTAAGCTTTATTTAGTTGGAAAAAATTAAATTACTGCTTCAATCACTTAGTGAGTTCTCGATCAATTATTTATAGAATCAGTTTAATTTTGGTAGGTCATATGGGTTTTAAACATGTCTAACTGTTGCAGTTACCTTCCCGTTGCCCCAGCAACTAAGCAACTGAGCAGAAGCAGCTTATGGAATGAGCAGCTTTACATTTGGCTTACAGTTTTCATTTGAAGTTCCATTTTTGCTGGGAAAATATGTGATGGGCAGACAGAAAGGTGTCCTATAATCAACTGCATGTTCCAACCCTTATTAGAACCAATAAAAGATTATTGGTCTTTCTGGAAATGTACACTTGACCTCTCTTTCGCATACTGTGGGAAGTGAGTGAAACGCTAAGGATTTAAACTAAATTTAGGTTTCAGTTGTTCCTAAGATTATGATGTTTCACCTCAACAATACTATACATTTTAAATTCTTCCAGTGATGTTATAACTTTGATAACTTTGCAAATTAATATGTTTCCTCAGACTTTGGATCACTTTGTAAGCATTTGTTTGCCCAAAGCTTTTTGAGGGATGTAGTCTGTATAATGGAACGGTAGACAATGATTAAACAGTAATTAAAGTTATAGTTCAAGAAAACATTAAAAAATCTATAGGACAATACTGACAAATTGAATATAAGTATCCAGAAATATCAGTATATAATGATAAATTGATTTTCTTCTCGTTGCACAAGTCTAGTTTACTTCTGAAAATATCTATTATAGATTTTACTGTATCAAATCATTAAATTGAAAAGGATTTAATTTATTCATTAGAATCAGAAAGTACATTCACTAAAGTGCAATGCTGAATAATCATAAAATCTCTTAATAAACTATGACTAGCACAGGACTTCTGTATGCTGAATAATGGATACCTTCTTTAAAACTGGTATAATTATCTTATTTAATGTTGGAATGATAGAATTATTTTAAAACTCAAGAGCACTAGAAGATACCAACTTTTCACATTATATTATTTCTTGAATTGAATTCTAGACAGTGTGTAATGATGACATTAAATTTAGTAAAAATATAACAGATGGGAAGAGAGAATAAAAGTGTCATATTCCACAGCTAATAAAATTATCTTCATAGAATAATCAAAATAACATGTTACAATTAATTTTCTATTGTACTATTTTTCCAACCATAAAGAAAAATCACTTGAAGAAGATGATTAAAAGCTTAAATATGCAATGTGAAGTTTTAAAACATTAGGCAAATGAATGATTGACATAGAATGCATGTATTACATTAGTGTTGGAAGAAACGTTTTAGATAATATTTAAATGTATTCTTCACAAAAATGCTTCTAAATAAAGTTGCATTATAGAACACATATTAAAATTCTTGAGTCAAAACAAATGTGATACATTTACTCCAACAAAGTTGTTAATATACAATTAACTTCTGAAAATTAGTTTTTAAAAACATGAATAATGCAACAGAAAGGACATGCTAGAAAATAAACTTGGGTTGGAGAGATTGATCAATGGTTAAGGCACTTGCTTCCAAAGCCTAACAAGCTGGACTCAATTCCCCAGTACTTGTGTAAAGCCAAATGCACAAATTAGTGCATGCATCTGCAGTTCATTTTCAGCAGGTAAAGCTCCTGGTGTGCCCATTCCTTGCCCCCCGTTCTCCCTCATTGCAAATAAATTTTTAAAAATTGAAAAAAGAAACATAAATGAATAGAAAAAAAGTACATTCTACATGAAGACAAAAGAAAGTATTATTTTATAGTTTGGGATTTGGATGTTTTATTATCCCATTCATGGTGGTCTTTACTTCAAAATTGTTAAATGTGCAACTTTTGTGTTTTTTGTTATACAAATGCATCAAACTTTCAGCATAATACTTTTAATTTTTTTCTTATAGATTAAATACTTTTTAAACTTAATTTTGTGGCAATGATTTAATTATAAATAGATCTGTTCAGTGTATATGTTAAGCACCTGTTAGTCATAGTCATGTGATCTTTTCCTGTATGTTTGAGATTTGACTAGCTTTCCTTTTTTTTTTTTTTTTTTTTTTTTTTAATTTGGTGGTGGTGATGGTGGTGGTGGTGGTGTGTGTACATGTGTGTGGGAGAATGAGTATATGTAGGCAAGCATGTACAGTCCAGATCTTGACGTTAGGACTGACATCCTTAATCACTCTCCACAATATTTACTGATGCACATTCTCTTACTAGAACTCAAAGCTTGCAGATTCAGCTGGACTAACTAGTTTGCTTGCCCCAGAGATCCTGTGTCTCCACTTCCAGAATGCTGAGGTTACAGTTGGGTTGCTACAGTTGCCTTCCATTTATGTGGGCTGTGGTATTTGAACTCTCTTCCTCATGCTTACACACCAACCTCTTCATCTGCTGAGCCATCTCCCCAGGAGTTGTTTCATTAACTATTTAAATGTTACTTTCTCCTCATCGAATCATTTTTATAATTCTGTCATCTTTGACTTTTACCTTTAAAATAATGCAAAACACACAACCGATGATAGTGTGGTTCATTAACTATATTCTTACCTGTAAAATTGATTTTCCTCCCCGCTTTACATTCTAGTCACTATCCAATGCTATATGTTAACAGGGATTGTTTTATCATCAACTATATTTTCCTTCATGGAAAGTGAGATGCACATAGTGGCACATGCAGCTGGAGTTCATTTATAGAAGGAAGATACCCTGGTGCCACCACTCCTTCTCTTGTTCTCTCTCTCTCTCTCTCTCTTTCCTTCTCTTTTTTCTTTCTTTCTTTTTTTTCTGTCTTCCCTCTTTCTTTCCTTTCCTTGCTTCTTTCTTTTTCTATTTCTTTTTCTTTTTTTCCTTTTCTTTCTTTCTTTTTGTAATTATTTTATTTGCTTTTCTTTCTTTTCCTTGCTTTGTTGTTTCTTTTTTTCCTTCTTTTTTTTCTTTCTTTATTTCTCTGTCTTCCTTCCTCTATCTACTCAAAAGTAAATAAAAACTTAAAATTAAAAAAGCATGTGAAAATCAAACAAATTCCTCTTTATGCAATTGCTGATAAATACATATAATGTAGTACATAAGCATTGAAAGCAATATATATATATATATATATCATCTGATAGTAGCATATAGATGTCCATGTCTTGAAATGTGGTAAACCTAAACATCACATAGGACAAGGAAGCTAATGTAGTTGAAGGTTTGTTTTATATTAGTTATAAAATATAGATCAAAATCTATCTCATTTTCTCGATTAATATAAATATATAGAAAGTGTACCAGGTATCTGCTTTCTGCATGAAAATTCAATGAAATTTCGAGTTTTGGAAGTATCTCAGGGTATGTGAACAGGTCCTAATCAGAGACATGGAGAATTCTAAGACTGAATTCCCCTTAAAGAAAATCTATTACATAGCTGTTGCTTTATGTACTAAGAAGTGACATAGCATATGAAAGAAATTAGAAGCATCAATTGGACCTCCCTGGGTAAGACAGGACTAGCAAGTGATATGATTTGCATGTAAATAGTACTCACCCCTGCTGCCTTCATTGTCTATATAAAATGCTGAATCCAAGGAAAAGGCAAGCTTTGTGTTTAAGAGGATTGCATTTTCCATGATGAAATAAAACACCAGAGGAAAAGCAGGTCTATGTACCAATATCTCATGTGACTATAAACTCTTCCAGACAATGTGTGCTAAATCACCAATTTCAAGATTGACAAATTTAGGAAATAATGTCTTTTCTGCCTCTTTGCATTAAGGCTTTTTCCAAAAGGAAAATGAAATGCATTTAAAAAAGTCAACTCCACATTATATTATTAAATCTCTTGCTTTATAAATGTGAACTCCACAGTGGAAACTCATTAGTATAATTATTCAGCACAGATAATGTGCAATTTGCAAACATGAAGCCTTTGATCTATAACCTTTCAAATATCTCTTGGACACTCTGCATCATTTTAGAGTCTATTAATGTCCCATTTTTTCCCTGAATTCTTCCTTAATTTAGCTTTAGATGACATACATTACATAAAATAAAACCATAGGAATTCAAGCAATATTATATTATAATAATCACAAATTTCTGGTCAGGGAAATATAACTTACATTAAATAGAACTGAGTTTGACTATTAAAAATTGTATAAGTAGTCTAATGAATAATTTTAGAGTGTTTGAGGTCAGATTTATATGATATTTAGAATATATACTTGTGAACAGTAATGACAAGATCTAGACAACACAGAGTACTGGACACTGACAAAGAAAAGCATAGATTTCATTATTTTAGTCAGAACAAACTTGTGGCACTTCTGGTTTTTCCTTTAGTTTTCTCTCACCCGGTCATTGGGGACTCAGATGGTTTAATCTCAGACCACTTCAGAGCTCCTTTCCTTCTGTTTTCTCAGAGTTTAACTTAGAAAAATTCCAAATTATTTATCTTTGAGGTGTAAAAATTTTGAGGAGTCTAGAGTTTTTGTTTAAATCTGGAGCTGTCATTCTTAATGGTCTGAGAGGTATTTCTCAAAAAACTAAAATAAGACAAAATATAGTGATGCCAGTAATCTTAGCACATTGGGTGTGAAGGAGGAGGAATTTCTGAACAGCCTGAGCTACATCTTGAAGCTCTATCTTTAAATAAATAAATAATATATATATATGCATATATACATATACATATATAATTTATCATAAATCTTATTATTATTATCTTCCAATGATATATATATATACGTATGTATATACATACATATATATGTACTAATTGTTTATATATATATATATATATATATATATATATATATATATATACATATATATATAGACAATTAGTACATGAATCTGTAATTTTTTTCTATGTCTACCTCATGCACATATTTTGAGATAGAAAGTGATAGTTTGACACATGAATAAAATATATAATAAAATTAGCATGATAAGCATTTATATTCTCTCAAATATACATCTTTTCTATATGTGCACAGTCATTAAACTATGTTTATTTGCTTCTCTGAAATGTGACATAAACTAAGCTGAGATGATAGAATGTATGTACCCTACAGGGTTATGGAATTATAGAAATAATTCCATCCATCACATTGTACTTACACTTCCTTCTCTGCAGGATGCCACCAGTCTCCAGTGCTCCTATTTGACTCAATTGCATTATGAGAATTATTCTCTTTTTTAAAATTTTTCACAACTGAATGAGAAACTGGAAAATGTTCTTGCCTTATCTCACTTACCAGTATGTATTCTAGATCTATATCTACCCATGTTACAATAAATTATATAATTTTCTTTTTCTCAGGACTAAATACAATTCCATTGCATTTATATGTTACATTTTTTCTTTTATTTATTATTATTTTTTTCTTTTTAGAGAGAGAGAGGGAGAAAAGAGTGAGAGAGAGAATTGGTGCACCAGGACCTTGGCCACTGTATTCTAACTCCAGACGCTTGCCACACCTGGTGGGCGTGTGCGACCTTGTGCTTGCCTCACCTCTGTGCATGTGGCTGAGGTGGGAACTGCAGTGTAGGACCTGGGTCCTTAAGCTTCACAGGCAAGCACCTTAACTGCTAAGCCATCTCTCTAGCCCTATAGGCTACATTTCTATTACTATGCATTTGTCAATAGATATCCTAGCTGTTTTCATATTTTGGATATTGGAAATAGTGATGCAATGACTGTGGGAATGCTGATGTGTTTTTGTAATACTAATTAAACTTCAATTTTTGGTTATACATTCAGGAGTTGGTTGGTGGAGTTTGATATGCTAGTACTATGTTTGCTATAGAAAAGGCCCATACTGGTCTCCGTAGTGCTTATATAACATATTTCATCTGACCATATGCATGAGTTCGTTTCCTGCAATCTAATCAGTGTTAACTATCAGGAATGAATTAGCTCTCCTGTTTCCCTATCTACAAGTCTCTGTGGAATAGTAGAAGACAGTTATTGAAATAATTAGGATGAGTCGGTATTATATATGGCCTTCTTCCAATTTATAAAATTTTAAGACATGCACTAATGCAATGATGCAGTGGCAAAAGCAAAATATGTCTTGCTGATGGTCACATTATGGAGGAATAAGTAAAAAGAAACATAAGGTATAGTTAGGGATGATAGACATAGTGTATGTCTTGACTTTAATGTACTTTATACTGTTGTGTGCATTTATAAAAGACTAAAATTATACATTTACATATATAGATTATAAATCAACAAAAATAGCCTAACCTGGCTGGAGGGAAGCTTAAGGTGATTGCCTGGAAACCAAAGGACTCAGGATTGAATGTTTGAAGTCCCTCACTACCAGCAGTTTATTATAAGAGCTTGAGATTTACAACTACAAAAATAAATTTAACTTATAAACAAACCAAACTAAATTTATTTCAAAAGTAGATTCGAATTAGAATGACAGTTATACTAGAAAACTCTGAATACTTCCGTAAATCTTAGAATTCCATGCAGGCATATCTGAAGTTTTTGTATAGTTTATTTGTGACTTTTTTTTTCCAATGTAAGGTTTCACTCTAGCCCCGTCTGACCTGGAATTCACTTTGTAGTCCCAGGCTAGCCTTCAACTCACAGTGATCCTCCTACCTCTACCTTACTGAGTGTTGGGATTAAAGGCATATGACCCAAAACTGAGTTACTTGTGACTATTTTTAACAATAGTTTAATCAAAATTATAATAAAAGGTTAAGGTGGAAATGAAATATTTTAGACAAAAACTATGAATCAATTCTGAGATATATGATTTAAAAATATTTTCTCCCAATTTGTAATTTTTACTTTTACACACTGTGTGTTTGAAAAGCCTCCTGGCACTTCACAAAAAAAGCTATTATCAAACCTCAAGTTCACTGACTATCAGCCACATGGGAAGGAATTAGACATTGCTTCCTTTGCCGCAAAACTGCAAACTCCTACCTTCATCCTTGATGAGTGCTCCTTCAGTTGCTCCTTCTGAAACACAGCTTGTTCCATTTCAGTCCCTTTTGATGAGACATCCTTTCATCCCGACCTCCTAATTATGGAAGGATTGAGATTCAGTCACTCTTTGTCTTCTTGTCTCACCTCATGCATTCCTTGATGATCTCATTTGATAGTCATTTACATTTTTTAATATTCCAAAATTCAATTTTTTATTCTACATATTGAATTACTCAAATCAAAAGTCATTTATATAGTATGTTTCAATGCTTCGCTTATACATCTAACATAGTTCAGAGCGGCAAAGTACAAAACTAACATCTTAGCCTTTCCCCCAAGCCTTCTAACAACTTACATTAACAGGCACTTCATGTCTTAAGTTGCTAAGATAAAAGCAAAACAAAAATAAAAACATATATGCATATTTTTTTTTCAAGAAGTCCAAACCAAAAATAAAATACTGAGATAGATAATCTTTTTTTTTCTTTTCCTTTTTTTTCAGATATATATATATATATATATATATATATATATATATATATAGAGAGAGAGAGAGAGAGAGAGAGAGAGAGAGAGAGAGAGAGAATGAGAAGAATTGGAATGCCAGGACTTTAGCAACTGCAATGGAACTCCAGGCACTTTTGCCTCCTAGTTGGAATGTATGTGTGACCCTGTGCTTGCCTCACCTTTGTGCATCTGGCTTAAGTGGGCCTAGATACTAAAACATGGGTTCTTAGGCTTCACAGGCAAGTGACTTAACTGCTAAGCCACATCTTCAACCCTGAGATAAAATTTTATTCAGTTAAAGGGACAACTACCCTATATTCCACCCTTTTCTGCACTAGTTTTACATATGCACTTACTAGATTAAAACTAGTATTTCATTTGTGTGTATGCATACAGTTCCCCATTCTGGCCAAGCATTGTAATGCAGATTTGTGCCAATTTCTTTTTAATTTTTTTTCTTTTTTTCCTGAGCATCATAGTGACCTTCTCTCCACAGAAATTCATTTCGGCTGTTTCTAAATTCATCTTTTTTTTTTTCAAGCCTATTCTCTACTCTCCTCTGTTTTTATAGAAGCACCACTTCAAATCCATCACAATGTGAACGCTTTCCTTTTATTTTCCTTAGGTCATAGCCTTCTATGCTATACTATAACATGCATAACTTATCTTACTGATTACTATATATGACATGTCTATCTCTACTAGGGTACAATCATTAAAAAAAAAAAAAAAAAAAAAAAAACAGATACCTGGTAGTGTGTGGGTGTGGTGGGGGAAGTCTACTTTGCTTGTGTGAAGGAAGGAAAAAAGCAGATCCTCACACAGATTCAGAAGCAGGGATGTACTTGAAATCATCCATCCCAGACAGTCTCCCCAAAGGCATTATCCAGGTGAGCCTATAGCAGCTGAGTGTAAGATCCCACCACCTGGATCCCTGCTGTCCTCTTGTCCTGCCTGCCATCTATGCCATGCCACAGCCAAGCACATAATCAAGGACCAGTAGGTGAGTATCAGAGAGACAACAGTACCCTGTCTGATCAACAAGTTGTCCAGGTACTCCAGGTACCTAGCACAAATTCCCAAGAGTGTGACTACACAAAATAGACTTGACTCAGGCTCAAGAGCATCTGTCCATAATCTCTGAATATACCACTTTGCCACTCCTACCCTGCTTGACCAAACCTGAACAAGGCAATCAGCACATACTTCTCAAGAGGTACTAATTGCTACAGTCCCAGCAAAATGTGACACCTACCTCAAGATGGGCAAACCCCAACTTATACTATAAAAAAAAACAAGACATCAAGCTAAAATGTCCCCACCAAGGACATATACCCCCATACTGGAAGCATGGTCATGGTGGAATGAAAAATATCAACAAAAAGAATTCAAGAATAAACTTAATGAAATTTGAAGGAAATGGAAACAAATCAGCAGAAATAACTCAATACACCTCTCCAAAAACTTAAAGACAATAAAAAAAGAACTTGATAGAAGGATACAGGAAATAGAGAAGAACCAACAACAATAACAACAAAAAAAAAGGTCTCAATGGGCAGTAAAATAAACTCACTGAATATATAATCAAATGTAGGAATGAGCTCAAACAACAACAACAACAAAAAAAAAAAAAAAAAACTAGCAAGTATAATTAAGAAATGAAATTGGAATTTTGTTTTGTTTTTTGGTTTTTTCGAGATAGGGTCTCACTCTAGCACAGGCTGACCTGGAATTCACTATGGAGTCTCAGGGTGGCCTCGAAGTCACGATGATCTTCCTACCTCTGCCGCCCGAGTGCTGGGACTAAAGGTGTGTGCCACCACACCCAGCTGAAATTGGAATTTCAAGAAGGGATGGAGACATAAAAAAAATAAATAACAGACAATAATAATAAAAATAACTCTTTTAAAATGCTTCCAAGAAAGCTGGAGCAGCAGAGTAGACTATGTAGAAGATATACTGTGAGAACTGAGGACAAGACTGAGGAAATAGTCCAGAAGTACAAAAACAATGAGAAATTAAAAAACAAAACAGAGCTGGAGAGATGGTTTAGCTGTTAAGGCATTTGCCTGCGAAGCCAAAGGAACCAGGTTAGATACCCCAGGACCCACGTAAGCCAGATGCACAAGGGTACACGTGTCTGGAATTCATTTGCAGTGGCCAGAGGCCCTGGCATGCCCATTCTCTTTTTGTCTGTCTCTCTTCTATCTCTCTCTCTCTGTGCTTGCAAATAAATAATTTAAAAATTTCATTAAAACAACAACAACAACAAAAACATATGAACAGACTATGAGGGAAATATTGGGCACCTTAAAGAGACCACATACTTGGACCACTAGCATACAAGAAGGGGACAAAGTACAGGCTAAAGGCATAGAGAATATCCTTATTAAAATTATCAAAGGAAGTTTTACAAGCCTCACAAAAAAAAAAAAAAAATAGGCCATCAAGATACAAGAGGAGCTCAGAACACCAAACAGACTGGACCAGAGAAGGAATTACTTGAGTCACATTATACTTAAAAGTGTAACCACTGGGGGGGGGGGGGGGGAAGAAAAAGAAAGAGTTCTAAAATCTGCAAGACAAAAAGAGTATGTACAATCAAAGATAAATCCTTCAGAATTACCTCTGATTTTTCATTGGAAATTCTAAAAGCAGAAGTGATTGGAAAGGGATATTTAAAATCTTAAAAGATCATGGCAGCCAACCCAAAACATTATACCCAGCTATATTTCCCCTCATAATGGAAGATGAAAGAAAAATCTTTCCAGTTTAAAAAGCCAGCTATATGATCATATGTGCACTAATCTAATCCTACAAACAATATTGCACAGAATAATCTAAATTGAAGAGAGAAACAATCACACTCAGCATTCTACAGGAGGAAACAAATATCAAACATAAGTAGAACAAACATGAAAACATATAAGATCCAAGGAAATACCAAACTCACTATTATATAATGCATGACAATTGAAAAAAATTAAAAAATAATAAAATAAATTAGCATACAAAGAAAAAAAAGAGGTAATTTTATAGTACTAACTGCCTTCATTACAAAAATAGAAAGACCTCACATCACTACCTTAACCACCCACCTGAAGACATGAAGCAACATGCTGGGATGGAAAGGGAAACTAGCTTCCCTCCACCACTTGGTAGCCCTCATAGTTACGTAGAAGCCTATGGGTTCCACTGGAGAACAACAGTCACCAAGAGCATGAATGAGCTGGTTACCCTGCAGACTACAAAATCAAAAAGTCAGAGAAGTGCACACTTCTCTAATAGTGACACACAACCTCTGTGTTGTAACCAGCTGTTCTCTGATTGGACAGGAGTCCCGCTCAGTGGGAAATAACTCATATCCTGTACTGGAAACCAAGTCCAAATCCAATATTCAGTAAACTCAGACATCAGAGAGAAGCCTTCACTGCTTTCTGGAGGAGAGAGGCATTTCACACCAAGAAAAACTTTCAACTAACAGTTGCATACTCACCTTAAACAAGCTGTTCTCACTTTTGTTTGGAGAATCTTAATAGGATGGTAATATATATATATATATGTAGAAGAATAGATTATTGGGGGTGAAAAGGCCCAAGTGAGGTCAGGGGAATAGATTCTGCTTTATCTTACAGATGACAGAGAAAATAGAAGAGAGCCAAAATCGATTGATAAGACAACAAGATAGCTGACTGCCCACCACAAGACTTGACACCTCTATCACATTTACCAGGGCCAAGGAAAACTGCAGAGGAAGTGGTAACATGAACACTGTAGTTACTGCTAGTCTGAGAACAAGTTCCAGGGTGACCGACAGATATGGTGAACAATCCATACCTAGCAAAGGAGAAATTCAGAGGTTCAAGAGAACACTACATCAGACTGTCAACATTCCAGCCATGGCTCAGGGAACATTATGGAAAAGAGCAGGGAAAGATTGTAAGAATCACAGAGTGGGTAGGAATACCCCAAGACATGATTCCCCTTTTCCCCACAGGAAGAGAGTGAGTACCCCAACACACAGTGAGTACCACAACACCACTGAGGAGGTTCCCAAAGGTAACAGGAGCTGTGAGAGGGGATACAAGAGGATACCCTGTTACATTATTTATAGCATAATATTTTAAAAATTATTAAGGTTGAATTAGATACATTTTTATAAATAAAATTGACACTTCAAACCTGTTTAAAGAAATGGCAGTTTTGTTTATTTTCCAATGAGCTGTGAATAGTTAAAAGATTTTTATGTATTAGTAGGGCAATATCAGTAAGCAAAACTATGTTTAGTACACAGGTTCATCCTATCCCCTCATATGTAATGCAGAGATGATTCAAGCCCTGGTTACTCCTACTCCTTCTTGTTAGCAGTATAATAAGTGTTCTGGTTCATATAAGACAGACAGTGAATACTTGGAAAGAAGTCAGACAAAGAAAATGGAATTTGTTAAATGTTTCAAAGAACAGTACCCAAGTACAAAACTAGGGTAATTAGAATTATTGACCAGGAATGTGAAACTGTGACTTAAATTCAATAATTCTGTCAAAAATAAATATGAGAGAAGTATAAAATAATATGTTAAATATAAGCTTGTGTTGTAATTGTATTCAAAGTAATTGAATTCAGCAATTTTAGATTATTTCAGCTGCAATTAAAGTGTTACAAAGTATAATTAAGCAAAGTGAAATGAACACAATTTTTTTCTTTTTCTTTTTTTAAATATTTCACATTTATTTATTTATTTATTTATTTGACAGAGAAAGAGGGAGAGAGAGACAGAGAGAGAGAGAGAGAATGGGTGCACCAGGGCCTCTAGCCACTGCAAACGAAACAGACATGTGCAAACCCTTGTGCATCTGGCTAACGTGGGCCCTGGGTTATTGAACCTTGGTCCTTTGGCTTTGAAGGAAAACACCTTAACCACTAAAGCCATCCCTCTAGCCCCACAGGCTTTTTTTTTTTTTTTTTTTTTTTTTTTTTTTTTTTTTTTTTTTTGAGGTAGGGTCTCACTCTGACCCAGGCTGACCTGGAATTCACTATTTAGTCTCAGGCTGGCCTCAAACTCATGGAAATTCTCCTACCTCTGCCTCCCAAGTGCTGGGATTAAAGGTGTGTACCACCACGCCTGGCCACATTTTTTTTTTTTTTTACACAGTAAATGCATACTGAAAAGAGCCTATGTGTCTGTTCCTGTAGCTAAAACCTAGACATCCTTATGCAAATACAACTATAGTCATAGGAAATTATAACCAAATAGTGTGAGACTTAAAGCATGTGCACTGTTTATTAAGCATGCACTTCAAAATATATGGGAATTTTGTCACGCAAATGATACTTTTATTGTGAGAGATCCTTGCAGAAAAATGGACTTACGCTATAAAGACTCTTAATGTGCATGATAAGAATGGGTTGACATTAAGACACAAACCAGCTTTTTGCTTTTTATGAAAAATACACAGCAAGATGTATAACTTTCTACGAATGACCCCTTCCTGCAGGGAAAACATGGTGGTATTGTTTGTTTATTAAAACATGAAAGACAAATTCTGCAAGTTGTCACTCATCTGCCATCCCTAACCTGGATCAGCTTGAGTTGCTGACATTCTGGATAGGCAACTTGATCCCCAGACAATAAGGATGGAAGTTTTGGGGTTAGGGGAAAGGGAGGGTTGAAGGATGTACACACAAAACTAAACACAAAATGAACTGGTACCACAGAAGCCTCAACTATCACTGGGGAATTGTATTGGATGAAAACAAATCTAATTGTGTCATAATGCTATCATTTATTTCTTTTATTTCTCTTTACTGTAGGGATACATAAAAACATTAGTTCTACATATAAAAGTAATCCAAGTGATTTTTTTTTGGAGGTGTGTGTAGATTGTGTGATGTGTGTGGGATGCGATTGAGTGCAGGGTATGCACGTGCATAGATAAACATGTGCCATATACACACATTCAGGATAATGTGGAGTTCCTTTCTCTTTTCCTCAGATCCTCACCATTGCTTTTTTGTGACACAGACTCTCAATGAACATGGAGTAGTGATTTTCAATCAGATTTGGCCAATCATCAAGCCCCAGCATAATAACGTTCTCTCGCTGCTTTCTGCCCCAACCACCCAGCTGGCATTACAGGCAGTCATGGTTGCCTAAACACATATTTTTATATGAGTGCTAGGGAATTGAACTCAGGGGTCATCAGGCCTTCCGAACTCATTTCCCAGATCCCATGTGATGTTTTTGATGCAGGTATACAACACATAATGTTCAAATGAGATAAAGTATCTTTATATATTTATATACCACTCCTTTGTGTTGAACACCTTCAAAATCCATCTTTCTAGAATTTCAAACTTTAGACTTACATTACTGTTATCTTTAATTGACATATTTTAAAGTAACACACCAGAGGTTAATTTCATTGTAGCTTAGTATGTACTGATATAATTTGTATTCCCATCTTCCTATCCTAATATCTTAGCCCCCTGGGAACCATGATTTTCAGTTTTTCTCAGCTCAACTTAGATTCTGGTATTGAGTGAGGTCTTGCTGCACTTTTCCTTTTGTGTCCTACACATTTTAGTTAACACAAATATCTCCAGGTATACCCATGAAGCAGCACTAAAGAGTATTCCATTGTTTCTTACAGTTGAATGATGTCTCCATGTGTATCATCACAGTTTCTTTGCTCTATTATCTTGGAAACTTAATGATTCTTGACTATAATGAATACCTGAGTACAGATGTCTCTTTAATGTACTAATTTAACTTCATTTAAATATATTTCCAGTAATGGGTTTGATGGACCATATAGCAAATATATATATAATTTGTTTAGGATTTTAATTTTTTATGTCTTATGTAAATGAGTAACTGATATACATTCCCAGTAAAAGCCATCAGTGGCTTTCTTTCTTCCACATCCTCCACCATATGTGTTTTCTCTAGTCATCTTCATTTTAGCTATGTTTAATGGAGGGAAGTGATATCTATTGTGCTACACTGTTGTAATTTCATAATGATTAATGATGATATGAATTTCAATTAGTTTCTTAACTGCATATGTGGAGAAGATTATACTTTTAAAGCCTTTATTCTGTTGATGTAGTGAATCCCAATTATTGATTTATATATGTCAAATAATGTTTGCTTCTGCATGTTGAATACAGTTTGGTCATGGTAAATAATCTTTTTAATGTGATCTTAAATTCATTTTGCTAGTGTTTGAGTGAGTACTATTCTGTTTTATGTTCATCAAGAATATTGGTTTCCAGTTTTATTTAGTTTTGTTTCATGACTATCAGATTGTTATGTCAGGGTCCTTCTATATGAATAACATGTGCTATGAAAATTCTTCCTGCAACTTTTAAAATGATTTAAGGAGAATTGTTATGAATCCTTCTGCAAATTTTTGGCAGAATTCAGAAGGAGCAACCTCATCTTTGTCTTGGCTCTTGAAGGGAATGGTATGTTTTTGTCAAGCTCATGTCTTGTTTCTGGTCAGCTTATGCTATTTATTTATTCATGATTCAAGGAGAGATGGCTAATTGGTTAAGGTGTGTGGTGGTTTGATTCAGGTGTCCTCCATAAACTTAGGTATTCTGAATGTTAGGTTCCCAGCTGATGGAGATTTGGGAATTAATGCCTTGTGGAGGCAGTGTATTGTTGGGGGCGGGCTTATGGGTATTATAGCCAGTTTCCCCATGCCACTGTTTGGCACACTCTCCTGTTGCTGTTGTCCACCTTATGTGGGCCAGGAGGTGATGTCCACCCTCTCTTCATGCCTTTGTTTTCCCTACCATCGTGGAGTTTCCCCTCCAGCCTGTAAGCCAAAATAAACCTCTTTTTTTTTTCCACAAGCTACTCTTGGTTGGGTGATTTCTACCAGCAATGTGAACCTGACTGAAACAAGGTATTTGCCAGCAAAGGCAAAGAATCCAGGTTCGATTCCTCAGGACCCATGGAAGCCAGTTGCACAAGGTGTTGCAGATGTCTGGAGTTAGTTTGCAGTGGCTGAAAACCCTAGTGAGCCCATTCTCTCTCTCTCTCTCTCTTTCTCTCTCTCTCGTCCTGTATCTTCTCACCCTCTCCATCTCCCTTTCTCTCCCTTTCTCTCTCTCTCACAAATAAGTAATAAAGCTAAAATATTCATGATTCAACATTGATTGCTAAAGGGTACATGTGGGTGCCCTATCCACATATTTCAAGTTATCATATTTGGTGGTATTGAGCTGCTCAGATGTATTAGTAATGACCTGTCATATTTCTGCAGTGTCAGTTTCCATGTGACCCTTCTCATCTCTCAGTTCTGATTTTATTTACTTCTGTCATCTTTTTTTCCTCTATGTTTCACTAGTAAATGTTTGGTCAATTTTGTTTAGTTTTTAAGGAAGTAGCCGTTCATTTCATTGATCTGCCAAATTTGTTCAGTTGCTTCTGATCTAATTTTTGTTATTTCTTTCTACTTTGGTAACTTGGAACTTTGTTTGTTACTGAGTTTCTAGTTCCTCGAAATGTACTGACCCTTTTGTTGTGATTTTACTGACAGCTTATATATTTTTATGCACAATCTTCATACATGAACATTATGTAATTTCATCCTGGTCCCCTGGCATAACTTCTTTTATCCCTCCTTTTCTAGCTTGTCCATGGAAACCTTGTTTCCACACAGTCCTTCTACTAATTTTGATGCCTTTGGTTGCTGTCAGTCCTTCCCCACTATATTAGTCAGGGTTCTCTAGAGGAACAGAACTGCTAGAATGAATTATTTTGAAAAGGGAATTTATTGGATTATTTTAGTAGTCCAGCAGTAGTTGAAGGCCCTAGAATCAAAGGATATGGTAGCTGTTCAGTCCACGTGGCCAGATACCTCAGCAGTCCGGATCAGGCACTGCAGGTGGTGCTGGAAGGCCTGGAGGCTTCCCAAGGAGCCACTGGGTTTCAATCCACTCTGGTCTTCAGATGACACTGGTCTTCAGTCTGCGATGGTGTTCAGTTTACGCTGGAAGGCAGCAAGCGGCTCTGGTAGCCAAATGGGAAGAAAGATGTTTTTTTTTTTTATTCACCCAGAGCTTCCTTATATGAAGTCCCCTTCTGAATGTGGCGCCCACTCTGGGGGAAGGGCTCACTCTGGGGGAAGGACTTCCTCCTTTAGTTGATCCTTCCTGGAAGCAACCTCTGATACCCACCCAAAAGGGATTCCTGTGGATTACTAAACATATCAAGTGGACAACACCTTACCCATCACACCCATTATCCATGTTGATTGGTCTCAACATTGTGTAGGATTCATGGGGATAATCAGAGCTGCTGTAAGGTCATGGATACACTGATTAATTAATGTCTAGTGGATAATGAGCCATCCTCTAGCTCATGCCTTTTTTTTTTTTTTTTTTTTTTTGAGGTAAGGTCTCACTCTAGCCCAGGCTGACCTGGCATTCGCTCTGTAGTCTTAGGGAGGCAGGACTCGAAATCATGGTGATCCTCCTGCCTCTGCCTCCCCAGTCCTGGGATTAAAGGCATGTGCCACTATGCCTGGCTCTTTTTTTTATCCTAACTTTTGTTTAGATTTGTTTCCATTTTTTGACATTTTCATATATATATATATATATATATATATATATATATATATATATATATATATATTATGCTTTTATTAATTAGTTTTGTATTCAGCAAATACAGTTTGTACCATTATTAGGCTCATCCATGACCTACCCCCTCCTCTTGGCCCCTCCTTGTTGAGGTATATGGGTCATGCATTGTGGAGTTAGCCCACAGTTATGGGTAAGATAAATGTCTCTGCATATCATGACCCAACATGTGGCTCTGACATTCTTTCCTCCCCCTCTTCCACAAAATTTCCCTGAGCCATGTTGGGTTCATGTTTGGTCTGCTTCATTGATGAGGTTTTGGGGGCCTCTGGGGCTGTGGCTTTCTGATTTGGTAGGAGTTGATTTTTCTCTCTGTTGATCTCCTTCCCCTTGTGCCGGTACCTGGTTCACCAAGAAAAGAGCACCCTTGCTTGTTTCACCAATTTTTCTTAGTTTCAGCCAGGGCCCTTTTGAGGTATGATGGGGTGGCTCTCTCCTTAGGATCTACATCTATCTGAAAAAGAGAAGCAGATTCTCCAATGGAGAGTATATATTTTTATCTTATCCCCCACAAATTACCCTTTCTTTTCCTACTCTCCCTCCAATTACTGCCTTCTTCTTCTCCATTAATTTACTTCTGACTTTTGTGCCTATTTCTTGAACCTATTGTGTTAAATGAGATTTGTTTACATGATTATAGGCAGGTGGGAGGTTATTTATGTAGAATGTGCAACTTATCAATACATATACCATGGATGAACTTGATTCCCCCCCTTTCTGAAATCATTAGATGCCATTAGCTACACTTGGTATCTTGGGGTTCATTTACCCTTCTCCCACTGATGTTGAATTATTGATAGATTCAGTCTTGTGCTGGAAACCATAGCTACTAAAAGCTCAGGAGCATAACCGGCACATTATGTTCAGATAACAGCATTTCTGCATCCCTCCTCCCCATCCTCCAGCTCTGACATTCCTGCCATCCAAACACTATCTGTTGGAACAAGTATAAATATTTCAAAGGTAGTTTGATGTGTTGCCCCATTATCATGATCACAGAAGTTGGTTTCCCTCCTAGGACAACACATAGTCAGAGGCTTGTGACCAGGTTTACAGTACCATGCATGAAGTCTCACTTATGAAACTGGCCTCAAATGCAATCTAAATTTCACCATTGCATCCACTGGCATATCTTTCCAGGGCAAGCTAGTTGAAAAAGAAACAGGGCCCATAGCAGAGTAGAAATGTTCATGGCTTTACTGCTCAACAGCTCAGAAAGCATCTTCTGGCACAAAGCAAGGTCATTGGCAAGGAGGATGCTTCAACTTCCATTTCAGGTTAGTTAGCTTAGGTTCTACCACTTAAATGGGTGGTGTCTTCATCAGCTAAGGACTTACATTCTCTCATCTCTACTGTGTTTCTTGTACCTCAGAGGGTGGGAAAGAGACATGTTATTTGACACTGAACACTCAACAGTCATCTATTTTTCTATACTATGATGAGTTTTGAGTACCCTCAGTGGACATAGTTCTCTACAAAACAAACAAACAAAAGAAACAACAACAAAAACACAGAAAAAAAAGACTTTTTGACCAAAGATTCTTGAGAACAACCCACAGAAAGGATTATTTGAAGTCACTTAACTAAATGTGAAAACAATCAAAAATTTAATGGAATATTTAGTAAACTTTTTTGGTTGACAGTATTAAAATTAGCAAACAGTTTTAAAACATTGATTAGATGTGAAGATATTCAATAATTAAAATTAAAATTGTATTGATATTTACATTTATTTTCCATTTATTTTGTTATAATTGCCTAATAAAACTATCAAAAAGACACTTTCTGATGCAGTATAGAGGAATTAATGTAACTGTGGCAAAAGTATCATTTACAAAGCCTTCCTGGTACCTGACATTTTAAGGAAATATAGGGTTGGAGAGATGGTTTAGTGGTAAAGGCCTTGCCTACATATCCTAAGAACTAAGGTTCAATTTCCCTCTATCCACATAAGCCAGATGTACAAGGTAATGCATGAATCTGCAGGTTTTTTTTTTTTTTTTTTTTTTTGTACTGGGTAGAGGACCTGGGATGCTCATTCTTTCACTTGCTCTCTCTTCCTCTCTCTCTCTCTCTCTCTCTCTCAAATAAATGAATATATAAAGTATTTTTAAAAAGCACATAAAATCCTTTCGACATACAGTATGGATTTTGAAAAATATGTACAAACCTATGGTTTACAGGATGACCAAAGAAACTAAATATACAAAGCAGAGGTATAAAATATAATTTTTTAAAATACTTCACAAGGCTACAGCTCAAATCTTTTTTATTTTGTTTTCTTTTTTAATTTATTTTTATTTTTATTTATTTATTTGAGAGCAACAGACAGAGAAATAGGCATAGAGAGAAAGAGACAGAATGAGAGAGAATGGGTGTGCCAGGGCTTCCAGCTACTGTAAATGAACTCCAGACATGTGCGCCCCCTTGTGCATCTGGCTAACATGGGTCCTGGGGAAGCGAGCCTCGAACTGGGGTCCTTAGGCTTCACAGGCAAGCGCTTAACTGCTAAGCGATCTCTCCAGCCCTTAAAATACAAATTTAATACTAAGGCAGAGCAACATAAAAATCAGGACAAACATACTGAAGACTAAACAGATGAATTAAGAAAAATGAAAGGAGTTCCACACAACTAACTGTGTTGTGAACAGTACTGAGATACACATGCAGTCTAGGCAGTAAGTAGGAAACTTTTAATCAATTCCCTAATTTATTATTTAAAAAATATGGTGGCAAATGCCTTTAAGGCCAGCACTCAGCAGGCAGAGGTAGGAGGATTGCTGAGTTCCAGGCTATCCTGAGACTACATAGTGAATTCTAGGTCAGCCTGGGCTATAGTGAGATGCTGACTAAAAATAAATAAATAGATAACATAAACACCATTTTAACTACTGTGGAAGTAACCTAGTGGTGATATTTATATAATTATTTTTTTAATTCAATCTAGAAATATATACAGTGTTTAAATATGTTTTTTGTCAAACGTGAACAGTCACTTGCTGTGGCCATGTTTCCAGAAGTAAATGGAGATATTTTAACCATATTTTGCAGATTGGTATAAACGGGGAAAGTTAATCATAAAGTCATGAATGTCCACATAAGAAGGGTACCTTCTTTATATTATTTTAAATAACAGAAATAATTAAAACAAGTATAACATAAATGCAGTCAAAGAAATATAAAATTCATATAAATAAAGCCGGGCGTGGTGGCTCACGCCTTTAATCCCAGCACTCGGGAGGCAGAGGTAGGAGGATCGCCGAGAGTTCGAGGCCACCTTGAGACTACATAGTGAATTCCAGGTCAGCCTGAGCCAGAGTGAGACCCTACCTCAAAAAACCAAAAAAAAAAAAAAAAAATTCATATAAATAAATGTCCAATCTGTTATCAACTCTAAGATACTATCTTTTTCACTTATAACACATGAGATTTCACCTCATTTATACAACTTTTCTTTAAATATCCACAATACATGACATATTTATTTTTATTTATTTACATTGAAACAGAATCTCCTGGTGGCCTTGAAATTCTCTTGTAGCTCAGGATGCCTGTGAACTTTGGAAAAGCCTGCTTCTGCATCCTGATGCTGACATTGCAGGGCTACACCCAAATCTAGCATTGTGTACTATTGGTTATCAAATCCAGGTCTTCATTCTTGGTAGGCAGATTTTCTTTAAATGGAACTATACCCTAGCAATGAAAAGTTATTTTTACCATTAGTTTTATTTCAGTATTATACAGCCTAGAACAAATCATTATATTTAATCCTGATGTTATCACCGATACCTTTTTGTCATATTCTACATATGTCTCTATCTCATCTTCAGTTTTTAATTTGTTTTAATTTTTTATTTGAAAGAGAGAGAGAATTGGCACACCAGGGCTTCAGCCACTGCAATTGAATTCCAGACACTTGAACCATTTAGTGGTCATGTGCAACCTTGCACTTGCCTCACCTTTATGCATCTGGCTAATGTGGGATCTAGAGAGTAGAACATGGGTTCTTAGACATCACAGACAAGTACCTTAACTGCTAAGCCATATGTCCAGCCCTTATTTCATTTCTTGTGGTGATGTGAATTAAACACAATGCCTTGTGACTGTTAGACACGCACTTTATCTCTGAACCATGTCCCAGCTCATCCACATGTTCTAAGGCAATATTTGACTTTGTTACTCTTTTATAACATGTCTCCTATAGCCATTCCTTAATAATTTTTAGTAAAAATCCACAGATATATTTGGTGAACCTGACATGATACTTTAGATGCCTGAATATTCATAAATCATATTTATTATATTCTTTGTCCAAACTATGGTAGGGGAATGTCACCAGATTGTTATCATTTAAATAGGAATGCATTGACTTTTACAGAACTGGCCATTCACATATTTTGTGTCCTCTTCTAGAAAGACCACAGTACTTCTCCATACTTCATGTATATTTCCTGTCTGCAACCCTATTTAAGGTACTGTTTTCTCAAGGAAGTTGGTTCTGAAATTTTCCACTGGAGACCACAGTTTTATTTGTATTTTATAAACATTTTATTTCACTACATATTACATACATGCATATACAATAGAGGAGTAATCTCAATTATATTATGATTTAGCATAATACTTTGTAGTACCGATGTGTAGAATAAAACTATTTGCTAAAATATTGTTTGTAAATATATGTCTCCAAATACAATCAGTGTTATCATCATTAATGAGATACTAATTGCCAGTTCTTACTCTTGTGAAATCCACTTCTCACAAGAAAGCAACAGCAATTTACTTTAAAATTTATGACAAATGAAATGCTGCATAGAGTGATCCAAACATGCTCTATTAAACTTCATAAAAAATCAAAGTCCTTTACCACTATTTGTGAAATCCCATGAGTTCAATTATTATGGATCTCACCACTCTACTTATTATTTACTGTGCTTTCATTCTTCTCCTAAAACTTTTCTTTTCATTGATAAGAATACTGCTTTTCCAGATTTGCAAAGCAATGCATGCATCTGGAATTTGTTTTCAGTGGCAAGAGGCACTGACATGACCTCTCTCTCTCTCTTCTCTCTCCTTGCACATAAATAACACATATAGAATGTTTCTTTAATTCTTATTTAACAGTATATTGTTATAGTTGGAATTAAGATGAAAATACATAAGTAGAATGTTTTAAACATCACATTTGTTCTGAAATTCTATTGGCCAAATAAAGATATGTGACTCAACACATTCAATTGGTGGGGAAGGTAGTCCCATCACTTTAGTGAGTGAATATTCAGTCATCTTACCAAAAGACTTAAATCCTAGAATTAAGTAACGCTAAGGACTAATGAGCTATTTGACTGTGGATTGACATCAGGCCATGATAATGCACATCCTCTTTGCATGAAAAATGCACATAGTCCTACCAAGACAAGCACAATTTATTTTCATGAGATCAAATTCCAAATCTGTCACCTCATGATCTGCACAATGCCTGATTGAGGTTCACCTAAGGAAGAAATGTGGCCCAAAAATACACCCTTTGTGAAACTACAAGCCTGCAAGGATGAGAGAGAATCAGTGTAGCTCCAGTGGAAACTTCCAAATAGAGATGAATAATGGTGGTTAGAGCAGAAGCAGGTCATAGCCATTTCCAGATTTGGCTGTATTAGTTCTGTCTGTATTGTCAGTTCCATCACAAGAAACCATTACCTGCCTAAGTCTTTATTCTGATCTTTTCAGTGGTGACTCATTTTTTTATTTCCATTTATCACCATTGAAATAGCACTCTTGGCTATTGTCTCAGGCATTAGAAAATATTGCAGAATTTTCTGAACCTGATTTTTATAAAATTTTCATGGTCCATTTGTTTTTTGTTAATCAGTCATTGAAGTGGACACAGCACCTAGCAGGTTAGGCTTTAGGAACATATATAAATATATAAATATTTATAAATATAAATATAAATATATATATATATATATATATATATATATATATATATATACACACACACATGTATTCCCTGAGAGCCATTGTGAATTTTTTTAGCACAGATTAGAATCCTCCTACATATTGGAATCCATACTCATAATTGCTTTCTGCTCTGCTTCTCTTTCCAGGATTATTTTCTGCTATTTTGAGACTAGGCTTTTACATGCTGTGATTTAAAGTTTCCTGGGAGCACTAGGGAGAGAGCTGAGAGTATTTAGGAGGCCATGCCTCAATTTTTTAAAGGTCTTGACAGAATTTCACAACTCTATGTTTTGTACATCTAAACTCTGAGGTCGTATATTATTGAGTGGTATCATGTTGGCTCAGGGCAAGAGTGTGTCTCTTTTTTTGACCTAGTGAGTTCTGCTGCTTCTTGTAGATTTTTTTCCCTTTCTTGAGAGTCATATAACATTTAATTAAAATGACTTAATTGTCAATTTCAATATGTGATCTGTAGAGATCATTTTATCAAATCTAAAATTATATGGGATAAATTTTTCATCTTCAAGTAACACAAAGGCACCGATACATTAAACATTCTATTCATAAACATCCTTTCATTTTCCTGGACCTAGAGTTGTACCATACACACTGCTGACCAGTATAATGTTTGTATTTTCATTATGACAGAATTCTACTTTTTTGTTGTTATTTTTATTTATTTATTTGAGAGTGACAGACAGAGAGAGAAACAGGCAGAGAGAAAGAGAGAGAGAGAGAGAATGGGCACTCCAAGGCCTCCAGCCACTGCAAATGAACTCCCAATGTGTTTGCCCCCCTTGTGCATCTGGCTAACGTGGGTCCTGGGGAATCAAGCCTCAAACCCGGGTCCTTAGGCTTCACAGGCAAGCGCTTAACTGCTGAGCCATTTCTCCAGCCCCAGAATTCTACTTTTAAGTATTGATTCCTTACAGACCCCCATTTCTGCCATGCTATACAGTAAGCCACCTTGAATCTCAGCATTTTAAACCAAGAAACATTTATTCCATCCTCAATGATTTGGAGCAGAATGTTTAATGTGCTTGGCTATGCAGTTCTGACTCGGTGCTCTGCTTACTCTCTGAAGTATCTGGAAGATAGCTTGCTATCAGACTGGATGCCAACAATAGTTTTCCCTCTGCCTCTCACAGAAAGCCGGGGCATGTCTTTCAGCAGAGCGATAGCTTCCACTGTACAAGTAAATCCTCTACTTATATTAAATTCACCCTCCTTACATCGTCCGAAACAAACTAAGTACCTGAATTCAGGTCGTTCAGTCTTAACTGATAGTGGAAAAAATAACTGTGTCTCCCTTGAGTGACATTGTTTTTGAAGTCACATTCCAAAGGGCAAAGCTGAAAGCTGAAAACAGGCACAGTGAAGATGTTAGATTCCAACAGAACCACCTTTCCTTACTAATGAAGCTTCGGTGTCTAAATGCTCTGTAGTGCGCCCACCACTCTCCTTGAATTCATCAGCACTCATGGCTGTTCTGAGTTTTGGGATCTGGTACCTACAATTTATGCTGAAAATAAACCTTCGGATTTAGATTTTTTTGTTATTTTGGGAGGGATATGTACAGTTTTTCCATAGCAATTTTATGAAAGCCTGAATCTGAGGTGTTAGTGAACAGTGTGGTACACAGTCACATGGTAGTCTCTGCATTAGCCCACATAGCCCTGTGTGCAGGCAACAGAGAAATATGTGCATGTATTATCAAAGAAGATATTTACTGACCACAAATTGAGGAAGAGGAAATATAACGTAGGATGGCATTAACATAAAATATAGTACAGAATTGTAATTTAAGAGGTCAATAAATTATTCCAGAACTCCTACAACTAAAGGTTGATAAGTTATATACCAGTCGTGCAATATTCTTTAATTTATTATTGTCAAAATTATCAATCTATCTATCATCTATCTATCTATAGTGACATTTATACATGTTATATTTAATGGATTCAGGATGACTTGACATTCATCTTGGTAAGCCAACTTACAAACGATTGAAAAGAATCACAAATCTATGATATTCCCATTTCAGAGAGGCATTCTGAGGAATAATACAAAGATGTCCTAACTTCATAATTGCATTCTCTGGAATGGAAGGAAAACATTACGACTTTTTTTTTCCCACTTTTAAACCATTACACTTTTAAAGAGTACACAATTTGGTATGCACCATAAAACCGATTGCAAGCCATAACATAAAATAATCAAATCTGAGCTGAGCTGCTTTGCAACAGTCTTCACTGGCCTTATGTGATGGGATAGCAGGGATAGTGCAATACGTGCACACCCTGTGTTCAGATCCAAGAATGTAGAGAGCCCTGCAGTGCAACACGAGGGAGCACTGCTCCGGACCCCTCAGCTTCATCACGTACCTCATTATCAATTTAGTTTTCATGGTTGGATATTCCGAAACTCTTCCATTGTTGCCAATTTTTTAAAAATAATCCCACATTGAGTTAAATGACCCCAGTTTAAGGAGCTGAGTAGAAGAGCTTTTTATTTTATCTTTTCTAAGTATTTCAGGGGAAAGTAATGAGTAATATATAGGAGAAAACTAAAAATTATATTCCACTTAGTAATAAACAAAAAGTTTACGAGTAATATTTAAAATGAAAGTAAAATGTCAACTCTAATATTTTCTTTCTCATGTAGCACGTGGTTTATGCAAACCAAAGGTTATTGTGAATAAACTTACAAGTACAGAACTCTTGAATTGCTCACATGTGTGTGGTCAGTTTATGATATATTCATATAATTTTCCTAATTAGAGTACAAATATTTAACTATACGAACTCAGAATCAGACAGCCACAATGAACTTTAAACAAATATTTATAGTCATTTTAAAGTCATACTCATTGGTGTCTAGATATCCCACTCTTTTCCCATTGTGCTACCTGTGGAGATGAAAACAGTTAATTGAGTAGTTTGATTAGCCTCTGATTTTCTTAAGAGATGGTAATATATTAGGTAATGAAAGGGAAAAAAAAACCCTAAGAGATATTTTCTGCATTGTTATTTGGTCTTTCTCTAGTTTTATCTTCTCTAGGTACCACGTACATATTGAAAATTGTGAGGAAAACAAGATATAAGGGCTACTCTTACATGAAAGTATAAGTTATAAAACAGCATATCACACCGTGAGCAGTTATCATCTGTTGGGTGGGACAAACCAGAGAACCACAAGCGGTTTGCTGACGGAAGGGCTATTTCAGATTAAAACATCAAGACAACTTTCACGGTGGTGAAAGAGCTTGGCAAGAGCAACAGCACAGCCTCACCGTTCCATGGCAATCAGGAAGAGATAGGGGAGAATGAGCAAGACAGGACCTTGAAGCCTCAAGACCTGCCCCCAGGGACACAGCTCCTCCATCAAGGCTCCACTTCCCAACGGCTCTACTAGTTGACTATTAAGTATGAGACGTAGCCACAAGAACATGAGACTATTGTGGACTGTTTACATTTAAACCGCCACATGCGCTTTGTTTAGATATTTATGTAAGTAGGAAAGCTAATAAGTAGAGGGCAGCAAGAAAAAATAGGGAGTGAGAGGAGGGCCCAAGGATAGGGTACAGTAGAGGAGATGTTGTATTAAAGTTGAGGTTTGCAAAACTGGGGATGGATGGGTTTGAGTAGCTACAAGGTTTGGGGATGGAGAAGAGCAGAAGAGAGGAGAAGCCTTACTAAAATTAAAATGTAAGAAAAAGCCATATGGAAGACTGCTTCTTTGTTACCTAATTAAACATGTCATTTAAAAAAGTTAGAATGCAAGTACCCTGCCTGGATGGATAATGTTCTCCCACAAATTATAATTTAGTTTATGATATGAAACTCACAGTGCCAGTGAGTTGTTTATCAGAGAAGCCACTACGGGCTCCAAGCCACACATGCCAACGCAATACTCTTGCCTGCTCCCTTGTACTGGATGATGTTACCTTATTGCTGATGACGCCACTGCTTTCAGCCAGAGGGCACTGACTGCACAAGCTTTTCCTCCTGCTGGCCAGCTATAACATTGCTTAAAGGTGCTATGCCTGGTTCCAGGGAAGAAAAGTCGTCAACTATCCTACCCGGAAGTGGACCCTGAGATCTATACAACGATGCAGCTAGGCAGAATGTGCACATCAGTATGACAGTTATGGGGGTAACTTAATGTTCGCTGATGAGATATGTGGTCTGCTCCACATTAAAGAATATCTGTCAGATAAAAACCTAGTCAAAAGCCTATGACTGGGGCTCCAGGGATGCCTCAAAAGTTAAAGGCACTTGCCAGTAATCAGATGGCAGGGTTTTGATTCCCCAGAACCCATGTAAAGCCAGAGGTACAAAGTGGCACATGCATCTGGAGTTTGTTTGCAGTGGCAGGAGGCATGACCAATTCCTCTCTCTCTCTCTCCCCACCCTCTCTCGTTCAAATAAATAAATAAAAATATTGTTCTACAAAAGCCTAAATCTGGTTAGTCATTGGCCCTAAGCGGAAAGCTACTATTATCTCGCTAAGGGAATATATTCTGTACTCACCAAATTTCCTACAAAATATGTATGGCTTTGATCAACTATGTCCTTAACTGAGTGCAATAAAGTATGTGAGTGTTAAAATATTGCATTTTGTGTATGAGTAGTTAGTAAAAATTTAATTAACAGCTATAGTTTGGTGTTTTCCATAAAATGTTATAGCTCAATTTGATCAAATATCTTTCAAATTGCCTTTATATAGGAGTTAAACTCCTTAAGCTATATAAATTTGCTTTGAATTTTCAAAAGCAAGATAAAGTATTTCGTAAAAAAAGATAAAACTTTGAGTAATTTGCATACACTTTACAAACTGAATAATATAAAGCATGTTACTAAATAATACTGTCATATT
This sequence comes from Dipus sagitta, assembly GCA_036346955.1. Taxonomy (NCBI): domain Eukaryota; kingdom Metazoa; phylum Chordata; class Mammalia; order Rodentia; family Dipodidae; genus Dipus; species Dipus sagitta. The sequence continues at coordinate 22,647,164 of CM070772.1, read as the reverse complement.
AAATGAAAATGCACATTCCTTCTTTTTCATATACATCATGAGTACATGCTGAAGGGATATTTTTATGCCTATTAAATTTTGCATAAAAATGCATTAAGGATTAATGGAATATTTTTAATTGTTCAGAATAATAATTTTATTTTATGATGGGATATCCATGGGCTGGAACTATGTTCTTCATTTTTAATTAATACATTTTGTCTGATCTGAAGAACATAAATAGCCAGTAGACACATGACTTGAAATTTCTACTATTTATTTCATTTCATATTTACACAGCACGCTTTATAAATTCTTACTGTCATCATTAGGCCTGCGGATTATGTATGCATTTGTTTACATAATGTCTTAGTTTGCATTAATGATGTTTTTAGTATCTTATTTGTTCTTGTTAGAAATATTTATTCAGTGCATTGTTTTGCTGTGTGGTTTACAGAATATCCAGTATTCTCACAGCCTGAACAGTGTTGCATGTTTAAGCTAATTGTTTAAGCTAATTGATTAGAAGAAACAGTAGGACACTCTCCCAGCTTTTCTTAAAGTATGAGTTGTAAACAGTCTTACTCATGGAGGAAAACATGAGCCAAGGATTGAACAGAAGTCAACTAAGTTTAGCAGGGCCAATATTATTCTTTTTGGTGTCTAACTGAGCAAACTGTTGGAAACTGTGGCAAATAATATTGATGTAAACAGGATGTTTTAAAATTATGCTTCTCTTTTTTGGAGTGAGTGTAGTCTTACACATAGTTTTCAGGGTTTTGAAATATAACACTTATGGGAAAGAAAATCTGGTAGAAAAAAAAAAAAAAATATATATATATATATATATATATGTTATTTATTAGCTGACTGGAAAACTAGACAATCCTCCCAAGCTCAAAGAGTATGGGCTTAATCCTCTTCCTCATCATGACCAGCTCCGGCCCCACCCTGGCCCTTCTTGGCATTCTTCCTCTTCACACGACCTGGACGGCCACCACCACAGGGAGAACGGAGGGAGAAGTCGATGTGCTTCTGGGAATCCAGGCGGGCAATGAAGGGTGGGATGTCCACCACCTGCTTGCAGACCCCGATATGGCGCTGGCGGATGAGCACATGGGCATGGTGGATAGACTTGGCCAGGCCCAGCTTGAAGACCTGGGTCTGCAGCCACCTCTCCAAGAAATCCTCAGTCTTCAGGCCCAGGATGTAATCCAGCTTCATCCCTGCCCTCATCCAGCCCCAAGGCGAACAAGTCCCCGCAGCAGGGCTTCACCTTCGCAGAGACGCCTCGGGTCTTTTTCGTCCAGAGTCAGCAGCTCATAGGGAGCCTTGCGGATCTTCGCCAGGGTAAGCCTGACCCTCCAGGCTTCACGTTTGCTTAGGGGCCCATACTCGCCTGTCAGCTTCAGCTCCTGGTGGAGCCGGGGTTTCTCGAAGGGTCTCCATGAGGTCACATAAGTCTTGCTACAAACCCAGCTTCGGGCAACCAGCATATTGGCTCTGCATGGCCATACGTGCCTATGCGCCCCCTAACAGTAAGAGCTATATAATTTATTTTTTTATGAAAATAAAATTGTTTAGAATTCCAATGAGATTATGCATTGCAATGTTTTAAGAGTTGGCAGTAACTAACTATAGCACAGAATGTGTGTGCATAGGAAAACAGATTCAGCAAAATGGCCATTGCAAACTTGAGGAATGAAACTGCACTAGGGGGAAAAAAAAAAAAAAAAACCTGAAAAGACTGTAAATGGTGTTCATCTTCCCCTGGAGAAGTGTGCTAATTCTTTTTCCCCCCTTATTAACGGTGATTTTATCTTATGGATGAATTTCCTGTTAGCACTCTGAATGCAAAAGAGTAGAGCTTATGCCAAACTCGAAATCATAGAATGAGGCTGTATTTTCTCACTGTCTTAGGTCAAGGGGAATCTTTTCAGCATGCAGTGTAAAACTCCAGCATTTCAATAAGATACCTTACGCCTGACTAAAATGAACTCATGACTGATTAGATCATATTTCTTCAAAAATTACTTGGGAATTTAAGTCTTTCCTCTTTTTGAAAGAATAGATCCTTTCTGTCATAATTGACATGTTCCTGTGTATTGCTCCTGTGCTGTCACTTCTACATCTTTACCCTCCCTTCCCAAACAGTAGGCTGGGCTGAAGCATGCCTAATGATTGTTAGGATCCAGGAATACATATAAGAAAGTCATATACAAAATTTCACTAATTAATTTTGCATATTTTGTTCAAAAATGAGATAATATGGTTTAGCATATTATCACTGTACAAAGTACTAGGCTGTGCTATGCTATTTGCATATAAGCACACTGCATGCTTTGGTCAAATTCACACACATTAGCTTTCTGTCCTGTCTGGCCTCCCATCCTTCTATTTTCACTTTCCAAGAATAGACCTTCCTGGTCTCCATATTTGCAAATGCATTAAATTTAGATTCTACATATGAGAGAAAACATGCAATAATTTTATTTGAGCATGGATTATTTTGTTCAGTATAATGATTTTCAGTTTGTATCATTTTCCAACAGACAACAAAATTTATTATAGCTGAGTAGTACTCCATTGTTTTTACATACTATATTCTTTTCACATAGTCCTCTCTTGATGGAAGTCTAGTCTGATTCCGGAACTTGACTGTTATATTTAGGAACATATCTAAGTTGTAAAATACTTGCCTAACCCATGCAAGGCTCTGCATTTGATCCCTAGCAAGTGAATGGGTGTACTTTAACCACTGTTCGATTTGAGGATTTCTCTCTTTTTCTAAAAATGTATAACAGAGAAAAATCCTCCTATAGACCTCTCAGCGCCTCTCCTGTCAGGACCCACTGTTGCCAGCTTCCTCTACTACTAACGAGCACTCCTCATTTCAAATTGTGTGGATTTTAACAACAAAAATAAAAACCAAGACATATCCATATTTTTAACTAGTTCACTCGTATTTAACAGGGCTTTCTAATTTAATTTGCTTCAACCATACTGAGCAATGTTTATAGCAAGGAGGTAATATCTGAAAAACTGAAACTGCAGGGAAATTGGAATACAGAGTTGAGCACAGTGTGGCTCTACAACAGCAAGAACACAGCTGAATAAATGAGCATGTTCTTTCCTTACTGTGACGATTTACAATTGGCATACATTACTTTAATTACTTATTGAGTATGGTATTGTGATTCATACATGCATACAATTTGTAATGATGAAATAAGGGAATATATAAATATAGAGTTATATAAGTATAGTCAGTCTTATTCAGCCTAAAATTTGATAACTTATCCTGTAAATTTTCACGTTTTTAAAATTTATTTTTAATTGGAATATATAGATACATAGATTTAGGTATCATTCATTCATTTTGTTTTGTTTTGTTTTCTTTTGTTTTGATTTGTTGAAATAGGGTCTCGTTCTAGCCAAGGCTGAACTGGAAATCATTGTGTAGTCTCAGGCTGGCATCAAACTCATAGTGATTCTCCTACTACTGCCTCCCAAGTGCTGGGAATAAAGGCATGCACCATCATGCCCAGCTTGTTCAGATATTTTCAAGTACAATTATTTTAATTCCCTTCTCCCCTTTAATAACCCTTTTAATTCTTGTTTAAAATCCCCCCTCCTCTGTATCACATGGATCCTTTCGCCCTTCCCACCCCAGACCTCCAGACATTTATATTCACTTTTAATTATGGCTCTATCTTTAAAGGGCTAGTATATATATATATATATATGCTATATATATATGTATATATGTATATATGTATATATATGTATATATGTATATATGTATATATATATATATATATATATATATGCTATATATATATAGTCAGTCATATTCAGCTTAAAATTCTACAATTTATCCTATAAATTTTCAGGTTTTTAAAATTTACTTTTAATTGGAATACACAGATACATAGATGATTTAGGTATCATATGTGTGCATGTTAGATGCTAAGACCTCCATTTCACTCCATTTCAGATAGTCACTTCAGTTAACAAAGTTACATTACAAATCAACCCATTTCCCTGTGCTTAATAATCCCATTTGTCCATGCTTTTGCATAGAATTTCACTGTGTATATATACTGTATCTTCTTTAATCATTTGTTTCTTGCTGGACAGCTTGGCTGATTCCAATTTTTAGTTATTGAAACTAGAGCTGCAATAAATGTGAATGTGTATCTCCATGGTAAAGTATATGGTTTTAGAGTATATGACCAGGACTTGTATAACTAGGTTATTTAGGAAGTCTATTGCTAACTTTTTGAAATATCTCCTTACTGATGTTTCATAATGGCTGGATAACATTGAAATTGCACCAAAAGTGGAAGAGGGCTACTATTTCCCCCTATCTTCTATAGCATCTTTTGATTGTTTCCTTGTCAACAGCCATTATCACTGGGGTAAAATGGTATCTTAAAATTGTTTTGATTTACATTTTATGTAGTTGTTTGCCATTCAAGTTATTTTTTTTTCCTTTTGTGAACTCTCTGTTCATTTCATTAGCCCTGTTTGTGACTGACAGATTTATTTTAATGGTATTTGATTTTTGCAGTTTTTGTAAAATCTGGTTATTAGCTACCTGTCTGAAGTATAGATGAAAAAGAGACTATGTTTCTGGTGCCTTTGTACATGGGTTCTTTTCCTGTTCAGAAGCTATGTAATTTCACACAATCCCGTGAAGAGAGCTCCTTACTCTTTTCTCTAGGAATTTCTGATTTCTGGTTTCATTTTTAAGACATGCATTCATTTTAATATGTGTGGGTTTGAATATGAGGAAGAAGCTAGGATCTCTAGCAATTGCAAAAGAACATCATATTCTTGCACCCCCTGGATTTAAATGGGTGACTAGGGAATTGAACCTGGGCCATCAGCCTTTGCAAGCTAACTTGAACCAGTGAAATGAATTGCTACTCACTGTGTTTCAGGTTTTAGATTGAGGCCTATGATCAAATTTGAATTAATAGTTGTACAGGGAGAGAGATACGGATTTAATCTCATTCTGTAGGTGTATGTCCTGCTATGCCAGCACCATTTGTTGTATAAGCTGTCTTTCTTCTGTTAGATATCTTTGGCTTATTTTAAAAGATTTGGTGGCCAAAGCTGTGCAGATTTATTTCTGTGACCTGTATATTTTGGTGTCAGTACCAAGCTATCTTTATCACTATGGATCTACAATATAATTCGAGACCCAGTTATGTGACACCATCAGCTGTGTTCTTTCTCTTTATGACTGATTTGACTATTTGCGGTCTTCCATATGAATTCCTGGAGTATTTTCTTTTTCTGTCTCAGTGAGAAAGAGCATTGGAATTTTTATGTGAATTGCATTGAATGTTTAGATTACCTTTGGTCTGATAGTCATTTTCACAAAGATTATTGTTCTAATCCAGGAGCATGGACGGTCTTTCCACCGTATAGTGGTAATGTCTCCTCCTGTTTCTTTTTGTTGTATTCTGATCATCACAACTTGTGAGACATTTTCAGCAATGCTAACCATTGATGTGGTAGTCACTCTCCAGAGAAACTTGGTCTATTCTGAATTTTCCCTAGTCCCATGTGTATTTCTAATGATTATTAATAAGCAATGTTAAATAAGAGCATTTTGTGTCAAGAAAGAAGTGATAACAACAGGGTTAACCAAGAAATCTCTTGTATTTTATTTATAATGTTTATTGTAAATCACATTTGACATAGAATTATCTTTCTAATAAAATTTGCTTCAGATTATATTTAAATTAATCATATTGTCTTGTTTTCCATAACTGAGGGTGAAATGAATCAGCACAAATATATGCAGGTTGGGAAAAAATATGGCTGGAAATGTAAAAAAATATGCTATGAAAATAGGAAAGAACAGGAAATATAGTACTAAAAAAAGGGAAATTTTCTATAGACATTTTCAGATATTATTAGACAGTTTAATTTTTTTATAACATTATACCTGTATATTTCTTGCTTTATATCTTGTTTACCTTTCCAGATTAATATTTTATAAAAGTAAGCTATAGCATGATGTTTTATTAAATGTAGTTTTAATGTGAATTATAAAATTGTTAAATTATTTAAATGCTCTTTTTCATTGTATAGTTCCTTCCCATTCTTTAGTTCAGCCAATAAATTTGTTTAATTATATATATGCTGAGTTATCGGTATGCCATTTTCTTTTCCCTTTTATCCCCACATTTGGACATTACAATGAAATTAATTTGCTACCTAGAAATCTCAGCAGTAACTAATGCATGAGCATGATTTGAAATTGCAATTGAAACAATCCTAAATAATGACCCTTCGTTAAAGTGGCTGAAATCTTACCGTTTATTTCTCCCTTTAATTATGGCCTTTACAACCACAAGATACATTGGCACAAGCTTGCAAATAAATTATGGTAGTCAAGAATTTGTTAGCACCATATCAGTTTTTTTTTTTTCCTACAGTGTGTGTGTGTGTGTGTGTGTGTGTGTGCAGTGCACAAATGCTTGTGTCTTCTCTGTTCACTTTACTTTCTTCAAATAAAAGTCCTTTACTTAATTTGATAATTTAAAGCTTAGTCTGCATTATTATTGTTCGATTAAAATAGCAGATACGTATATTGATTACTTGAGCTCTCACAATGCTTGATTTGTGTATTCTCATGAAGTAGAACACAAAGTATATTACAATCAACCTTTCATTTATTTGATCACCTTATTCACCTAAGAATTTCTCTTGCATTTCCTTAAACCATATTGGATTCATTTTATTGGTATATATATATATCTCAATACTATCTTGCCTACCTAATGTCTTCTTCTATACCCCAAATTGTACTTTTGAAATTGTAGCCGGGCGTGGTGGCGCACGCCTTTAATCCCAGCACTCGGGAGGCAGAGGTAGGAGGATCGCCGTGAGTTCAAGGCCACCCTGAGACTCCATAGTGAATTCCAGGTCAGCCTGCGCTAGAGTGAAACCCTACCTCGAAGAACCAAAAGAAAAAAAAAAAAAAAAGAAATTGTAATAGACAGGGTTGTGTGAAACACACATTCTAGGGAGAATGATACCTTTTCAAGTATATTACTTATACCTACAGCTTGAAATTTGGAAGTGTAACTGTTCCTGCAAAGAGAATGGATTTAATTTCATTATTATTATCAATATATTTTTTACTGATACATCATGTGTTGATACCCTCTTTTTCCTTGTTCCTGCCCCAATTCCTCAGTATCCTTAGTGGGGATGCAGGTATTCCCCATGGGGTTGTGGGTTATGCACTCTGGAAAACAACAGTCAGTTGTTTTTTTTGGGGGGGGGTGTTGGCTGGGGAGGGAATGCCTCTAGGCATGATGTCTCAACCTGTGGCTCTTACAATCTTTCTGCCCCCTGATCTGTGGTGGGTGAGTTTTATGTCTACTTCAGTGATGAGTTCTTAGGAGCCTCTGGATCTCTACTTTGGTACGTGTTGAGTATCCTCAGTATCTGTCCCCTACACCCTGGTGCTGATTGTCAGGAACAGCATGGAAGCAACACTCTTGATCCCCATTTCTCCATGGATTCAGTTGTGGTTTGGCTGAAATGCCAGGGATAGTTTATCTCCTTCAGTCTTGCTACCTTCTCAAAAGAAGAACAGATTCTCCAAAGGAGAGTGAAGTCAGTATAGTTTAAATGGGATAAGCATTATTAATATCTGGAGAATGTGATGTATGTAACCCTTCTTTTAGCCACAGACCAGTGAAAGCTTGGCACTGGAGAGCATAATCTTTGTCTCCATAGGGTCCTCATCTGGTTCCCAATTCCAGATATGGATTGCCTCACACTGAATGGATCTCTAAGCCAATCAGAAAGCTATTGGTTACCCACTGAGGCTGTGTGCCTCTATTGCACTGGGTTTATATCCTGTCAGGGTGTTTGCTTCCGAGTAGCTTTGATCTCTGGTTGCTCACACTGTTGGTAGCCATTTTCCTCCAGTAGCTCATGTAGTGCTTTCCAGCACTAGTCAGGCTAACTATCTAAGTCTGCATCAGTTATGAGCTCTTATTGCTCCACATTTTTAAAAATTTCTTTTAACTTTCATTTTTTATTTTTTTTAAATCTGATTACATTTGATTTGTTTTGAACATATTTAAAATGCATTATTGAAAAGCAGTTATGAAATTGGGCATTCTTGTCTATTTTTATTGTATAGGTAATGAATGTTCTTCCTCTTAATGGCTGAGTATAAATTTCACTTGGTTTTTCCAATGCAATATTTCTTGGTTAAACATTTTGTTGTACTTAAATTATTTTGATGTTTTAAATTTAATTATGAGGGTTAATTTTGTCCAGTCAGTAATTTTTTGTGCAATACCTTAGAGGATAGCAGGTGTTTTCTTTCTTGTACTGCACTACTGTAATTCAGAAATTAGATGTTCCAATGGTGAATTCATTTACATTTCTGGTAAAAAGTCTCAGTTGGTCATGGTTTGTGATTTATTTTATGTTGTTGGACTCAATCTTAATATTGATCATTTTGAATGAATATTCACATAGGTTATTTGTTACAAACTGGGCTTTTTTGTAAAGCAAAGCTGGGTATATGGCATGACTTATGGGCTTTTCTATTAAATTTATAGAAAGAATTTCAGAACAAGTCTCACTAATTCTTCACTGAAGATTCATCTTAAACCAATTGTTGCTGGGTTTTATTTCTTAAAAGTTGTTCTTACTGATTCAAAGTTTTAACTTGTTTCAGGAAGGTTGAGATATCTATTTCTCCCTGTCACTAACTAATCATCCTAGGTTACATATTTTGTTGCTGTTTAATTTTTTATAGTACTCACTTATCATCTTTCTTTTTTTTCAACATAAGGTCAATCCTAATATTCCTATTTTCAGTTTGGATTTTATGCATTTTTATATATTTTTCCTTGCAATGCTTGCAAGACTGTTTTAAAATTAATTAACCATTTTATAGGAAATTGTGTTTTTTTCCATTCCTTTCCTATTATTTTAAAATTTTTCTTAAATTAACATTACTATTTCAATTCTTATGTTAAAAAGTGTATTTGGTTTTTATGTCCTTCCCATTCCAACAAAGTGTAATGTTTGGTGGCGAGCATGACATCTGGTTAATTATATGAGAACTAATAAGATGTCCTAAAAAATGCTAAAAGCTTAGGTATTTACAAACTACCAAGATTAAAACTGAAAAAAAATAAAAGCTGAAGGCTGCCCATAGGCTGCTCTCTCTCTCTTCCCCCTATCTCCCTCATTCTTTCTCTTGCCTCCTCATATATATATATACATATATATATATATATATATATATATATATATATATATATATGGCTGGAGAGATGGCTTAGTGATTAAGGTGTTTGCCTGCAAAGCCAAAGGACTTCGGTTCAATTCCGATGGTCCACATAAGCCAGGTTCTCAAGGTGGCACATGCATCTGGAGCCATTTGCAGTGCCTAGAGGCCCTGGTGCACCCATTATCTTTCTTTCCCTCCCTCCCTCCTTTTCTCTCTCTCTCTCTCTCTCTTCCCCCCTTTCTCTTATTCCTTGAAATAAATAAATAAATAAATAAATAAATACTTTTAAAAAAGCTGAAGGAGAACAAGAACAATTAATTGTAATGCATCAGTAATTAAAACCACTCATCAAATAGAATTCTATAAAAATTGTTTCATTGTTGAGTTCTACTAAATTTTAAAAGATTAATTCCAACAACAGTTAAGGTAGAGAAAATATAAACAAATTACTTTGTAAATCCATTATTACAATAATACTAACAATGAAAAAAACCTTTATATGACAACATATCTAAAGAAAGAGTGAAAAAATCCAATAATTTATTACTTGAGTTTCAAATTAACAGGATTAGAAGAATCGAAAACTCATGGACAAGGTATATTGGACACACCTTCAGCTAATCTTATAATTAATGGTAGAAAACTGGAAATCATCCTTCTAAATTTGAAGCACATTATAAGCATTTCCATTTTTCCCAGGTCTAATAAACAGGTACTTGAACATCTTGAGAGAAATTAGAGTAAGAATGCAAAGAAGGAAAGATCAGAAGTAGAAGGGATTACTAGAGAGAGGAGAGAACCCAGGTTAGAGTATAAGTAAAGTTGACTTTTCTACAAATGGCTCCTCCTAAATGTGAACAGTTTTAGTAATAAAGAAATACTGAAAGAATATAAAACCAACATATGAACATCAAAGCATCTATTTGAAAATATTTAAGAAATTGATATTATTTGCAATAGTTTCAACATACATATTCACACAAAGAAGCCAGGAATAAATACAATAAGTCAAGGAAAGCATAAGGTAAAGACTATTGAACCCATAGTATTGGAGGAAATACAAATTGAAATGCATCCTATGATCATTGATTGGTAGAATGAATGTGTTATAATTTCAACATTACTTTGGGTGTCTTGAGTATAAAATACAAACTTAGAAAAACCTAATGACACTTTTCACAGATCTTCCAAAATGTTAATAACATTATCTTGAAAAAGACAAAAATATTTGAGTATTCAAAGAAGTAAGGCTAAACCTAGTGGTCACAGTATCACTTCTCAAAATATGGTAGAAATCTATAGCCCTCAATTTGCATTGAAATTGTACAAAAATATATGCACAAAATAATGAAACATAGCTGACCATACAAAAAATAAATCCAAATATTTTTAATAACTTCAGCTTCAACATATAAACAAAACACACAACAAGGAAAGTACAGTTCTCATTATACAGTTCTGGTAAAACCAAATTCACATATTCATAAAATAAAATTTTCAACTTATATAACTATAAAATATAGAGAAGACAAATGCAATTTCTGAAACTACAAATTATTTAATATTTATATATTATAAACATAAATCCCTGAGCAAAATATAGTTAAGAAGGTTCTAGGCATTGGTTTGGGCACTTATTTTTTTGCTTATGACCAAAAATGCATAGAAATCAAAAACAAAAAGAGAAACATTTGACTGCACTGAAATAAAAATGTTTCTAAGTAAGTAAGGAAATAACCAACTTAAGGAAATGGCATGAAAGGAATGGAAGAAAAGATGTATGAAGTATATATTATAAAAGACTGATATGAGGATTAATAACAGATTGTGGATTGGCTACATATCTAAATCGTCAATGTCCAAAGGAAGATGTGAGAGAGTGAAAAAGTCATATGAAAAAGTACATCTCAAGCTAGGCATGGTGGCACACACCTTTAATCCCAGCACTCAGGAGACAGAGGTAGGAGGATCGCTGAGAATTCGAGGCCACCCTGAGACTACATAGCGAATTCCAGGTCAGCCTGAGCCAGAGTGAAACCCTACCTCAAAAAACCACATCTCTAGTCATTATGAAAACTGAGACATCACTTCACACCTGTTTGGTTGTCACCAAAAAAGAAAAAGGAAAAAAAAAAAAAAGACAAGAGTTAGTAAGGGTATGTTGCACACAACTGATGTATTACCGGACAGATTCTTACAAAGATAAAAAGATAATTTTCTCATGATCAAGAAAAGCCATTTTGTGTATACATCAAATCTGTATTCCATGTTCAATATTTATAATGTCCAGATATGGAAACAGTCTAACCTCCATCATCTATTATAGATGGCTCAATATAGAAATGACTACTAATTAAAGCAGAAATTCACGTGTCACTGTGCATCTAGCTTTACGTGGGCACTGGAGAATCAAATCCAGCTGGATATTCAATGCAGGCAAACACCTTAACCACTGAGCCATCTCTCCAGCCAAATTTTGCTGTTTCTTAGATGCTATAAATACTATGCTGTTTCCCAGAGTTGCAACATTTCTAATTGTTTTTGCATTGTTTCCCCACTGGAGCTGCTTCCCTACACTTTTACTAATTTCACATTAGTAAACCTCAATTGTGTCTATTCACAAATGTTTTTCACCTTGGAAAAAGAGGTCATGCACACATTAGGCTATTTCTATCAGGTAGATAGTGAATCTGAAAGGAATAATTACAAAGAATGAAGGGTGGTGATGTTTTACAACAGAAACATAAGAAGATCTCATGCATAGAAGACTTATTACTTATAAAGAGTCAAACCCTACTTTCCTAGAGACTCTCATCAGATATATTGTTGGGTTTTCTGAATGCATACATACATACATACATACATACATACATATGTATATATGTGTGTGTGCATGTGTGTAATTTGTCAGGAAAAAATTTTCAAAATATTATGTGTAATTGAATCACCTAAAAGATAACCAAAGGTAATATATATGTATATTTTAAATTGTACTCATTTATTGGATTTACAATAACTTACTGGAATTCTATCTACTGCTTCACTGTACAATATGTAGGGAAGTGAGTGTTTTTCATTCTCTAGAGAACATAAGGAGGAATTGAAAAATTAAACATATTCATACAGTATGTGACTAAGCTCCGAATGAATTCTTAACAAGGAAATGGAATATTAATGAGTATGCCCCGGTAAAGAAATTATTTCTCTAAAAAGCATTTAAAAATAGAAATAAAATCCAGTTCAAACAACCTCAAGTATCAACATATTCATGACTTATTTCTTGAAGAGTGAAATTTTGTATTTAATGTAATAGTTTTTTTTTTTTTTACTAAGTAAATATGAAGTTTACTTAAGTTGTACACTTAATCTGGTCTGATTCAGTTTTAATACATATTTGGGAGCATAATTGTTTTTAATGGTTTTCCCATTAGGGTAAATAAAAAGTAATGTAATTCCAAGGAGAGAAAATTTGTTCTCAAAGCAAATAAATCTGCTTATGTAATAAAATTAATAATAAATTTTACATTGGAATACACAAATGGACTTATTTCCCAGTTTCCCTTCTCTTGAATTATACATGTACCCTTTCACAAATAAGAATACTGTACACATTAGGAAATTTCATCACAAGTCCATGGAACATTTTATAACTTATCATTCCCCACTTGCAATTGGATGCAAGATGAATATGCACTAATTATATACAAAGCTCCATTACTTGAATTTAAAGTAGCATATTTGACTAAATTATTATGTACACAATATCTGATAGCCATTTTATGAATTTACTCTTTGGGTATGATTATATTTAAATTTGGCCAATTAATATTTATTCAGACAGTAATTTATTGTGTGTGTGTACGTGTGTGTGTGTGTATATATGTATGAATGTGTGTGTATATATATATATATGTATAATATATATATATATATATATATATATATATAAAATTTATTCAGACAGTAATTTATTATGTGTGTGTGTTTATATATATATATATACATATATATATATATATATATGGCACATGATTTGTTTAGAGTATATTATAGGGACAGGTGTGAACAAAATACAGAAAATGCCCATTGTCAAGGTATACATTCAAGAAGAACTAGTAACAAGTTATTGCAAACTTAGAAAGTATCACCATAGAAACAGATGTGTGTTTCTAATTAAAAAAATAAGAGCTATGATATGTGCAGTCTATGTGGAGGAAAAGATGCTTCACCAACTTGTAGAGGAGAGAGCTGTAGATAGACAGGGAAAAGAAGCATGCATAGAAGAAAGGCAAAAAGGAACAGGACTTGGTTTAAGAGTGCCGTCCATATTTCTAAAGAAAATATAATTTGCAATGACAAAAACAGCACAAGTGGCAATGAAAGAAGGTAAGATAAAAAAATGAGGAAGGAAAATATGTGAACCTAGTGGCCAATTTGGTGTTTTCCCCCTGCTTTATAGTAAAATATTTCACTAGTGATAATTACTGTAGTATACTTGATTCAAAATCTCTATCTGGTTAATCTGTGAAATATCCTTGGACTGAAGAAGGAGGCATGACGTATGTACAGAAATGACCTGAAAATTGTTTTTAATACCCAATGAATAAATATTTTGTCAAAACAATAGTTGTATGAAATATATAGCTTTTAGTGACTGGGTGATTTATTCTGTGTGTGTTATTGAATTAGGAAGAGGTATTGGGCATCATTAAACTGTGTTCCGTATCTTAACTGAGAATTATGCATATATAATTAACCACAGTCCTGGCTGCATCCCACCAGTAAACAGTATAACTACGTGTGCTGGCATTGGACATCATTACTTTTGATCGCCTAGTTAACGTGATGTCCTTCCAGGTTTCTTCATTTGAAAATCAGTGTTGTAGTTTCATAATAAATATAATTTATTTGGAGATACTTTGAGACTGTCTAAAGGTCTACATTTTAATCTATTGTAACATGTTATTACTTTATATCATTTGTTTCTATAATGAAACATAATTTTAAACATGTAACAAGGGTTTCCCATATGCATTTTTATAGTGCTTCCAATTTAAATCTTTTTGAGGTTCTGGGGTGATGTGCCAGTGGGTTAAGGCTTTCCTGTGCAAGTATGAGGATCTAAGTTCAGATCCCCAGTGCCCAGGTGAAAAGTTTTGCATCAAGATGCATCCCTCTAATCCCAGGGGCAGAGAAGGTGGATCCCTGGGGATCTCTGGCTATCTAGTTTATCTTAATTTTTAGATTAAGTATACTCTCTTTCCAATAATAAGGCAGGGTGGAACTGAGACAGACTCCTGACATTGACCTTTGGACTCTACACACACACACGTATGTGTACCCACACACGTACAAATGCACATGTATACTTGCATGCACACCACACACACATGCACACAACGTATATTGCAAATCCTTTCCTTTTCCTATTTATTTTTTTTAAACAATGAAGTTACTAGGTATGTGTGATTCACAGGTGATACTATAAGCAAATTGGATGAACTGTTTGTATCACTGAGATTATTTGCTGATACACAAGATATAAATATATGGAAACTTGACATAAAGAGATCCAAGTAAAACACCAATGATTACAGAATGAAGGGGTGATGCTATTTTAGACAAGAAGGTCAGGAATCACTTCTACAGAGAGCAATATCTCTGGCCTGACTTGAAGTGAGAGAGCATGACACTGAGCCACAAGCCTGTGAGGTAGAAGTGAGGGCAATGGAAAGGCCACAGGCAGAGGTGGGTATCAATGGCAGTGAGGCTAGGAAAATGGACCAAAAGGATCAAGATGGATAAGCAGCCATTGTGAGATGGCTGAGGAGATATGATGATGGAAACCCCAGGACAAAACATATTTAACTTCTGTAAGAACCTTCATGAAAGGACATTGACCAATTCAGAGGAAGAAGGTCACATATGATGTGCGATCTTATAACAAGCTGCATATTGTGTGAAACAAGAGAAATGTGATTTTTGTATCAAACACAATAGTTGCAGAATGGGAGTTATTGCTTTTTATGATAAACACGACCAACATGCTTATACCTTCTTCAAAATACTTTACAGGTTGAAGGTTGCACTCTTCAGAAATTTCTTTTTTGTTGTTGTTGTTGTTGGAAGAAGCATGTTTTATTATAGTAATCCATACACAGAAGAGGAATGGAAGGCACCAGGTGGATCCTCAGAGGTAGATGGCTCCTAACTTTTTATTTTGTGTGTGTGTGTTTGCTCCCTTACAAACATTTCTTCTTGCCTGCTTACGTGCCTCTGCCTTTCAGAATCTGTATTTGCATTTGTGAGTGCTTCTCAGTTTGCCTTATGGCTGATTTCCATGAAGACACAGTTTGTTTCCTTTCTCAGAAACAAATCTATCTATATTCCTTTCCTGCATGACAGGCAACAGAGTTAGGTAGGATAAATTTATATAAGGGAGAATATATTTATCATAATCCAGAACTATGACTCATATCATTTATGATGAATGATTAATGCAAGAGAAGTTCATGAAATTGATAAACAATATTTTATAATAGTAAGTAAAAGAATATATACTCTGTATTGTGTGCTTTTCTTCAATTATTTTTTTTCTTTGTGAGATAGGTTTTAAGCTCTTTTTTTTCCTTTAAAGTGTTTATAAATATTTAATGAATTTCAGCAGAGGATTATTTTTAGCTTTGTTTTTTTTTTTTTTTTATATTGGTTTCACTAGATGGCCTACTAGTAAATTCTACATTTATCCTAAAGTGAAACAATATCAGTGACAAGCAAAACAGTGAGATTTGGGGCATAAGAGTAGCTTACCTCTTTTTCAGAAGACTTTTGAACAAATACTGTTAAAAAATGGCTGGGAGATTGCTCAATGGTTAAGGCATTTGCATGCAAAGCCAAAGGATCCCTGTTTAATTCTCCAGAGCCCAAATAAGCCAGATGCATAAGGTGGCAGATGTGTCTGGAGTTCGTTTGCATTGGCTAGAGGCTCTAGCATGCCCATTCTCTCTTCTCTCTCTCTCTCTCTCTCTCTCTCTCTCTCTCAAATAAATGAATGAATGAATAAATAAAATATATTTTAAAAAACTTTTGCTTTGTAAACAGTTTTTGGTTCAGGTAATTAGGTAATTTTATGTTTTAATGGAATAGGAGGAAACGATACTGGTCAATTTAATGCGAGCACCCAGACATTGCTCTTCAATGATTTCATAATGTCCATGTTAAGGTTTGATTCAGGTGTCCCCCATAAACTTAGATGATCTGAATGCTAGGTTCCAAGCTGATGGCAGTTGGAAATTAAAGCTGCCTGGAGGCAGTGTATTGTTGGGGGGTGGGCTTATGGGTGTTAAAGCTAGCTTCCCCTTGCTAGTGTTTGGCACATTTCCTGTTCCTTTTGTCCACCTTATGTTGGCCAGGGGGTGATGTCCACCCTCTGCTCATACCATTGTTTTCTCCTGCCATCATGGAGCTTCCCCTCGAGACTGTAAGCCAAAATAAACCTTTTTCCCCACCAGCTGTTCTTGGCTGGGTGATTTCTGCCAGCATTGCGAACCTGATTGCAACAGTCCATTAAAGCGAAAAAAAAAAAAAAAAAAGCATTTCCAAATAGGGTATTTCTGAAAAGACAGACAGTGACACAGTTTAGATAAAGTTGCATGCTCTGCTTTGTTTCCTTGAGACTGAATCTCTCACTAAACCTGAGGTTCTTGCTGTTTTCCAAACTAGATGGCCAGGGAGCACCTGTGCATCTTCTGTCTTCACTCACTAGAGGATTTGAGTTGGTTACAGAAAGGTGATCCCCCTACCTCTGCCTCCCAAGTGCTGGAAATAAAGGTATGCATCACCGTGCCCAGCTGATGGAAACTTAATTGTTAACGCATGCTATAGCACAAAGAAATATCTGTAAATACATCACTTAACTAGGAAATTAAGACAAAAATAAATAATAACTTCAAAAAAGTGGGACAAATGAAATAAACCCAATGACCAATAACTCCATAACTTATATGTATTTATCAATGTATAATATCTGAAATATATTTATATGTATGGGACTTTAAATTGTGTCAATTATAAATTTGGTAGAATATGAATGACATATCTTAGTAAATGAAATTTGATATACTACTGAAAAACAATAACAAACTCTATATCAACAGATTAAAGCAAGAACATATACAATAATTGCATACAAATAACTGAGTGCAATGTAATGTGTATTCATAAGAAAATCACTCAGTAAGCTAAGAATAACAGGAAAGTACCTCCATCTGATAAAAGTGTATTATTAAGTAACATAGAGCTTGCATTACATCTAATATGGAGAGACTGAATATTTCCATAGGTTCTAAATATTGTAATTAATTAAGAAATTTGATATAAACCTATCCATATAGAAAATGTTATCAGAAAAGTACTATAATACATTAAGTTTAATACATTTCAAAATAAAATAAATGTGTTAAGGAAATATGATTGTTCAATGAAATTACAAAACAATCTACTGAAAATTTTAAGAGAGAAGAAAATGGACACAAAACTAAAAAAGAAAAAGCGATCTTGAAAGAAGAAAAAGCTTTGACTGGAGAATCTCTGGGGCATGCTGAACAGAAATTCTTATGAAAAATTACAAGCTTCATATTTAGTGAAATACTCTTTCCAAAGAAATGAGGTATAACAGTGATGGAAGAGCATACCTGACATTCTTCTTTCACCACCCTTGAGCATTGATGGAATTTATGT
This sequence comes from Dipus sagitta, assembly GCA_036346955.1. Taxonomy (NCBI): domain Eukaryota; kingdom Metazoa; phylum Chordata; class Mammalia; order Rodentia; family Dipodidae; genus Dipus; species Dipus sagitta. Next base: position 22,629,160 of record CM070772.1, on the reverse strand, counting down.
CTTCACACATGAATAAATACACACCTACACACATACACACACTATACGAAAACACAAATTATCTTTTATAATAAAATTGTTAAATTACATTCTTTTCTTTCTTTCTTTTCTTTTCTTTTTTTTTTTTTTTTTTTTTTTTTTTTTTTGAGGTAGAGTCTCACTGTAGCTCAGGCTGACCTGGAATTCACTATGTAGTCTCAGGGTGGCCATGAACTCTCAGCAATCCTCCTACCTCTGCCTCCCGAGTGCTGGGATTAAAGGTGTGCACCACCACGTCCGGCTTTTAAATTACATTCTTAATTTAAATCTCAATCTCTAAGTGTCATCTCTCCATGGAGTTTATGACTATTTACATTTTAATAATTTATGACATCATATATTTTCTTCACATTTGAAAATGTAATTAATTTTGTATACATTTATAGTTGCTTCCTAGGTCAACCACAAATAGGAAAAGTATTTATTCTTAAGTCATCTTTTGGAGGACTCTAATGTATATTCCTTATACAGACATGGGTGTGTATCTAAATAATGTGGAAAAGCTGAACTGGTTAGTCTTAGGTTCTAGGAGTGTGCATCATGTCCTCCCTTTCATCCTCTCTGAGATTCTTGGGTATAAATCAAGGTAACATAACAGAATTTATGTAGTTGTCATGAAAGCACTTTAAATTTTGTCTATTATCACTGTCCTTAGTTTCATATAATTTATAATTTTCAGTTTCAAAGTGAAGTTTCTAAGGGAAAAATGATATAGCAATGACAAAGGATATCGAGTGAAATATAGCCGAAATTATTCTACTTTTAAATGTAATATAAGGACATGGTGGAAGATGGATGATTTTGCTAATCAATGATAAAAAGATTTAGTTTTGAGAATGTATTGTTAGAGGGCAAAGAGGATAAAACCCACATAATTCATGGTTCTCTTTTTAATTTTTTTCATAAATACAGAATTTAATATAACAAGCTGTCACATAACACCTGATAATAGCAACTTTTAAATTGACCGAGAATCCAGCATAATTTCTGTTATCAGAACAAATGTCATTTTAAAGTTTTTAGTTTTATGTTGCACTCTTCACTTGATCGTTATTCAGTCTTCATTTAAATACAGCTTTAATGGACTCAAGCACCCACGTCCAGTGAAGCCGATTTTAAGTAACAAAAGTAGGTGCACTTACCCCATTAAAAATATTATTTACATGTATAAAAATTTGCATTAACAGCTGAGTATGGTGGCACATGCCTTTATTCCATACACTCAGGAGGCAGCTATAGAAGGATCTCCCTGAATTTGAGGGCAGCCTGAGAATACATAACGAATTCCAGGTCAACCTGGGCTAGAGTGAGACCCTATATTGAAAAACAACAACAAAATAAATAAATGGCAATAACAGTTGAAACAATTCCTAATTAATGAAGTATAAAATATTTGAAAATGATAAATATGTAATCTAGAAATAAAGACTTGTAGCTTTATTTGACATGATAGCATTAAGATGAAGATTTACATGCATGATAAATTCTCTAGTACTTAACTTGAGATTGTTCTCTGACCACTGTCACTTTCATCACCTAATCATCTTTACAGCATTGCCTCTAAGCATATAGTTTGGGTGTTGAAATAAGCTATCCATATGCATATATTTCATGAGTATAAATCATTTCTACAAAGTAATTCCTAGAAAAAAAATGTGTATGCACATCCCTTGATATTACTGCTTTGGTAGTTTGAATAGATGGCTACCAATATATGCAGCATTTTATCAGTTTGTAGTTTGTATCTGCAGCCACCTGTCTGAAGGCAGTGTTACTAGGCAGATCTTAAGTTGTGGTGATGGGTTTGAGATTTCAATCTAAAGATAGGCAAAGTGTGCTAGCTGGAGGTCCTGAAGTGTGCTGTGCTGTGTGTCTTTTGGTTTCTGGGATTCTTCTTCTTTCTCTCTGCTTGGTCCTGTGAAGGCAGGCCAGCTTCTTCTGCCATTTTGGAACTTCCCCTGGATCTGTAAGCATCAATAAATCCCTTCCTCCATAACTGTTCCTGGTCTAGAAGTTCATCTCAGTGAACCTGAAGCTGTCTGATACAGAACTTGGTACCACCAAGGAGTGGGGTAAGATGAACCTGACCCTGTGGATGTTGATCTTTTGGAACCTTTGTTTTGGAGGAGTGGGCATGGACTTGGTGCTTGCAACTGAAAATGCCTTCTGGAGTGGTAAGCCAAGTTTTATGGGCTATTCTAATGAGAGTTTGAGAAGGCTGAGTGCAGACAGAATTGAACTTCGAGGACTGGGTTATGAGCTTTCTAAGATGAAAGAAAGTCTTCACAATGGGCAGAAATATGAGTAGTACACATGAATGTGCATTTTGCTTGGAATGAAAAATGGCCAGATGTATGGTTATACATTGATTAATGGGCTGTGGCCAATGGTTTGGCTGCATGGTTCAGGAGTTGGAAGGAGCACAATTGGAAAATTGGTAAGAAGGACATTTTGGAAAGGTGTATGTGGATAGAACTCTCTGAATGGGCAAAAGATATAAAGATACTTGAGTGCCATGTTAATGCTGATCAGAAGATGACCTCATCACAGGATGGCTTTAATTATCTAGTAGATAAGCTGACCCATTCTGTGGATAGTGGTCAACCTCTTTCCTCAGCCATCCCTGTCATTGCCCAATGGGCCTATGAACAAAGTGGCCATGATGGCAGAAATGCAGGCTATGCATGGACTTCCACTAACTAAGGCTAACCTGGCTACAGCTACTGCTGAGTGCCAAATCTGGCAGCATCAGAGACCAACTCTGAGCCCCCGATATGGGAACATACCTTGGGGTGACCAGGCAGCAACTTAGTGGCATGTTGACTACATTGGGCCTCTTCCATCTTGGAAAGGACAGCATTTTGTTCTTAATGGAATAGACAGTTATTCTGGGTATGAATTTGCCTTTCTTGCACATAAGGCTTCTGCCAAAACTACCATCCATGGGCTTACAAAATGCGTTATCCACCGTCATGGCATTCCACACAGCATTGTTTCTGACCAAGAGACTCACTTCATAGCCAAGGAAGTTTGGCAGTGGGCTCATGATCATGGAATTCACTTGTATTACCATGTGCCCCATCACTCTGAAGCAGCTGGCTTGATAAAACAGTGGAATGGTCTTTTGAAGAAACAGCTATAGCACCAAATGGGTGGCAATCTCTTGGAGGGCTGTGGGAGTATCCTCCAGCAGGCTGTATATGCTCTGAATCTGTGTCCTACATATGATGCTATTTCTTCTATAGCTCGGATTCATGGGTCCAGGAATCAAGGGGTGGAAATGGGAATTGTCCTGCTTACCATCGCTCCAAGTTACCCATTAGCCAATTTTCTGCTTCCTCTTCCCGCAACCTAATGCTCTGCTGGCCTAGAGGTCTTGGTTCCATGGTGGTGGTGGTGGGGTGCTTTTTCCAGGAGGCACAAATAATATTTCATTTAACTGGAAGCTAAGACTTCCCCCTGTTCACTTTGGGATCCTGATGCCCTTGAGTGAAGAGGCTGAGAAAGGACTTACAGTGGTAGCAGGGGTGATTCGTCCAGACTACCAGGGGGAAATTGGAGTGTTGCTTCACAATGGAGGTAAGGAAGAGCATGCCTGGAGTGCAGGGGATCCTTTAGGGTGTCTCTTGGTGTTATCATGCCTTGTTATCAAAGTCAATGGAGGACTGAAACAACCCAATAAAGGCAGTGTGATAAATAGCTCAGATCCTTCAGGAAAGAAGTATGGGTCACTCCTCCAGGTAAAGAACCAAGACCTGATGAGGTGCTTGCTGACGGTGGAGGAAATACAGCAAAGGTCACATGACCAGTTACAAAAACATGGATTATAATTGCCATGAGTGTTTCTGTCTTACCTTGTTAAGAATGTTTCTACATATCTATACCAATATTAAGATGCTTTTCCTCTTCTACTATTTCTGTATTAGGTAATTAATACTGATTAAGATAATATCACTAGTTGGGTACTGTTGAACTTATATTTGACTTCTTATATTAGAGACAGCATTCCTCAAGGAACCTTGCTTTTTTTTGGGGGGGGGTACGGAGATTGTATGTTTTGCTTGTATGAGTGATAGTTGTATTATGCTAGGTGGAGTTATAACCTTGTTACTGTCTTCATTTGGAAACTAAGTATGATGTAAGGATATATGGTTTGGTGTCAAGTTGACAATGGGTGGACTTGTGATGATCATGTTTGTGTCAACTTGACCTGGTTAGGAATCCACAGACATTCCTCATAAGTGGGTCTCTGAGATTGCTTCCAGGAAGGATTAACTAAAGAAGGAATCCTTCTCTCAGGGCGAGCCCTTCTCCCAGAATGGGCAGCCCCTCTCAGAGGAGAGACTTTATCAAAAGAAGCTCTAGAAAGAAAGGCATTCTCCTCCCCTCCACCTGGCTGCAGATACGGCTTGCTGTTTTCCAGTGTGGACTGAAGACCACTGTGGACTGAAGAGCAGCAACTCTCCAGGACACCTCCAGGCCTTCAGTGCCAGATTGGGACTGCTGAGGTATCCAGCCTCGTGGACTGAGCAGCTACCAGGTTCCTTGACTCTCAAGCCTATAATCTGCTATTGTTGGACTGTGGTAAAGTAATCCAATAAAATCCCTTTTAACGCAATTCATTCTATAAGTTCTGTTCCTCTAGAGAACCCTGACTAAAACAACTGCATATACCATAAATGAAGACATGACCATCACCCGTCATGGTCAGACACATGCATGTGCTGGTGCAGGCATACAAGAGGGCACACACACTCTCACACAAATGAGATGACAATTACTTTGAACTTTTGCAAGTAGCTTTTAATATATATATATATATATATATATATATATATATATATATATATAACATTTTGATTCATTTCTTAGCTACTACCATTATGCATTCATGTAAACCCTTTCTTCCATCAAATACTATCCATCCCTCTAATATTTTCAAATTCTTCTGAATTTTACTTTGTCAGCTTCATCAAACTTTGCATTCATCTTACATATTAATTTCATGGTTAGGACAATTGTGTTCCTTTAACTTTAATTTCTGAAAAGATTTTTGATTAGACTTGCAACATTATAATCTTTTAGTATTCCCATGATTATTTACAATCTTTTACATAATCAGGCATTCCTTTTGATAGGCAAAAGTGTGGAGATGGATCATAAGTGCTGTGAGGAAGACAACCAGGCAGAGTACCCTTGTCATGCAAATTACAGAAACCAGTTTGAATCATAGTATGAGGATTATATAACCATACTAACAGAGACTTCACAGAAGTGGGGAAATCAAATTGTTTTGGATTATTAAAATAATTAAAAATTAAAGTAAAAGATCTCCATAGGGCAACTCTAAATCCTCAAATATTAAAAAGTCAAACAAATAGGATATTAAGTGAAAAAAATTTTTTTAAAAAGTAAAATTTGAATTTCTTTAGTATGTCATGAACTAGATTTTCTTCTTGTTTTTCAATTATGAAAAAATTAAGGGTAGGCTAGGATGATGACTCAGCAGAAAAAAACAAAAAACAAAAAACAAACAAACAGAAAATAGGCATACACACACGTAATCCCAGTCTTCATCGGCTGAGAGCCAAGAATCCCTGGGACTCACTGATGTTCACCAGCTCATGGTTGAAGTAGATATCTGTCCCAAAGAAGTACATAAGTGAGCAATAACAGGATACCTGACCTTCTCCTATAACCTTCACATCCATGTGAATGGTACAAATTCTTGCCATGTGGAAGGCGGGAGGAGGTAAAGAACCCATGTTGGAGTATGGCTACCCTTTGCCCTGCCATTGTTTCAGCCAGTATTTTTCCAGGTAACACACACAAACACACAGACACACACATATATGTATGTATGTATAAAGTCTGCCCTGAACTATACTTCATGCACAACATCATACTTAAATAGATCATGATTTATGATCTACAAATTAATTAGAAAAGATAAGGTATATATTTCTTTCCTTTTGAAATTCTCACACATTCCTAATTAATGAGGGTATTAGGGTTCTTTGCCAATACACCAGTATATGCCAATGCACCAATTTGGTGTATCCCTGATCTTTGTCTTATAAACTTAAAGAATTAAAATCCACAGACCAGAGGGTGATGTTTAGAGAAACTTTATTAGATTAAGAGAAGAAAACAGAAGAACTTGCAAAGAGCCCTTCCATGTGGAAGGATGTGAGGGATTAGAGAGCTCATGTGGGAGTGGGAGTCCCCTTCCCCATACTGGGCTGAGACCTAGGGGGCTTACCAGAGCAATGACCTGGAGTTTGTGGAATCAGGGAAGATTAATAGCCATAAAGAGGCTGTGCCCACATGGTAAGCATCTATTTCTAACCTCATCGTGGTGGGGTTTACCCTCAGGCTCAGGGTGGTCTCAGAGAAAGCTGCATGATCTGGGATCAAGGGCTGGCTCACAAAGGTGTCAGTACACAAGAATGAAAGATGAGAGAGAGCAATGTATATTTAAATTAGCAGTAAAGAATTGTATGCTGTTAAATATTATTGACTTGTTCCTGAATAGAGAAAGAGATGCCATATAAGTGGCTAGAAATAGCTCTGCATATCCCTATACCAAGTATAATCTACCTGAGCACTTTGGTTTTTCCTCTCTTCCTCTTCTGGAAACATATTCATCTTCCAATGTACCTGGACATTCTTCTCTAAGGCCAGTGTGTACATATCCTTGTGCACTATAAAAAAGGCATAATGTGTGTATCACATTATAGCATCTCTCAATAGCAGGCATCAGTTTGGTTCAGTATATTCTGCATTGTGCACCAATTAACTAACTAAAATTTAATTTAATCACTAGAAGATATCTGTAGGTATTAATAAAAAAAATATGTATTATTTGTCTTTTCTTGGTTACCTACTACATTATAATATTTCCAACTTTCATTGAGTAATTTTTAATGTACACGGCTTTATATATTATTGATTTTCTAAACATCTCAGCCATTACAAAAAGTGTGAAATATTCATATTATAATACTAACACTAAGCTTTTAGGAAACGTTTAGGTACTGCATTTCATTAATTAAATTTTGGGATACATATGATGACTATATTTTAGTTTATAAAATTTACCTAGGACTGGGAAGATGGCTCAGTGGGTAAAAATACTTGCTGTGCAAGCAAGCGTTAGTATACCTGAACCTACTTAAAGCTGGGCATAACAACTCAACCATCTGTAATCAGAGGTGACTACTGTAGATTACCATCAAGACTCTGTCTAAAACTAGATGGAATTTGAGGACTAACCCTCCATACACAAACAATGGCACAAGGATACCCACAACCACACACATGAGCACACATGTGCATGTATGCACAAATATACACACATACACTCAGAAAAAAGTAAAGACGTAATTTTCTTAAAATGCATATGTGATAGCAGACTATTAAAACCATTTGCTTGGAAAATCAAACTGATTTTTCAAAATTTGCTGAATATATTCTTCTAAGAGGGATTTTAGTAAAAACTAATAAAGCTAGATATCGCATGCTCTTCAAATTTTTCTCAAAATATTTTATTGAATAAATTGTAATTCCTATGTATAAGATATAGGAAAAACGCCAATTAATCACATTGTCTCTTATTAAGAAATACTATGTTGTTGATTCTGTGTACATTAATTAAATATTTTGTAGCTATTGTATATGTTAGGCATTTATGAACAGTAATTCTGTTGTAAGTAATGCCTCAATTTGGCTTTATATTTGATAGGTATTAACAAGAAAATACAAGATTTTTTTCTAACATGTTTTAAGGCAATTAAAGTGAATTATGTAATCATTAACTTAAAAATCATCATTCATAAGATATAGAGTTCTGTGTATTTCTTCTCTATGTGCTCCCCAAGATGCTGCTCTTTTAAAACTTCAAATATATACACTTTTTCAATTTCCAAATGTAAACACTTGGTAACATAGTTACATGAATCTTTACATTATTCTGAATCACCATAATTTAAAATTTCAAGCCAATGCAATTAATTTTATATCTCTAAACTTGGATATTTTCTCTCTTGGTTGCTTGCGACATCATTATTTACATGAACAATTCTGTTTAGTGGTCTAGTGGTATTTCAATGTCTTAACAAACAGCTTTGGTTTCAATAATTAGTGGTCATCACTATCAACTTGATAGGTTTTACAGTCACATGGGAAGCAAAGAACTGTTCATGTTACAAAAAAATGTTTTCAGAGATTTGGCAATGTCAAAGTGGGTATCATCATCCCCTGAGCTGGGTTCCTGAACTGAATAAAATGGAGAAATCAAGTAAAGCACCAGCATTGATCTGTCCAGCCTCCCAGGCAGCAAATTCAATGAAATCAGACATTTCTTGCTCCCTGTTGTTCCCCTCCCTCCATGATGGACTATGAGCTCTCAAACTGTGAGTCAATAAAACACTCTTCTCCTTTCTCAGCCTGTCTATCCATGAGCAGAATTTCTCATGACCACTGTAGGCATGTTTCTGTCTCAAAGGACCTTCCTGCTTCTTATTCAAAAGAATTCCCATTCACCCCTTCTCCCACAGACTTTCTCAGAGTGTAAGGTACTATGCTTGAAGAATATATCTTGCATCCAAACTGTTCTTAATTTCCTTGGTCAAGGTCATAAATCACTGTTTTGTTTTCCTAATTGTGGGGGGGGGGCAGTTCATCTGAAAAACAGAAGAAGAAAAAGTCTTACACACCACAAGGAGTAGTTGCCTAATGCATCTATGTTCATGAACTTTGATAGCTTTTAGAGACAGGATTTCAGTCTGTAGCCCAAGCTTACCCAGAACCCACTGTGTGCATTAGGATATCCTCAAATTTATTGCAATTCTGCTGATTCAGTCATACAAGTGATGGATTTACATGCATGGGTCATCAAGTCTAACCTACATTAACTAGGAAGGGAGATGAAAGTTTTAATCCTTGTTATGCCTGTGAAAATGAATAACTGTGTTATATATTTAGATTATAATAAAATCATTGGTAAAATGGGAATTGTAATGTTTTTCATGTAAGAAGTTAATGGACATTATAGCCATGTTATGAAGGAAAATTTTTACTATAAAATGGATATCATCATGGGAATAATGGAGACATGTGGAAATACATCAGTATTTTCTAAATGTTTATATTGGCATGTTGTTTTATTAATCTAGTTATGCTTTTCTTTGGGGACTATATAAGAGGCAAGGATATACACATATCTACCATTACATTCTGATATTCACAAACTTATTTTATTTAATTAAGATACTTCATGTTTGCTAATATTTAAACACAATGGTTATTTTTCTCTTGGTTGTATACATTGTGTATATTAAGTGTAATGGTATCATGATCAACTTCTCACTTCAAGGCAGAACAATATAAATTACTTCAGAGTATAATATCTTGAAAGGTATTCCCACCTCCCTTAAAAAAACTCATTAAATTTGGCACAAATTTATTTCAAACTTTCTTTTCTTTCTCAAGAACAAAAACTATAGGAGAGCTTTATTCATCCTTCAAAAATGTGTTTGTTAGCTAAATGCTTTTTAGGCACTAAGTCAAATTTCTTGTCGATATAAATTATGTGAAAATTATAAGTCTTAATGAAAATCATTTGAGTATTATAAGCAGTTTATTGAAGATCACTGTAGTAGACAGACAGCTTCAGATAGCTGGGGTGAACTTCCAGACCAGGCACAGTTATGATGGAAGGGATTGATTGAGGCTTAAACATCTAGGGAAAGTTCCATAATGGCAGAAGAAGTTGGCCTGCCCTTACAGGACCAAACACAGAAGGAAAAGCCAAAACCCACATAGAACACTTCAGGAAATCTAGGTGGAACTAGGCACTTTGCATATCTTTAGATTGGAATATCAAACCCATGGTCACAACTTAAGATTGGCACAGTGACACCCCCTCCAGCCAGGTGGATACAGATCCAAACTACAGAATGATTAAACACTCAATATATTGGGGACCATCTATTCAAACTACCACAAGTACCTTATGAATAATATGGAAAAGTGAATATACTTTGACAATTTCATTGTCATGTTCCCCCAATGGGGCGATATTTCCCAAATACATGCTTTATTGGTCAATAACTGAGTGTAATTCTGGAGGGACTTCTAGTCAAGATGGCATCTGCCTAACCACACTTCAGCTCCCAGAGAAATAGCAGGCAAGATCTGTGGGGTTCCAGGTTCAGCAAGTCCTTGCAGACCCTCAATGGGAGGGCACGGAGGAGCACAGTAGGAAATCCACTTCTTCCCACAGTCTCAAGTAGCCCACCAGACACCCAGAACCTTCAAGCAGCAGTCTCAGCTCAGTTACCACATGGCAGACCGAGTTTACTACTGCACTACCTGTAGGCTCTTCAGTTCTGTTCCAGGCACCTGTAACCTTTCCCTGTGCCAACCAACTCTCATTCCTCTCTCTTTCCCATGGCTTTCCTCCTGGACCATACTCTCCCACCCCACCCATCATGCCACCAAGTCCATGCCACTGAATCTGTGCCACTGAATCCATGCCACAGGATCTACAACACCAAGGCTGCACTACTGGGGGTCCACACAATCCCATCCTTCCACCTGCCATGCCACAGGGTCCGTGCCATCTTGACCCACCCCCCCATTCTGTTTGCCACTGGGACCCCACCATTCCATTGCCATGCTCCACCACTTTCCAGCATGTTCACATTGGTCCATTCCCATGACCCACCACTTGCCTCCAGCCCATTTCATCTCATCCCCCTCCCTGCCACCCACCAACAGGTTACTACCACCCTATCAACCCCCTGCCTCATCACCTGCCTCCAAGACTGTGCAGTCTCCAGGTTCCTCTCCCCATTGGGTATCCAGGTTCCCAACAGGGATGCAGATTCCTCCCGCCTGAACAGAGAGGCCCTCTTTCCATCAGAAACCTAATCTAGTCAAACATAAAAGGAAATAATCACTGAAGACATTTCAAGTGTAAACTTTAGCTTCCTCCTAAGTTAAGTAAGATTCCCACACTGTGATGGGAAGAACACAGCATGAAAGGAACAGCACAAAACATCAAATCCTTGCAAACCAAATTCAACCCTTCAAAAGCATTATCCACCTTCATCAAGTAGGCTTTATCAAAAGAATGCAGAGTTGTTTCAACATATGGAAACCTGTCAATGTAATACACCACATAAATAAGCTTAATCACAAAAAAACACATGATAATTTCAATAGATGTAGAAAAGGCTTTTGACAATGTACAACATCACTTAATGATCAAAATGTTGGATAGAATAGGCATGGACAGTTTATATCTAAACATAATAAAGATAATAAAGACTATATATAAAGCACCTAAAGCCCAAATCATACTTATTGGGGGAATAAATCCAGGAATTCCCATTGAAATAAGGAACAATACAGTGGTGCCCACTCTCACCTCTGCTCTTCAATATAGTACTAGAAGTCCTAGACCAAAGAATAAGACAGGAGAAAGAAATGAAAGGGATGCAAATTTGCAAGAAAGAAGTCTGACCTAGAATTAACTATGTAGTCTCAAGGTGGCCTTGAACTCATGGCAATCCTCCTACCTCTGCCTCCCAAGTGCTGGGATTAAAGGCATGCGCCACCATGCCAGGCTGAACACCAATATTTCTAAGAATGACATTTTCAAATTATGTCAGAAAAACTTGTGAATGTTAATTTATCTTGTTGGCTAGACTGTATCAGGCATCAAGAGACACATGAGTAGCTCTTTCACTGCCCTATAGGTGGGAAGTGAATCTTGGAATAAGGGTGCTTTTTTTCTGGATGCCAGTGCCCTTGCTGGTGCCTACAACTACTCTGTTACTGTTATCAGCTGTAGATTAGAAACCCAGTTTCTTCAGCCTTCTACCATGGATTGAAGACTAGCAGACCTCTGTGAATTCTTCAGTGCTAGACTAAGATTGCTGAATCATTCAGATTTGTGGATTGAGCTGCTGCCTGGTTCTCTGCTTCTCCATATTGTGCAAGAGTATATAATAAATACCATATATATATATATACACATATATTCTGTTACTTTTATTCATGTAGAATTCTGAATAACAGATAGTTGCTTCTGGAAACATTTATAAAGAATGATGATGACAGTGATAGCCATGCATACGTAAACATTAGTTGGTGCCCTGCTAGATTGCGAACAAACACAGAGCAATTAGAACTTGCATCAGGGATCTATGTACTGACATTGAGAAAATAGGGCTAGGAGATGGCTCAGTAGTTAAAGATAGTGAGAACTCAATGGGCCAGTACCCACTTAAAGTCAGATGTACAAAGTGGCACATGCATCTGGAGTTTGTTTGTAGAGACAAAAGGCCACATTTTTTTCTTTCTTTCTCTCTCTGTGTCTCTCTGTCTCTGTCTGTCTGTCTCTCTCTCTCTCTCTCTCTCTCTCTCTCACACACACACACACACACACACACACACACACACATACAAGCATAAATTAATAATTATATTTTTAGTTTTTCAAGGTAGATACTTGCTCTTGTCCAGGCTGACTTGGAATTCACTATATAATCTCAGGGTGGTGGCCTTGAACTCATGGCAATCTTACTACCTTTTCCTCTCAAATGCTGAGATTAAAGGCATATGCCACCACACCAGCTAACAAAAATATTTTTAAAGACCTTGAGAAAATGTCCTTTCTCTTCTTCCATGTTACAAAGAAAGAGTGCTATATAAACCATACAATTTAATGTGAATTTCCACAAAAAAAAAATGTAATGGAACTCATTAGCAAAGCATTTCAACATATCAAGTCAGCCAAAAAATGCCAAAGACATGAGCTTTTGAAAAAGTGCCTCTATAAATGCTAAATACTTGTAATGCTAGATTATTTTCCTACTGTAAGTCTTTAAGTAAGCCTAGTATAAGAGTTATCTCTTTCTTTGTGTGATTGAACTTCAATAGACAGGATAATGCCCTTTGTAACCATTTGACTGATGAATATTCTAGGTAATCAGTTTGTTGTGGAATTTTTATTCAGTGCCTTCATTTTTTGAAAAGTTTTGATCAGCTTCCATGAAAACATATTCACAAATGCTTAAAACAGATTCACAAATGTAAACGAAGCACCCCTGAATGTAAATGTAACATTCTTTAGTTACTTTATCTTTTTTATTTTTCCATTTTCATGTATTCCTTTTTGCCTTCTCAGTCTCTCAGATCTCTACAGATTCTCTGACCCCTCGGGAAAAATTTTACTCAAACTAATATAATAGCATTAATATGCACACTTAGAAAAATTACTACATGTTTATGTATTGTTAATTATTTTATCTATTTTTAATTTTTTTAAATTTATTTGACAGAGTGAGAAAAGAGAGAGAGAAAGAGAGAGAATGGGCACACCAGGGCCTCCAGGCACTACAAATGAACTCCAGATTCACTTTGTAGATCTGGCTGACGAGAGTCCTAGGGAGTTGAACCAAGGTCCTTTGGCTTTGCAGGCAATTGCCTTAACCTCTAAGCAATCTCTCCAGCTCTAGTTAATTTTTTTTTAACAAAAATAGTCTATACCTTGAATATATGACTGAAAGATTCTTCTGCACTATTCCTTGAATTACATCTACAGAACTTCAATTTTTTTCAATCATGATGATGCTGATCATATGTAATATTCACAACTGTTGAATTTCATCATTTTACCAATTATTTTGTAAATATTTTCTACTAGGTGCTATATTGCAAAAATTAGATAGATAGATAGATAGATAGATAGATAGATAGATAAATAGATAAATAGATAGATTGATAGATAGATTGATAGATAGATTGATAGATAGATAGATAGATAGATAGATAGATAAATAGATAGATAGATAGATAGATATTATACATGTATTAGAATTTTTACTTCTGATGCAAATCCATAAGAGTTGTGTTAAAAATTAGTTCATGAACGGGGAAGATGGCTGTGTTATTACAGTTCTTGCTATGAGCATTTGGGGTCCTAAATCCAAGTCCCTATTACTCACATATATGCTGAGTGTAACAGTGGATAGCAATAATACTAGCTATAATACTATAGGCTGGTTCAAGCAGACTGTTGAGGCAAACTAGCTAAGGTGAATAGCAGAATCAGTGAGTTCTGGTATCGGTGAAAGACCACTATGACTTTCCCAAGTTCAGCCCACATGTCTTCTGTCTCAAACTGCATCCATTACTGGCCTAGGACTTCATTCCACACTATTCAGAATACTGATAGCTAGAGCATCGTAGAGTCTCCGTTAAATGTCAGCCATCAACTCCAAACCTCTCACATTAAGCTCTGAGTGCTGACTTACAGAGATGCTGACTCATCTGCAAGTGGCCTGGCCTTGAGTGTTTTCCTTGACATGTGAGTGGAAGCCCCAGTGAACCTACAATCTTTACATCTTTCATGCCTGCAAAGTGGACATCACGTGGACAATGCGAAGGTTTTCCATCAACTCCAGGAATAAGGGTCATGTACACACAGAAATCATCTCAATGCTGGACTGAACAAGTGAAAACATGGTATCTTTATGCTTTGTGTATGTAACATGCATTATAAGATCTTTAAAGGCACACAGTTAACAATAACTGAAAAACTTTATACTCTTGATCCAAACGTGTGGAGTCAAACTAATTCCTGAGATCAAGACATCTCCCATATAACTTTAGCACAATGTATTTTATTTCTTTTCAAAATTGCTAATCTATTTAGTAATAAGCCTATCCATGTCTCTGAATTTAAAACTAGTCATTTTCTGAATAAAAGATACAGTTTGTCCATATCTTTCTGTTCAGCTTTTTCATGAGTCTCTCTATAAATCTGGAGAAAATGAGAGTAAGAACCATACATCAATCTCAGTGCCATTTTTGAATCCCTTTCAACAAACCTACTTCTAGATTCATCCTCATTAAGAATCTCAGACTACAAACAAATATAGACAAGTTATTTGCTACAATGCATTATATATCTGACCTTGCTGAAATATACATGGCTCCAGTCCAGTTCCTAAATGATAATAATTTAATCTGGAAACTTATGAACATAGTCTCTGTGTTTCTGTCTTTCTGTGCTCCCAGAAGAATTGTTCATTAAGGTTTATTACAACATCCTAAGCTTTTTGCCAAATTGCTTCCATAAATTCAAAGCTTAAGACACTCATTGTCACTTGTTAACTGCATCTCTACTGGCAATTTTCTACATTTCTTAACCCTCACACACATACACACACTATGACAAAGAATTTGAACCCATTGACTACCCAAAAACAATAACTATTGGAAGAAATGTATATTTTAGTTTATTATTTCAGACACTTCAGACCACATTCTTCAGCTCCATTAATTCCATACCTGTGGGTAGGCAAAAGACAAGGCCATTCACCTAATGCTTCCAGGAGTTGGAGAACAAGGAATTGGCTGGTGACCTGGTGTAACCTCACAAGTTGATCCCTAGTGACATACTTCTTGAGGCTAGCTCTGACTTCATAGAAACTATTATAAATCACCCAATAGTTCCACTAGTCCAGACAAGTTTTCCACACATGAGCCTTTGGGGGTCATTTAATAAGTCAAACCATTACACTGGGCAAAGTTTTCCATTCAGAGCCTGATGTGGCATATGCCTTTAATGCCTTGGGAGGCTGAGGAAAGAGAATTGCTGTGAATTTGAGACCATCCTGAGAGTCCATAGTGACTTCAAATTCAACCTGGACTAGAGTGAGACCCTGCCTCAAGAAAAAGGAAAATAAATTCAATTCAACTTAATCTCTCCCTTTCATCTCAAGTATTTCTACTCTTTTTTCTGTGAACCCTCCCCCATGCTACTCCAGTCTAAATTTTCCACAGAGATAAAGGGTTGTATAATTAATTATTAATTAATTTGAAAAAAGGAAGGGAGGGAGGGAGAAACAGAGAACTAGAACAACATTTTGTACCAAATGCAGACAACATTTTGTGCACCAGGCTTTATATGGGTACTAGGGAACCAAACCCTGACCATCAGGCTTTGCAAGCAAATGCCTTTAATGCCTGAGCCATCTTTTCTGTCCCTATAATTTTATTTTTTTAAGTAAACAAAAGTAATATAAAGACATCATGCACCCTACACAATTTTGTTCTTTTCTAGTTTAGAAATAAACTGTTGGTTTTCTGTACTAAGCAAAATCCTGCTATCTTGCTACTATGGCATTAGCTGTCTCTCCTTTTAACTACTTGCATCTTAAAATCTTCTTTAGATGAAATTTCAATACTATCAAAGACATTCTCTCTCCATATAATTTCCATTCCTAACCAAGAAATCTTATTTTGAATACAGAATATTTAACCAGTAATAGAATGAAGCATATAAATATCTTAGGGACTTGTCAAGATAAACATGTGTATGACAAGTGGAATTCAAGACCCCTCCCCACATTTGCCTTGTTTTCTCAGGTGTTCACAAAATATTGTCCATAAATTTTACTTCTTTCAAATCAATAGAGATGGAAAAAGACAATTAGGTGTTTCTTTCATAATTGCGCCCCACTATATAGTAACTTCTACCTCACTGGCCATCTTTCTTCCTTCATATGCTAACCATTTGAGCTTTGATCATTCATGTGAGCATACCTTGAGGTTGAAAGGGGAAGAGGCTTATGGCAGTGACCACTGACTTCCTGCATGTTGCTGAGAAGTGCAAGTGACTCAGGTGATCTCCCACAGAGAAATGGATCTTGCCAATAGCCACATAAGCCACTCATACATAATCTTCCCCAGTTAAACCTCATGTCAGCCCTATATCCTAGCAAGCACTTGGCACAAATACCCAGGAAGCTTGAAACCATCTGACAATGTTTGCACACCTATGTGACAAAAGATTGTGTGATTCACATTTTTTTTGCAAATCTGCCATTCATAAATATATTACTAATGCACATGATAGTATGTAGGGGAGATTTTTAAACTAAGCAATGAGAAGGAGGAATATAACAGAATACTATAAATTCCATTTTGCTAACATCATTTTTTTCCCTCCATTTTCAGATCTGATGAAGTAAGTCACAGAATGCAGAAATGAAAATGCTAAGAAAATGAGGATGTAGTATGACTGAAAAATATTCAGGGGTGAGGCCCTTATTATGTAATGGAGTGATTTCCACCCAACAAAAACGGAGCCATGCCAACATCTCTGTTTAATTGGAAGCAGTTATATGCTAAATAAAAGTTCAATCATGGCCTCTGGAAGCTGAAGTTAAGCTGTGCCTGAATTTCTGCTCAGCAACACTGAGAAAAAAAAAAAATATATATATATATATATATTATTTATAGCTTACAGTTATGTTCTTTAAGCCATTAACATTATGTAAGTATATTAATTAGGAATAATAACAAATAGAAAAAGTGAAAAAGATTACCGTTTTCTGTCACTCCCAAAGCTTTTTTTCTTTTTAAATGTCTAAATGTTCTATGCCTTTATAATTGGCACCTCGATCCACTTACTTGTTCAAAAAGTTAGAATAAGCCGGGCATGGTGGCACATGCATTTAATCCCAGCACTCAGGAGGCAGAAGCAGGCGGATCACCATGAGTTTAATGCCAGTCTGAGACTATACAGTGAATTCCAGGTCAGGCTGTACCAGAGTGAGACCCTACTTCGAACAACCCCCCCCCCAAAAGTTAAAATAATCCTTAGAACTTCCATTGTACTTTGAAATTAAAATGTTCCCAATAGGTTCATATTTGAATACTCGTTCCCCAGCTTGCAGCACTGTGTGGGAAGGCTGTGGGACATGTAGTTGAGGGTTACTGGAGGCGGGCCTTGAGGTTTTACAGCCCTGTTCCCTTGCTGATCATTCTTCACCTGCTGTCTCTGTCCCAGTGTGACCAGCTGGCTTCCCTTCCTCTTGTAACGCCTGCCTCACATGAGGAGCTTCATCCCCTCTGAACTTAAAGTAAGAATAAAACCTTCCTTCATTAATATTCAAAATACAATGAAATGTCTACCTTAATTCCTCTGTTTAAATTGCATTGTTTCTGTTGCTTCTGAAATGCGCTATAACACTTTTGTCTCAAATAAGATCATCTAATCTTTCTTATGAAAGCAAGACTTTCTCCTTGGTCTTTATGAGATATTTCCTCTTTATAGTAGGGTTACTAAAACATCCATATCCTCAGAGCATGTTTCCCTGGCTATGCATCCTACAGAAAGTGTACTTTTATCATTACTCCATTGCTCACAGCATATCTAGCAAATTAATCATTTATTATCCATCATTTGCTTAAATTTTTGGAATTCTACCCTTAAAGAAAGAAGAACAAACACTTTTTTGCATAATTCTTGCATAATTATTTTTAGTCATTGGGAAATATATCTTACATAGAATAAGTTCTACATGGATACTATTAATGGTTATAGTACTTAAGTACAAGTAATTATAAATTAACTTAGAAAAATCTATCTACTTTGCCTGTTTCAGTACTATTGTGAACTGGGATTCAGATGAGACTCAACAGAAAGTCTTCATAAATACATAATTTTAATGCTTAATTTTAGAGATGTTTATTATTTTCTTAAGTTGTCTGATTATTTTTATCTGTTTGTCAATTACTAGGATACTATATCACTACTTTCCTTGTGATATAATTATCCATCTCCTTCTAGTTTAAATTCTGTCATTGAGGCTCTTTTTTCATAGATTAAGTTTATTCCTGTGTTTTCTACTTAGTACAAATACTGATTTCTGTTTAAGTTCCCATGATCAATACTTGCTTTCTAATTTAAAGCTCTTTGTGTTTGATAGATTGCAAATTAATTCAAAGTCAGACTATCTAAGGAAATGTGTTTACAAAGTCACTGAGTAGAAGTTTCCTATATTGAAAAAGGATTGAAATATAGATACTACAATGTAAAAATATATTGTTCATTGGAATTGTTATGTGATAGACAAAGTAAAACAATATACACCATCAACTGCACAGGCAATATATTTTTATTAGAATACAACCTCACATAGCAAGAAACATTTTTAACTGAGTAAAATACTTCAACTGTATTTGTGAATATTTCTTATATCTATCTATCTATATCTATATCTATATCTATATCTATATCTATATCTATATCTATATCTATATCTATATCTATCTATCTATCTCTATATATATTTCTTTTGAAATAGTATTTGGGAGTTTAAGTATTTTTTTATCAAAGGCAACTCAAAGAAGGAATACAGAAATCTTAGCTTACCATGATTGACGTTTCTGTGCTGTTTCTGGCTAAGTGTCTAGAAACCAATAGAGTACCAGGCACACGTAAGATAATCTTCTTCCAGGTCAAGTGAATTTGTAATCCATAACTATGACAGTACAGAGCAAGAAGCCTATATATGAATTCTGCATTTGTTAGAGACTGGAGACCATGTTTTATCCTTGGACTTCTGTATCAGTTGTGTTAGTGTCAAAGTTCAAATTAATTCCAGAATCCCACAAAGCTTGCATGAAATGATCTGCTATGCCTCCTTATTTGAACATGGAAACTTCCATACACGTGATATATAGATATCCACTAACATAATTTAGTAAAGCTTCTTGTATTAACTGTATACCTCACACTTTCCTAATTCTCTGTGACTTTCCACAGAGATGCTACTCATCAGCAAAATGAATTATATCTACTCAAATCATTATCTCAAACTCACCTCTGGAAAACCTCGAATGAAGATACATAAACACACACATTTTGAACTGACTAATTAATAATAAAGGATAAATAATAAAAACAGGGCCAGAAGAATTATCAGAAAAAATTTAACACGTCTACTAAATTGATGATCTCTTAATCCATATTAAAACAACAAGTGAGTTTTTTAATAAGAAGCATATTTGTAATATGTTTACTTTCCTAAATATCCAAATAATAGTAAATTTATGAAATGGTAAATAATTATTTGTATATGTACCATGAGTCTATATCAACATTCTGATATTTATATTAATTCCCAAGAGCATAAATTTTTTTTAGAAAATAATCAAACATAGTACAAAATGTTCCCATAATTGGAATATGAATTCACATTTATTTATTTAGGTTTTAATAGATTATAAGTAAAATGAAAAGTAGAAGAAGTAACCAAAATAAATTATATAATTTCACTAATAAACATACTTGAAGTGTTCCTATAGTATGTTACATATAATAGATTTAAAAGTATTATGATTTGACATGAGGTTCATGAGCACTATCATGTATTAAACTGAATGCAACAAAATCTTCCAAGTTCTGATGCCATTTAACTTCAGCAGCGATATATTCCTCAGAAATACCACTTGTTTAAATTTGGACAATATAAAATGATTACCAAGATCATTGCAAATTCAGAAAGCTTATGTATCCTTCATTTGCATAAAGCACAATTATTACATAAAATTTCTTAAAGTACAATACAATGAGTGAAAAATTTTGCACCTCTGGTGGAAATCAATGAATGAAATGAAGCCAAGGTGATGCAGAATGGAAGTGAGTGCTGTAACTGGGGTCTGTATTCCCAGCATGCCTATTGGCAAAGAGAGGTGAAGACAGGAGACTCTGCCAGAATCTCAGGGACCAGCTAGTCTGGCAAACTAAGTAGTGAACCAGGCCCTGTGTTAAATATAGTTGATGGAGAAATCCAGTAAGAGGAGGAAAGAGAACATTATAAGATATGAACTTGAAAAGTAGAACAGATAGTTCTCATGATGCGATAACCACATTCAAATTCACTGCCTGCTAGCAAAATAGAAATTACAGATTAAATGAAGTAATGATTGATTGGAGAATTACCTAATATAGAACTTGGATAAGTTCTTTAAAAGAAAAGAACAAATGCCTTGAATAGCATTGTGTAAGATTTTATTATTGATAGCACTAAAATATCAGGTATCTTCAGTGTAAATTTAAGAAAGATTAGGAATGAAAACAAAAATAAACAAAACACTATAGGGTTTTGTGTTTACATAATTGAGCATTTGCCTGCGATGCCTGACAATCGGGGTTCTATTCCCCAGTACCCTTGTAAAGCCTGATGTACAAAGTGGCATATGCATCTGGAGTTTGTTTGCAGTAACTAGAGGTCCTGATGCACCTATACTTTCTTCTCTCTCTCTTTCTCTCCTTCACTCTCTCTCTCTCTCTCTCTCATTCCTTGCAAATAAATAAATGAAACATTTTTTTAAAATCTGTAAGCATTTTTAACAAGCTCATGGACATTCGGAATAAGGAAATAAAACAACAATTTCATCTGTATATGTATTTAGGAACAGAATTTAACCCTGTAAAATTCTTTACAGATCAAGAGTAAACAAAATAACGTAACATGAGATGTTTTCTATATCCTTAGTAATTTAAGAGATATGCCCTTAAAATTAATCATAAATGGGGAAATTACAAAATAGCAAAATGTTTCCTCGAAATAACTATGAGCCTAAAGTACTCTTTACAAGAATTTGCCGTAATCTAAAATCATCAAACAAATGAAAATGAGTGGAAATTGATTCTTGAGAGAGGCATAAGGTTAATCATTATATATAGTGATAGGTTCCTTAATAAGGCCTTTACACTGTGTCAGATTCAGATTAACAACACAAATAAAATTCCAATTAAATTTAACAACTCAGATGAAAAAAAGTTTTTAAGCACACAAGCAAAGAAGCTGCATGAATAAAAGTACAGTGGAATGAAATCTTAAAGACTTTGTATATGAGGACATTTTAAGATTTAAAACTAAAAATAACTATGATTGCATTTCAAAATAATTGAACCAATTTAAATTCAGAGAGACACTATATAGAATGACTGAGAGTCACACTTAAAATATTGAATACAACACATAAAGAGATGGTTCAGTGTTCAAGGCACTTGTCTGTAAAGCCTAATAACCTGGGTTTGATTCCCCAGTACCCAGGTAAAGCCAGATGCACAAAGTGGCACATGCATCTGGGGTTTATTTGCTGCATCTGGAAGTCCTGGCAGGCCCTTTCTCTCTGTATGTCCTTCTCTTCTCTATATCTCAATCTGCTTGCAAATAACTAAGTAAACTATTTAAAATTACTAATGACAATAATAATAAATGGAATATTAGAATTTTAAGAAATAGAATTATAACAGTTGATATTAGAACTTCATGTCAGTTTACCTATAGCCAATAAGAGGTTTCATAAACTTGGAAAATAACTAAGCAATATTAGTTCAGGCTGCATATATTCCAACAGGTGGCAATGCCAAGCAGAAGGTAGGTATATGTACTGATATACTGTAATATACATGGCACACATATATTTGGAATATCTGAAAGAAAATGTACAGTCTGTCTTACATAAGTAATATCTGAAACAATATATTGATACACACTAATGAAAAAAATTTAAACATCAACAAAATTGTGATAAATAAAATGTAAATATCCACGGGGAATTACTTAAACACATGTATATATGATACACTTAAATTTATGTGCTATTTTAAAATTCATGATATTTTACATCTGTATTTGTAATAATTTTCATTAGTACTTATTTAGTCTATATTTCATAAATATCTAAATGCAATGATTTTCCAATATATGTTTACTTCTGATATCTATAGGTGTTTTTGTATTTATTTGTGGATTTATAATATACTTTATATGAATTAATACACTTATATTTGATGTATATTATATTAAATATACTATATTGATTTATTATTATGATTTATGCATTTTATATTAGGTCCACCTGTATTTACTATGTTTATATCATCTATTTTATACATTCATATAGTTAGGTTTAAATTTTGTCTTTGGAGAAGAGTTGCTTATTTACTTAAAGCAAAGTTTCATACCATTTGGCCATACTTAGTATTCACACTGGGGGTGATATAATGAAAGCCACAGAAGATTGTACCCTGCACATCCTGAGCATCTATGACAGAGCAGAAAAAACAAACAAACAAAAAAGCAGGAAAGAAGCCAGGGGTGGAGGCAGAGGTAGAAGGATTGCCGTGAGTTCAAGGCCACCCTGAGGCTACATAGTGAATTCCAGGTCAGCCTGAGCTACAGTGAGACCCTACCTCAGGAAAAAAAACAACCAACCAAACAACCAAACAAACAAAAAACCAGAAAAGATGTGTCACTTACGAAGCAGCTGGCTAAATGTGCCCCTTTTCCTGAGAATTGAACAGAGCCTTTTCTAGTAAAACAATGTGTCTTAGAGAACACAAGGGAGTTACTTCTTAAAGCATCCTATTTTGAATGCAAATAAATATCACCCAGCAGAAGATTAGCACAGTGTCCCTAGTCTAACTACCCTCTTCTGTCTCCATGGCTTCTTGAAACACTCCTGCTTGAAATAGGAATACATCTATTGCACTATATGGAGTGAATCAACATTTGCCAAGATCTCCGCAGAGCACTCACACAATGGTATTCCTATTATAGCATCCCCATATATTAAAAATTAAAATAAATGTTGTTGAGAAATACTCTAGGAAGAATATTTCCTTCTTGGAAAATGTGCTCTAGAAGTGAGGCAAAGAAAAACGTAATGAATTCTAAAGGGGAAATGAGAGAAAAGTTAAAAGGAAGAAGAAATTCAAAGTGAAAAAGAGCACAGAATAGGATAGAGCTGTTAAGTACACTAGGACAAGCATTCCATTTGGGAAACTAGGTGTGATAGAATCATAGAAATTAAAACTGAAGACACCAGAAGCACAAAATTGCTGCCTACATTTCCGCAGTGATTATGTAAAAGGCCCTCATGGCTCCTATACAATAATTGTGATATAATTGCATTTCCCCTATACAGAAGCTAACGCTATGTTGTGATAATGTGCATGAGAAAACACTTTAAGTGCTGTGGGAAGAGGCAAACAAGTGAAAACAATAACAACATCTTACCAATTATCATTTCTAAGATGGCAATTAAAAGACATCATCAAGACATAATTGTGTCTACTGTCAGAATATTAGGATTGTCCCTTTTATCAAACATTTTCTTTGTCTTACTGTACATAAAAGAAACAAACAGATGTCCTTATCACATACCCATGGCTATATGTCACAATTAGTTTCATGTTGAATGAGTCACTTGTTTTGAAGTGATGTTAAGCAGTATTTCATATTGATGGATCTCACACACTACATGCTCCCAGATAGCAATGCCAGCAGGAAAAATAGATCCATACGTGCAATGTGTATATTGATTGTAGCTGAGATAAATCACTATACTTCCTATGTTGAAAGAGATCCAACACAATCAACTTCCCATCAATGACTAGGTGGTCTCTTCAAGGGTTGTTTTCTAACGTTGGTAAGTCGGACTTCTGTCAGCTGGGCCTGCCTTGCTGAAAAGGAATACATATAAATACGACCAGACATTACTTAAATTTCTGCCATGTTAAATATGTCACTTATCTGATAAATTGAATGTCTAATTCCTGAGATAATCTGAGAGAGACTAGCTTAATTTGTCTCATTTCTCTGTTCCGTGGTAGGTGGTGTGTTATAAGTTCACATAAAACACAAATTACTCCTACCCTTTCATTCAATTTGTAATGCTCATCTACAAACTTTTACTACAAACACACATATGCCTTAGTTTTAAACATTTCTCTTTCACTTCTGCTTGACAAATGGCCAAGCCATTTACCACTTGGGAAGGTAAAGGGAATGAATAGGTGTGCTCCTCATGGCTCCTCTTACTGGGGTAGATCCCCATACTTTCCTGTTTCATATTATTTATACCTCACTAAATTCAGGGAAGGCCTGCTATGCAATGCAGTTTCATGTTAATCAAGAACTGTCCAAAATCTAAATTGTTCTCCTTCTTTAAGCTCATTAAAATATCACTCCATGTGCTAATAGATGTGAACAGCTCAGGGCATATCACTAAATATTTTTGTAGGACTTGTTGTTGGACCTATAGTTTGATCAGTTTACTTATGTCCTGTAGTCATTAATGTGCTCAGTACAGAATCTAAAACTTAATTTTCCTTGGGCCAAAGCAGCATTTCCACATTGTGAGTAAGAGTAAGTACACTTCCCAATTGTCATGGCTGACAATATCATCACTCACCTGCTTCATGATCAGATACCCATCATCTAGCAAACCCCAGAATGTTCCAGAAGCTTTAATTCACAGAATCAAGCCATGTAAATTGCTCTTTGAAATTGTTCCTAAACTTTATTGTAGCATATTTTCTTACTGCAAATATCGCTAAAAAAAAAGAACCTACAAATATGCTACAGTGATTACATGGAAGATTATTGATGCATCGTAATCTAGACACGTTGCTGTGGTCTTGACTGCTATCAAGAGTTTATCATGGCATTTAGTGTGCACCGTCTGGAAAGCACCCGTAGTGCTAAAGCCTGAAGCAGGCTTTCTTCTTCAAAGCGTGTTCTTATTTACAAGAGGCCATCAATATTGTGGGAAAGTGTGATGTTCCAGGAATTTTAAGTTGGACACCCTCTTTTCAGAGCACACCATGATAGAAAATAGGAGAGTTAATACTGTTTGGAAAAATATATTCTTCTACTGGCCTTGTTTAAATATGAGTTAATTTTCATTCTTATCTGAAGTAAGGTCATAAAACTGTAGATTATATAAGACAGCATGTTCGTGACTGTATGCTGTGCGCCTGGGCTATTACCAACCTTCTTTTGAAAAAGAAAATTCCTACTCAAAACAGTCACTGATGATATTACTTTCTTGGGTATAAATGATCAAATAACATTAGTCAGAATCTACTTTTCCCAGGGTCATAAATATGAATTGAGTATGATATGAGAGCCATCATTTCAGCACAGGTAAGTATTTTAGATGGCACAAAAATCTGGAATCCTCTGAGCTGTGACATTCTTTTATGATTAACATCTTCCTTAATATTTGGGGTGGTCATCTCAGAAACTTTCATTACAGCATTTCTCATAATGATCAGGTATGAGAACTCTGCACCATTGGAAGTAGGAAATAACAAGAGGGTGGGATGCCTTTATTGCTCAGTGGTGGATATTCTACTTATGAAGAAGGAAGTCCTGGTTTCAGTAATCTGCTTATATTGGATTTCCCATGTGACTGAGATGAAATGGAGTATGGATCAAAGACGATGATGCTGTAAGTTCCTAGGAGTCAATGGAGATAAACCTTGTTTTAAATGTTTTTGCAGTTCAATGACCCCCCCCCCCCATTACTCAATGATATAAATAAATGACTGAAAGTATGTTTGTAAACGTTTTGAGATTTTAGCTATTCATTCTCAAGATTGTAAAAGTTTTCTTTTGGGAACCAGAAAGCTAGCTATGAACTAAAAATCTAAACAAAGCATCAGTTTTATATTTTGGTTGTTTATTATTTAGTGTCAAGTTTCATTCATTTATTTATTCATTCATTTATTGTTTTTAGTTTTGTTTTAAATTAGGGCCTTTTTTCTGAACCACCCTAGGGTTTCCACAGGGTTCGTAATGACAAATCATTGGCTGTTGTTTATTTTGTTGTTGTTGTTTTTCTTTTCCCTAATAATTCCATACTCTGCTAACCATTTTCACTGATCCTTGTGAAACATCTCCTGGGCTGTCTTATGGCTCATTTCAGTCTCTGAACTCAGTTTGCTGCTGAGAGTTAAACCATTTCCTTTGACCTCCATAATTTGAAATTCTATGACTCCCATTGCTTCAAGTTATCCCCATATATGAAACATCATCTCATTTCCTCAGCCCTAATTGACATGTGGAAGACATTTCTTAGCTTTTCAGCAACACAGATGTCCAGTTTTCCAGTGTATTCCCTTCCAAAGAGTAAAGAAATTGTCTTCCAACTTTCCCTTCTAAATATGCAGGCTAATAGTCTTTGTACAGTTCTAGAAATTAATCTCAGAGATAAATCAGTCCTGTACCACCGAGATGCTTCCCTATCACCACATTTGATTTCTGGTACTATTTATTCATCATGGCATAGTGACTTGCATAAGCTGGTTACTCACAATCTGCTATATTAAACCAAGTTTTGGACCAAACATTTCTATTTTACTTTACAGTGTTTTCCCATGCTCTGTTAATAATGATGATGATGATAATAATAATAATAATAAAACTTATCCAACTTTATTATCAAACAACTATGAGTGACCATGGATTGATATTGCCCTAAATGACATATTCCAATATGGAAGTGATTAAGTGAAGTTTTATAGTCAAGAACAAAAAATAGCCACAAGTCAAAATACATTGCTAAGGATAGCAGGTAAACAGCTTAAACTGGGGTACAAACAAATTTCTTATCAGTTTCACATGTGTTGCTTTTGATATGGTGGAAACTAGTGGTCTGCTAAGAACAAATGAGAGTAATTTTACCTGATCGGCAAAGAGATTTCTGTTCTGTTACAGAGAAGGATGAAAAATGGTTATCAAAGTGATGAAACATAGCCCAAGGTAATTTTGGCCATCAATCTGCCACACACATTTTTAGAAATCAAGAAGTTCAAATCAGTTAATCAATCAATAGACTCTCCAAGAAAGAAAGGTGTGTCCTTTTCAGGGAACTCGGGGCTCTGTTTGCAGAAGACAAGTAGTAATTTCGGAGGCTCCTTGCTAGGACTTTAGATTCAAGCATCGGTGAACCCAGTTTGGAAATCATTCTATTTCAAAATTTCACCTAATTTCATTTTAGCCCTTTGGGTTCTCTGAATCTCTGATAACTTTTGACTAGTATAGACTAATTTCTACAATCTAGGTCCAAATCTATTTCCTTCCTTTGCTGAGAAAGTCCTTGATACGCTCTTGTTTGTGATCTGAGTCAAGTTTTTATCAAGTAGCTAGGTGAATGGAGAGCTAGGGTACATATCGACATTCAAGACAGAAACCAAGTTAAATCAGGGTCATGGGGGTATTTCTGTATGTCCAGAGAGCAGAAGAGAATCGTGAGCTTCATCTTAAACCTCAAGGTTCCAGTCCTTCCCAACCGGAGCCCCGACCTACTAAAAATTCAATCTTCAATCACACTTTCCCACTCATATAATTAATTCCTAGGTTTTAAACTCAGTTTATTTGCATTGCCCTCTGGCTCATGGAGATGAAAATTTCATTAAATATGTCAAAGGAAACTCTCAGTCTCTCTCTGTGTGTCTCCGATTTGGTTTTAATTTGGTGATTAATCACTCTCAGCCGTTTAGTATTTTCACAGAGCGTCCACTGTACTCCGCAGCGCTCCGAAGCACGGTCAACAGCTCTCTGCAGTACCTCGCAGCCCGGCGTCTGCAGGGCTCGGCGGCCCTCCGAAGCAGCACCGCATTCCACTCTCTTGTACTAAGCACTGTTTCTCTTAAACTTTCACACAGTTTGGACATTGCACCTATGGTGGCTTCCTATGGTCTCGCCTGGAAAGCTGACCTATATTTCTAACAATGCTCTTTGTTCCTGGAGGTTATCTTGTTACAATGGGCCTAAAGGGACATTGTAATGTGATAGTTCAAGACTACAAATGAAACAGAAGGAGAAACTGGAGAATGCTAACTTTTTTTTGTTGTTGTTGTTGTTCTCACTCTAGCTCAGGCTGACCTGGAATTCACTCTGCATTCTCAGATTGGCCTCGAACTCACAGCGATCCTCCTACCTCGGCCTCCCTAGCGCTGGGATTAAAGGCCTGAGAGCGCTAACTTTTTATAGACAGAAGACAGGGACAGAGGCCCAAAGAGAACCAGGACATGGCCTGCCCTGGTAGGACTAAAGCTGTGTCTGACCCATCAAGGTGCCTACAAGCCACACTTCCACACTTCTCCTGCTGGTCAGGCCCCACAACTCCCCCCACCCCCTCCACACACACCAGCAACTTCTTCTTCCTCAGCTCAGCAGCACATTTGGGTGACTAGCCCCTCCTGAGTTCACTAACCAATAAGGTTTCTCCCTTCCACACCTAAATTTGATAGAAAGACTCACCATAATTAGAAGGTTGATCTGTGTCAAGGAGCCTAATCATGTGTGGAAGTTCTCTTCTGCTTGTGGTTTTGCCTGAACTCCAGCTTGTAAGCCTCTTTAAGTAATTGCCCAAGAAGCAATTGTAACATTATTTTAAAATCAAACAACATAGCCAGGCATGGTGGCACACACCTTTTATCCCAGCACTCACTTGGGAGGCAGAGTTAAAAGGATCACTGTGACTTTGAAACTAGAACCTACATAGTGAATTCCAGGTCAGCTTGGGCTAGTATGAGATCCTACCTTAAGAAACCAATAAGTAAATAAGTAAATAAATAAATGATCAAATGACATTTGTAAGTATGGATTAAATTATTTTATCCTAAATGTAAAAAAAAAAAAGTGCATGATTATTAGGAAGTACACTTAAACACTGAACCACCTGTTTAGTGCTCTTTGTAATTTAATAAGTGCTTGGTTTTATCTTCCACATTTTTTGGTCCCGTTAGTTTACATTTAGCACATTCACCTTGTTGATATTTAGCTTTAAGCATTCATTTCTACTAACTGTTTTTATGACAGTTGGTAAGAAGCTAGAATGAACATTATCTTACTTTCTCCATCAAATCAACCCATGGCCATTTCAGCCCTGTGAAGTGGAAGCATAATTACATGAATGAACAGATAGCCAGGCCCAAACGCATACTCTAAGGACAAAATAACTTTATCTATACCTACAAATGTCATTTGATATTAAAATAATGTTTCAACTGTTTCTTGGAACAATTTATTAGAATCGAGTTGAAAAATGATATGGTATGTTTATTTTCAAATAGTATAATCTAAATTTGACAGTAGGGCTTACTCTGATATAGGCAATTCTCCCACTAGCAGGGAACACACATTCATGAAGAACTAAAATGATTCTTCAAAATGTTGGGAACTTTTATTTGCTCAAGTTTTCTACCAGCATTATGGAGAAGCTCCATATATAAAATGACCCATTTGTGGTCAGGAATAGTGGCTCTCACCTTTCATCCCAGAAAGCTGAAGACAGAGGTAAGAGGATCACTGTGAGCTCAGGCCAGGCTGAGACTACAGAGGAGAACCCTAAAAGGGGCTGGAGAGATGGCTTAGCAGTTAAGCGTTGCCTGTGAAGCCTAAGGACCCCGGTTCAAGGCTCAACTCCCCAGGACCCACGTTAGCCAGATGCACAAGGGGGCGCACGTGTCTGGAGTTCCTTTGCAGTGACTGGAGGCCCTGGCACGCCCATTCTCTCTCCCTCTCTCTATCTGCCTCTTTCTCTCTCTGTTGCTTTCAAATAAATAAATAAAAATAACAATTTTTTTTAAAAAAATAAAGAAAGAGAGAGAGAAACAGTTTCCAAATTTGGTCAGACATTTGAATCATCAGGGAGATTTTTTTTAAGCAAATGAATTCAACCAGTATAGTAAAATATCAAAAGATATTAATCTATAGTGCTAGGGTAGATCAGTGGCAGATTCATGTCTGGAACTAACAAGGTTGTGAATGCCATCTCCAATACAGCAAAAGAAAGTCAGAAAAACAGAAACAAACATAAGACAAGAAAGAAAGAGAGAGAGAAAGGAGAGAAGAAGGAAAGGAAGGAAGGAAGGAAGAAAAAAAGAAAGGAAGGAAGGAAGGGAGGAAGGAAAAGAAAAATTTCTGCACACACCTAAGGTTGATTTTTCAAAGGTATTTTTTCTTAGCAATTTAGGTTAGCTGATTTTTGACAATTCCACATTATACCAATCAATCATTTTCCTGTGTTTTAAAATCCTGTAGTGCTTAGAAGAATTTCCATCCTTATATCATGAAGGACCTCATAAATTTCAAATTAAGAGTCTCTACAGAGCTTTTTCTATTGTTGTTGGTTAGAAAATGACATCAGCTGTCAAAACAAAAATCTTTGTGTATGAAATCAATAATGTAGGTGTGGCAGGGTATGGAAAGTGTATTATAATAATTTTCAAGAGTTTAGAATAGATTTTTAAAGACTTATTATTTTTGTTAAATTGAAGATGTAACCGTGAGATGGCAATATTTGATGATCATATTTTCATTCATTAATGGATAATATCTATGGAAACATATATAGTCCTGTAAAATGATTCATTTGTAACTTAAACTTTAATAGTTCTCCTATGATTAGGTATTATAACAATTTGTTTCGTTTATTATTCTTTGCAATAAAACCAGATAAAAATAGTCTAAGATATACTTTTATCTCATTCACCACATATCATGAGCCATTATGAAACATAGCAAAATTCCAGCCAACCTCCTTGTGCATGAGAGTATGGAGAAAGAGCTTTCTTATTTGTCATTAGTTTCAGATTTAGGAACTAACTTACCCTACTGTTTATTTCATTACTTATGTAAGTCATAGATGCTGTACATAACACTTACTGCCAAAGGTCTTTTTTTTTTTTTTTTTTCTGTAAAACAGACTCTGAGACTAGTAATGGAAAAAAAGCTTTTACTGAAAAGTTTGAAGGAATGAGGAAATTGGAGATTATTTTGTATCTCTCCACAATAGATGATAGTAAAATAGATAATTACAGCTTAGATCTGTATTAGTAGAATGGGCGTAATTCAACCTGAACCAGAATGCCAGAATCAATGTTTTTTTTTTTTTTTTTCTTCTTCTTCGTATGTTTGTTTAATTTGTTAGATATTTTGCACTTACCTTCTCTTGCTAGGACAAACACCTGGACAGAAACAATTTGAGAAGAAAGGGTGTATTTCAGGCTAACAGATTCCAAGGGACAATTCATCATGGTGGAAGAAGTTGTCCCACTTCATCCATTCACAGCAGAGAGGCAGAACCAACAGCCAGAGCTGAAGGAGAACCTGCACACATTATAGGGCTGGACTCAAGCTCTGCCCCAGTGACTCACCTCCGCCAGCAGTGCTCCAAGTGCTGAAGACCAAGTAGGAAGCTTAATCAGAAGTATCGACGGCTACATGGGACAAACATTTTCAGTCCTACTACCACAGCCATTCATATTTATATAGTCTAACTTTTATTGTATTATAAACTGCATCTGTAGATATTGCTCTTATATAATGTTCTTTTTAAATGTCAAAACTAAACAAATTCACATAAACTACATTAATACCATAAGTGTGTGAAATCATTGTATATTTTATATAAAAGTAATGCTTATTATTATTTTTTAGATGCCAGTTGTTTTGTTCTTTTACATCAAGGAAAAACTTGATTGAGCACATTTAAACAGTTTCCTGCCACAAATACACATTTGTAACAAAAGTTTCACCAAAGTGTTGAAAAATTGAAAGACATCATAATTTATCTAAATAGAATATAAAATTATGTTATTAAAATAAGTGCTTGTTAAGTGTTCCAACAGAAAAAAGCACTGTGGGAAGTACATTATGCTATAATCTAAGATCATACTCTT